>VXAA01002963.1:1042422-1060871 GCA_013399115.1 Anseranas semipalmata | reverse complement strand
GTCGTTTCCTGTTGAATCAACGTGGCACTCGCACGTTTTAAGGTTTGAGCACTTTTTAAGCACGGTCTAACAAAAATGTAAAAAAGTGTGACTGTTTTCTAGGAGACACAGTTACGGTCAGTGGATCTGAATCATGCCATCAAACTACTCGAAGGTTCAGACTCTGTAAGTAAGAATGAGACCACGTTATTTCAGTTACACGGGCAATAATGGGGCTTAGAAAAATATTTTACTTAGTTATGTCTGTACCTGCCCCACATAAGACCACCTGGCACTTGTGGCTGGGGCTCCAAAGAAGAAAGCTGAAATATTTGAACACTTCGTCTAAAGATACTCATTTTACCAGAGAATGACATCCATTAGTTTTTATTTATTTTTTTAATTATTATTATTAAATATCCCTGTATGTCCTCACATGGGCACTTTTCAAAAAAAAAAAAAAAAAAGAAAAAGAAAAAAGTGTGTACAATTAAAAGCTAGATGTGCAATGTAGCTCATCTGGGAGTTTTACAATGCTGAAACCCACAGCTGAAAAATGGAAATACATACAGACTTATTGAAAGTATGTCAGGAATTTATCTACTTGTCCAAGTTAACTGCTAACATTTCTCCAAGGAGTTGATTTTAAAGGAAGGATAGCTATACAATGTTCAGTGTTCAAGAACAAATATGACTACCTAGGAACACAGGAGAGCAGTATATCATGGACTTCCACAGGCTGTTTATTGTCTCCACAAGAAGATTTGGCAGACTAGATCCACTAAGCCATTGGTCACTTTTGATCTAAAAACTTAATAATTTATATTCTTAAAACAAGAACTTGATTAAAGATACCACCTCTTAAGTTTTTGTCCTGCAGAGAACTAGTTCATGTCTTTTTTTTTTTTTTTTTCTTTTTGACACATGTAGGATAAGCTTACAAGCTGAAGAAAAATATTCTGGATGATATTGTTTATTGCTGCTCTAGACAGTATAGAGTATCTGATGAAATGCCCTCAGGATTCTGGGCTTGTAGATTCCTGAAACAACTTACTGGCCTGGTTTAATTTGCAGTACTCTTGCCCAGTGTGGAGGTGCTCAGAAGAGCTGGAATGAATGCAGCATACCCCTGGCACACCCTGACATATCCTTACGGCAGTTGTTTTCAAATTTGAATTTGCAGACTGTTTCCTAGTGGTGGTAGAGCTCTGCACTAAGCAGCTTAGATCTACATTTATACACATTTATGTCATGTGTAACATAAGTTTGATTTTCTTAGTAGGCTCCAACAGAATACCAAAGAATTTATTAAAAAGAGCTCGCACATTTAAACAGAAGATGCAGTTTTAAAAAGTCTCTTTAGTTACAAGAGTGCAGGCTCTGTATTTAGAAATGTAGCTTGATCCAGGAACTAATCCTCCTGCAGAGCACTTTCAGAATTTCATTTGTGTCTTGTGGCTTTTTAATTTGGTTTGTACTTTCATTTAAACTTAAAGGGGGACAAATATAATCATTTAATGTTCTAAGGCAAACTGCAATTAAAACCTGCTTTCCATTCTTATATTTAAGAGCAATTTGGAAGAAGAGCAGCTGAAAGTTCTCAAGAAGGTAGTCAAGCGTTTTGAAAATGGGCTTGTATCCTTTTTGCCACTCTGTAGAATTCTAAAGTTGTGGTGTGTTACGTAGGATAATATTTTGACTTTTCAGCAAACCACTTTTAGGTCTGTTGTGCTTCTACATGGAGAGCAGTGATAGTCCACGTGTGTTCTCATCATTGACATTCTTATGCACACATAGCCAAGTTTGGTAAGTTAGCAAGATTCTTGGATGCCAGATTCATTTGCTACAAAGTTAAATAGAGGGATCTCACCTGTACAGTGGTCGAATGTGTTCAAAATGTAGTTAGTGTACTTTCAGCTCAGAATAGACAAGCATAATAATTTTCACTACTTAAGAAGTAGCAGATAAAATACCATTGACTTCCAGTGAGTAGACATTCTAAAGAAAAACAAAGACTATTTTATCTGAAACTTTTTTATATTTACTGTAAAATTAAAAGAAGTAGTGAGAAGTACTAAAATGTGATTGATTTCATACATTTTGATTAACTGCCACAGTGATTTAATCTATCCAAAATTTTCAAACTTTAGTACCCCAAGTTAACCACTTGGAACTTGAGTAGGAAAACATTTAAATACCTCAAGGCTGTTTCAGACAATTTAGACAGGTTAATCTGACACTGATGTAAAAGCTTTCTGTCCTATATTTTTTGATATTCAATGCTGAATTTCCAGTGAGTTCAGCTGATAAGAAAGCTAAATGAGAGTTGCAAGAGTTTTACTTCTGTAAAAGTAAGGCTGCTTCCAAACGCCTAAGTATAGATTCGTGTGCTTTATTTTGGTCATTTAACTTTGAACGCATTGGTCTTGGTTGTTCTTGGTTGTGTCTTTGAAGAATGATAAATACAGTTTTCAAGTTTTTCTTCTAATTCATAGCAGTATAATCTGATTTCCTTAACTTTAAACTAAAAGCCCCTTAAGGATGTAGCACAAATAATTTACATTCTTAACCTGTGTGCAGAAAAAGTGAATGAACAAGAAGCTTTCATTGAGCCTGTATGTGAACTTATTAAATTATGTGGGTAAGTATTTAAGCCCTTCTTTTAGAGATTTCAAACACTGCTAATTAACATGTTCATACATTTTCTAAGGCAACTCACATATCCATATGGCACCTGTATAGAAGGCATCTATATCTGCAAGGCATCTGTTGTATCACCCTTCCTTTTCATGAACTGTTTTTACCTTGAGTCCAATTTCTGTTGGCATGAAGGACCCAATTTAGGAATTGAGTAGCTGTGGAGCCATGTATTACATCATGCAAAACTGTATTATAATTGGCCCCAGCATGCTTGGGAGCAAGATTCTCCAAGGTGTCTCATTGCCTAGAGTAAGTTGTTCTGGGATTGCTGGCCGCAAGAGATTCAGCTGTTAAGTCTTGCTGAGGTGTGTTTTGCTGTTTCAAACAAGCTCTCCTAAGTGAGTTTAAAAAACTGGCACTTTACCTGAAGGTAAACTTTATGAAATGACAAGCCGTATTGCAGAAGAGAAAGAATCAATACAATTGGAGGATTTGGGATTTATAATTGATTTACAAACATATTGCAAAAACCTTTTTGCATCTTCATTGTGATACTGTACTTTAAATTATTTATAGAATAGAATTTAGGTATTACCCATACTTGCCCATAGTTTTCTCTTCCTTCTGAAGAACTTAATGAAGTTACTATAGTTATAAAAATTCCATAAGTTACTTGTGCATTTAATTATAATTGATGAGAACAAGGAAGAGAAAGATTATGCCAGACAGTAAATTTGTAAGCTGGATATTCAAATAGGATCTAAAATAGCTTCATTTCAGCTGTCGGGTTTAATAAACATACAACTTTTGAGCTGAATCTTCTACTTCCTAGAGCACTTGTAGTGCTTTCCTTTGCTGCCACACAGTGGGGAATGAGAAAGTACATCATGAAGTTTCATTTTCTTCTGTGTGGCAGAAACGTGACAAAACTGAGAATGGGGATATAAAGTTGATAAAATGTAGTTGTGAGTAGTACTTTCATTTCTTATAGCAGTTCAGCAATTTTGGTTTATGCAATGAGTATATTTTGGAAGATTGCACCCTTGGATTTTGCTTTAATTTTTGTATTACGGAAATTCCCCCACAATTTGCTACTATTTCATAGGACAACAAGAAGCTTGTAACTAGAGGGAGGGGCTGTTATTTAAAAATTCCTTTCAGATACTAGAACTCCTGTAGTAGAATTTTCCACTCTTTCATAACTACTGCTATTTGTCTGTCTCCTTCCCACTTTTTTTTCAATGTCTGTTTCTTTTTTGTTTCCCACTTTCATTCCATTATTTGATCTCTCCTTTCTTTTTTTTCTGGCTATGTTTACAGAGGTAAACCTACCGGAAAGCTGTTTCTACACTATGAGCAGCAAAGACCTTAGCATAATATTGTAATGTTTACTGGTAGAGAATTTTTAGCACTTACATGTTTATGTCATATCTGAATGTTTTGCAAATGTTATTGGATATTACTTAATATCCTGTTTTTAAAAATAAATATGTAATTGGACTATTTGGAGTCTGTTTATTGGTTTTATTTTCATCCATTTCTAGAGGTCTTGCCCAGGGATGTGATCCTTTTTTTTCCATCTCTGCACATGACTGTTCATAGTGAGACTCTGGAATAGCCTGATAGTGCCTGGGTTCTAGGAATCCATCTTCCACGTTGAAATGACATTTGTTTATTCAGAATATTTCTTATTGTACCAAATATGAATTATGGAAGTGTTATCTGTGAATATGTATTATTTGCCAAAAGGTAATTGTCAGATTATGGAACTGGAACTTTCAGTGTAGACTCAGCATTGCAAAGATGTATTTGCCCTGGGAAAAGTGTCCTTATTTGCAAAAAAAATATGAAGAAGAGAAAAGCTGTTAAGCTTTTCAGGTGCCTTATTAAAGTGTTCTTCTGCAGTGTTTTAAACATGATTGTAACATGTTTTTATTTCATTTTGTAGGTTACCATTTCAAAAAAAGAAATTATCAGACGAAGTAAGCTATTCTGTGGCAGTTTCAAAATCTATTGCACATCTTGGTGAGTGTAGACTGAGATGCCACAATACTATCAATATAATAAAACGAACTGTATTATTATCACAATTTTAATTGCTTGTTATTTCCTTAGTTAGCGCAAGTCATTTCTTTCAATTATTCAGTCAGTACTGTGTGCTTTTTAGTATTTAGAAACCGTTCTTATTTCACCATGCCCAGAGATTAGCTAGCTTCTGACACTGGCAAACAGGTAACTCTGCTATGTGAAGTCTGGGATAAAGGGAACATGTTTCCTTCGTGCTTCTTTGAAACCAAATGGAAGACACAAGTGAGAAAATGGTAACTCTAGACTCCCAGCTTCAACCTTCAAAACCCGAAAGCCTGAGACTTATCACCTACAAAGGCAAAATACAGCAAGTCAATGTAGTGCTGTGCCTTACTAGGAGTAGCAGCTCCTGACTCTGGCCTTCATCTTGCATCTGAACCATAAGCTTCTGTCTTTTAGGAGTCCATTTTAAGAGAGCTTGTGAGCAAAAGTGTCAAACTCATGTCTCAGTGTCACTGGACATCTTAGTATTGAAATATCTTGTTATGATCTTTCATGTGATATTTGTGATTTTCAAAGAAAATACTACAAATGCTGTAGGTCAAGAAGGATAGAGAATGGAGTACCGGTGATATATCATCTCACTTGATGTAAAAATTTAAATAGAGGGTTAGCACAATCAGCCTGTCACAAGTGAAAAAAGATTATCCTTGAAATGGGTGAGAAAAAAATCATTCTTAAAAGTCTTCATTTTCACAGGCACAGGTAGACAACAGAATGGCCTCTTGGTTTCAGATAGTTCCAGATTCTCTTTAGAGTAGCCTGTCCAAAAAGAGACATTAAAATCTGAAACATCGTTATATTATCCATGCTAGGCCCTGGTAGGTCTCAGAGGGTTTCTTCTTATCTTGTGGAAAAGGAACTCTTTCTATGCTCCCATTGTGTCATACCATGTGTGCTAGAAGAAGTGTGTCTGAAATGGTTATGATGACAGCAGCCTAGTGTAGTAGCTTTCTCCTGAGAGTACCTTCTGGAATAACATACAGTCTCTTATAAGAATCTGTAGACATAAAGCAGAGGAGGTCACTTTTTGATAAACCTTATGCTACTCCTCCAAGACCACTTTGTCCTATTTAGTGTTAGAGTCCTTGTCCCTTGAGTATTCTATAATCAAACTTCTCATGACATAGAAAGATTTATAAGGGGGTATGACCAAAGGAGACACTAAGTACTGTAAATAGAATTGTTAAGATGAATTTCTAAAACAGTTGTAAACTTTGTAAATTACTTTTTTTTTTTCTGTTTCTGACAGGTTATTTGATGAGGGTGCCAAGCTCTCAAGTTAGAATACAAATATGTAAGTGTATAATTAGTTTTTATAAGATGGAACTACCAAGAAAAATACTTTCAGGTAAAGCACAGTATTTTCAAGTGTCAGAAGAAATATATTTATGATCCCAGCTAGTTTGAAATGGCTCTTTTAGTTAGATGAATTTTTCTGTATAACTATAGTCACTGTATCTCATATATTAAAAACATAACATTAGCAAGCGTGCAATTAATATATTTCTATACGCATACACACTCAAAATCTGAAATTATTTCATCAATATGCAATGAATTAATTATTACACTTAGGGGACTAGGATTAAGTAGAAAATGTGAAGCAGTCACAGGTTCTCTGAAACAAGTATAATGGAGGAAGAAAAAGTAGTTAGGATCAGAGTTAAAACAAAGGAAATGTTGTAATTTTCAACCACATATATGTAGCCTGGAGAGAAGCAGCTCTGGTTTCACTTGTGTTGCTTGTGAGGGATATATCTGTGCCTATCTAAATTTGATCATGAACATTTGAGTGTAGGCTCTGAATAAATTATGGGACATATCTCTGCAGAAAGAGACTGATGATGCCTGCAGATGAACTCAAGCATGATCCTGTGATACTATGGATAGGCATGCAAACTGTCATCAGAATCCACTATTATTTATTCTTTCAACACTTAGATGATATCAGAGGCTGTTACCCGGCAAAGTCAGTCATGGATCCACTCTTAGAGGGGCACAAGATCGCATGCTGCAAGACAATACTAGATTTATAGACAGCCAAGCTACAGATGAGCATTGGCACAGTGTGGATCCAGAGTGCAGCTGAGGTAGCGTGCTGGACTTTAATATGCCCCCTTGCTGTGTTCCTACAGCGTGGCACTAGCTCCTCTGCCCTCTTGCTAGTTTTCATTTATTTTTGGAGGCCTAAAGAAGCTGCTACTGCAACAGCCCTCACAAGATTCTGGAAATATGAAAGCATATAAATCTGTTTTTACCTTACAAGTGAGACTGCCAAGTCCTACAAGCAGTTATGTTTGCATTTAGTTGTATGTCTGTAAATAGTTCCATCAACATAATTGAATGTGAAATACTGAGAGATGTTATTCTCCTCCAGATTTAGAAAATGTGCTATCTCAAAAATAATTTTTAAAAAAAGTATTTCAATCTGATTTTTTTTAATCAAATTCTTCATCTCTAAGCATACTTGTAAATCTTGCCAAAGTTTGGTCCTGCAAGGTACTGAGCATTCAGGTCTGATGCAGCCAAACCCCAATCACCTTCTGAACTTTAAGCGTCTGGGAAGCCCACAACTCAAGGTAGTTGTTACTTTCCTTGGGTGTCTTGCACCTCTGAGGACTGATTTCATGGTCATTCACAGGGTCTGAGTTATTGCAGGCAGTCTTACCACTATAAGAGCTCACCATGGGGCACAGGATTGCTTGAAATAAAGGAGTATTTTAAGGTGTTCAAACATAGTAACCATAGAAAAATTCTTATAAATCATATAAAACATAAAGTTATTATTTTGCTGCAAAACATGAGCATAAAATAGGAACATAAGGATGACCATGTGAAGGTCAGTATAGGATATGACAGAGCAGGTGATGAAAGGAAGAATATAAGAACATGGCAAGCAAGCACACCATGATATTTCCCCCAAGTATATTGTCCCATTTTCAAATAGTCTTAGAGAATTCCTAAACCACAATTTCTTTCTTTTATTCTTAGTACATCCTGATAGGTTTTTCTTCTGCGAGATTTTCTGTTTTTTTTTTATACCCATTTACATCTTCACTATTCATGGAGTCATGAAGACGTTAGTTTCACAATTTAACAATATTGTATGGAAAAAGTATTTCATTCTGTTTATTTTAAACCTGTTACCAAATGATTTTGAATGATGTCATCTGCTATTTATCTTGTGAGCAATAGGAAAAATTATTCTTTATTAACCTTCTTTGTGCCATTTTTCATTTTATATGTCTGTCCTATCCTCTCGTAATCACTTCTTTTCCAGGTCAAGAAGCCAAATCTGTTTGGACTTGTTAGTATGTAAGCTTTTCAAAGCTTCTAATAATACTTGTCACCCTGCTGCCTATAATTTTTTTAGGTCTGCTCTATCTTTTGAGATGTGGGAGGCTGGAGTTGCCAAGTCTACTAGATGCTGGCATGCCAGGCACTGTCTCAATGATATTCTCTGTTTTATCTACTGTGTTTTTTTAACAATTCATAATATTTCCTTCAATCTTTTGACACCATCCCCCAGGAATCAAGCTGATGATTTCCTAGAGCAGTTCACAAAGTTTTCTTACCTGTAAAGTAATACCAATTTAGGGCCTATGAGAGTTTATGCTTAATTAAAACTGCCTTTCATCACATGCATTATTTGCATTTATCAGTTCTGCATTTCGTGTCATTTGATATATATATATGTAAGCTATTTAAGATAAACTTTACGTTCATGTGTTAGCATATATAAGTATAAATTTATTTTCTCGATGCTTCCCCTTCCCCCGTAATTCAGTAATGAAATATGGATTTGCATATGCATGGCCAAAAGTAAAAATAGGGATGCATTAGAAATTCAGGCTTGTAAATCAAAGGTTGGATTCACATATTTTAAGTAATATGATAATAGAAGGCATTAATTCTCTAGTGAATAGGCTAGAGAAAAGAACTAGGTGCTGCACATTGGATGACCTGAAGAGGGAATTTCACCTCTGTGTACGCCTGCTTGCACTTTCACTCTGCTAATTTTAGAAAGCAATTTATGTGTTTATGTAGCATGTTAGTCTTCTAGAGGGTAAGCCTATTGGATATGCTTTAGGCACTGTTGATACTCATATAAGAAAAGCAGCTCCTGTTGTTTATTAGATTTTTTTTCCATTGGTTTTAGATCTAAGGAATGTGACACTCTCATCTCAATCCTTTTTTGATAAAGGATGAATAATTTATGAAGTAACCAAAATTTTGAATTTACTACATTATAACTAAAGCTATTCTATGTCCAGGTTACCAGCCAACAAGTGCAAACTATAAGATTCAGATGGCTGAATTAGGAGGATTAGCAGAAACTCTCGTTTTATCTTTAGCATTAGTTGAAAATGAACTTACTGAGAAGTTGTGGGTACTTAAAGCTCTCCAGCATCTCTCCAGCTCTGGTTAGTACAAACTGTTCTTTCAACATTCTCACTACCTCTGATCTTAGATTATTTGTTCTCTGAACATGCCTAAAACAATTAGTGACCTACATAGAATTAATTATTCAGATCTTCATAATTTCAGGAGTAAATTGCAGACACATGATGAATGCCCAAGCAGCCAGCAGACTCTGTGTGTATCTAAATGACGTTGATCCCTCAGGACAGCTGGTGTTCCGCTCATCAGAAATCCTATGGAATCTATTAGAAAACACCTCAAAAGAAGAAGTTGTTAATCAGCTCAGTAGCTTGGAATGTGTACAGTAAGTACAGTGAACCGTTTTATGAATTAATATTGTATTTTTGGAGACACCTAGAGCATTGCTATTGTTTTGCATTTTGTTTTAAATAAATTGAGAGAAAATACAAAAGGGGAATAGAGGTCTTCTATTAAGTCCTCATTAAGTTTTCAGTGTTGCACATTTGCTTCTCCAAAATGGAAGCACTACAGAATCAGACATTATAGCCAAGCAGTACATGATTTAGACCCCTCAAGCATCTGTTTGTGTTTCAACAAGTTAGATAGCACTGTGGCCTGTGAGATGCCAGGAAATGATACATGATATGAGAGGTGCCTGCCGGGTAGCTTACAAACTCTGTGGCCAGAGTCCTGCTAAAAGCACATCCAGTCAACTCTGAAAGTATTTCCTTGTCAAGCCTGTCTTTATTTCATGAACAACAGTGATCCACCACCAGTTGTTTCAGTTACGGGGCAGGAGGGAGGTCAAGGTGCTGTGGTGCATAAGTGCAAGAGGTATAGCCCTAACTACTGCTTTGTGGGATGAAAGACTAATTGCACCGTTTTCAAGCTCATGTGTTAGGCCCAGTAGGTCAGTATTACTGCACCGTTTGAATGCATATATTAGTAAATTAGTAGGAAACTATATGTTATGACATATGAGACTTACTTCTTGATCCTCTGCTGGGATAAATAACAGGTTTTGCCTTAGTGAGTTGCACTGTTTTCACTATTTGGGTTTAGACCATCTCTTCTCAATAATCATTCAACAACAACCAGTTCCATGCTTGAGTAAATATTAATTTACTTTCCATTAATTCATTATAACGCATATAATAGAAGGTGGAATTTGAAATGCATTCACTTTGCATATATGCTTAAGTTGGATTTCTAGTGGTACAGATAAGAATCCATGTCATAATTTTTTTTTTTTTGCTCTTGAACTCTAAGGCTTTGAAAAGTATGATGCTGAATGAGGATCCATATACCTAGAGCTGTCTAAAATTAGAATATGAAGAGAGTAAAATGCCTTTCACTTTCTTTTAAGTGCATTGAAGGAAGTATTTGTAGACCTGCTCATACATGGCTTCCGCCACTATGATCGTCAGCTAAGGAATGACCTCCTGGTGATTGCCACATTAGTAGCTGAAAACCCTGCAGCACCTATGATTGTAAGTATTCGTAGTTATATTTTTAAGATTAATAATTTTTAATTTGTTACTATGTGCTTAATATTTTTTCCTGTTAAGGTTCCATTTGTTCTACTCTGTCTCCAGTGCTTAGCTCTTTCTTAGGTCTGCTGAACAAGAAGACATTTTTCTTTCTGCAATTCCCTCTACCTCAGAGAGATTTCAAATCCATATGTCATTAGCCTGGAGTACTAGCATCAACCTTATTTGATACTTAGGAAATTAAACTTAAGCTGTTCATGGGTAAAAGTTAACATTAACTCCTGTATTCCTGTAGAGAATTCCTTTTAAGGAATTAGAATGTAGATAAATTCCTTCTAAGACTAGGTCACCTAAATGTAGCCTTAAATGCATTATCATGACTTGCCTAAAAAGTAGATGACTCATTCTTTTGTTACAGAATGTCTTCATTCCAGAATTTTCATGGGGAACCTGCATAAAAGTTAACATTTATAGCTGTTAATATTCTTTTGCTCTCTTGTTTTACAGTTGAGATTTAGAACTTTAAATGAAGTTGTGACATACATAATGAATAATTAAATAATCAAATTCCTGTTTATGTAGATCTATTGGCTGTTCGGGAATGGATTACTTCCAGGGAATTCATATATAAACTTCAGTAGAAGTTTCCCAATAGGTTTTATAGTCTGTAATTAAGATTACAGATTCTTCATTCATTTTTTCTATTTTATCACTAACCATTATGGAATGTCTGTTATACTATTGCAGCAGCATATTTGATGTCTAAAACATTCAAATTGTTTATCTGGCTGCAGAAACAGGGAGATTTTTTCCTATAAGAAAAACAACCAGGACATGCTATTTTTATTCCTTGTACTACAAGGAAGAAAAAATGTTTCAATATAAGAAAAAACTTCCAGAGCTGGGTTGAACGAATCTGAGCCCAGCTTGTCTGGGATGCATCTAAGAAGCTGCTGCAAAATTAACAGAACTGCTTGATTCCGTGTGGATGTCTGTGAGCTGTGCTCATGCTGGGAGCTGATGGAAAGCTCTGTGGTGGGTCTACCAGAGTGCTGAGTCCAAGCTAATGTGTTTTGCTGCTCAAGAGCAGTGTCCTGCTAACAATGTTTGTATGGCTTCTAATCATCTCAGAAATGAAGCTCTTTTGCCTCTAGTGTGCTGTGTAGACAACCCCTGTCCTTGGTCCTATCCATGGTTATATTAGGTATAACTGTCCTGCCAGCTGGCTAGGATCTGTGAATTACAGGATTATATTTTCTGAAATGCATCTTAACAACTTTTTAGTATATAATATTTGTAGATACAAGTTGCTTATACATGCAGTTTCCATATGCTTACTTGTAACGCACTGAAATTGAATATATTAGTACACATAACTGAAGGCACCGAATTGTATGTACTGGTGACCCTGATATACAAACATGCATGTGCACAAATGCATTTTTAAAAAACACAACTCTAACAGTACTGAGAATACCGTTTTCTGGTGTGGTGGATTACAATAGTGAATACATGTGTTTGGGACTTCCCCTTACAAGTTCAGACTTGTACTGAATGAGACATGGGTTTAAATAATTGTACCGTTAGCACTCTAGTTAGTTAGTATTGTGCAGCGTCCAAATTGTTGATCTCTTCTTTGATAAAATTCTGTTCATTTTGCTATAGGATACATTAAACTCTGTGTTATGAAGAAAAAAGTAAAACTAAAATTAAATCATCAGTTTTAATTTCACTGTACTTTATTTTAATTAATGTATTTATTTTGAATGCCTATTAGGAAAGTGGATTTACAACACTGTTAATAGTACTTGCAACATTTACTGAAGGTAAGAGATCATAATGCATAATTATAATATTTTTACTTTTAATGGAGATTTTGTTGTAACATATGTACAATTTCCTTCACAGTTAAAATTCCCAATCCCTTGTTAAAAGGTCTTAAACTTACTTTCTGTTATGAAGACTTCGAGCTGAAGAAGTTGCTGTTTAATATTATAGGAATCTTATCTAAAGACCCACGTGCTGTACAGGTGAGTTCTGACATAATAGAAGATACAGTAAGCCAAAAAAAAAGAACAAAGGTCAAAAGATTCACTATTTAGCTGTCCATCTGACATGGTCCAGTAGACTGAAACTAGCTGTTCTCTAAATCAAGAATTCAGAACTATACACCGTATGTAGCTTCAAACCGAGTTTTGCTGTTTGAAAGCAGCATACAGTTTCTGTTTTAGAAAAGTTACAAACCTAAAACATTCTAAGAAAATTAGCTGATGAGTGACTGCAAAGCATTATTGAAATACAGGTGTAGAACATAACAAAGTTTTACAAACCACAGACTTTGGGAATGCTGCAGAATATAAACAGAGCTTGTCTGTACTTGTACTGTTGCTGACACCCTTTCCCAATAAAAAATAATTTTCTTAGTGTAGGACAGGTAAAGTAGACTCATTGCTTTAGATTTTTCTTATTCGCATGTAAAACTGTATCTCTTTGTCTTTTGAATCTGCAGCTTCTCAGTGAAAATGATGTGATGCCAGCTTTGCTTTATTATGTAAAACCACATCAAAAGCCTGGATTTCATGACTGGTCCACTGCCCAATTTGAAGAATTACAGCTTCATGCAATTGCTATTTTAGCTTCAGTGGCTCCCTTGTTAGTTGATAAATATTTGTCCTGCCAAGCGAATACTCTCCTCCTTGTGTTTCTAGAGTGGTGTATAGGTCAAGGTCAGTATGTGCTTATGGCTTTCATACACAGTAACCTCAAAACACAGCTCAGCTGGACTTAGTTTCTTTGGCAGGAAGGAAAAATGTAAAACTTGTGAAGTTCAAATGATTCTTTTTTACGTACATCACTTAGGAAACTAACCTTTAAAAAATGACTGTAATATTTTTCTTCTATTAACTATAAGTATAAACTGGTGCCTCATTCTCTGTGTACCACTATATTGTTAATCCTTCAGTTGTATGGGCAGCCACACATCTCTACTTGGTTGGAAACGGAAGTGCTGCGGTACTAACAGGCCAACTCCTGTTCTTACCCCTGCCATCGGAGTGGTTCCAAAGAGTGTTTATCAATATGGTGACAGGCGCTTTATGTATTATAAATATAAATATATATATATATATAAAAAACATGGCCATGTGTTAAGCTAATCAGGTATGCTTATTGTGGCACCAAGTCAAAATAGTAGTTCCTACCGCGAGGCACTATGTGTTAACTCAAACTCAGAGCTGCACATAGACAGCTTCCGGACTAAAGCTTACTTGTGGCCATCAGCTAAAAGTATGAGTTAAGCAAATAGATAACTAACTGCCCCCAGTCTTCATGGGTTGGTTTTCTGGGGGTGGTTAATTTTCATCATCATATAGATAATCTTTCCTATGGAGGAATTTTAATTTGTGTGTAATGGAGATAAAAAGATTGATATTACCTGCCATGCTAGAGAAGATATTTTAAGTTTTGGAGACTGGTTATTAACCTAGTAAAGTGAAAAAAAAAATAAATGCTGTAATGATTTTTAACATTAATCAAAATCAAGCCTTTCTTATTAAAATAGTATAGCCCTACACAGAATGGCTTCTTAGTAGATTATTTTAGATAAAAAGCCTTTCTAACATAAAGATATTTGTTTACTTGTTTTAGCTTACTTGCACTGGCAAGCCAGTATTATTTTTCCTGAGAACATTATTATTATGAACATGCATTGTCTGCCAAGGAAAATACTCATTGTAATTGCTCCACAGATCCTTTCTTTGGTCAAGGTAACAGTTTCCATGGAACAGGTGGTCGTGGCAACAAACTTGCACAAATGCGCTACAGTCTGAGAGTGCTGAGATCTGTTGTATCCCTTTATGATGATGCTGTGAACCTTAATTTGTGTGACCAGGGAGCAATTAGCCAGCTACTGGGTAAAGCGTGGTTTCTGTTGCTGTACTTAAAGTCATGTATTTCTGTTGGCACTAAGAATGTTCATGCCTTTTTTAACACTGTGTTTTTAGAGTGTTACTCCTTCGGTGAAAAGATTAAAAAAAAATACAAAAAGTAATATGGTTTTTAATTGAGTGAAAGCTGCCCCTGATCTCTCCTTTTTATTATACTGCATTTGTTACATCTTATTTTCATTGTGGTAGCCCCTAGGAAATCCAGTCATGAGTCTCGTTCTACCAAAGTCTGTTATGATGTCACTTTCCATAACTTGTGTTGAGAATAAAAGAAAATCAGAACCAGTGCATTTTATATATATAATACTATAAAGATTAAGATCAGAATAAAACTGCATAACCATTGTTCTTGCAATTTAGATAGTTTTCTTGTTCAGTAATACATACCTACTGTTATATGTAATTTTTAAGTTTTGATATTGTTTTAAGTTCTTACAATAATAAATTTTTCAGTACTCTGAGAGAATTATACTGAAAGGAATAAATAGGTAAGATCTTTTCGAATTCAGAGTATGTTCTAATAGAAAGCCTAGAAATAATAGATTTTATATCCTCAGTTGAAAGTTGAACTCATGAAAATGGTGAAAACTTACAGATTTTAGTGAGAGCAAAATTAACAATATACCTTATGTATCAGATTCAGGCAACTTTTCTTACTTTGAGGGAGATCCATGTCTGAATGTCCTCCTTCATGGAGTGGTTCCAGAACTGATTTTCTCAGCAGTGGTGGCATTTTATGTCTCCCCCACATTTCCACTGTCAGTACAAATGTTTGTGAGTCTGTACGGTAGAGCAGATCAAGAAGCTCTTTGCCTTTTCCTAAGAGTTGCATAAGTCAAATCAGTTCCCTGAATCTATTGCACTGGCGCAAAAGACGGGAACAAGGGGCTGTAAGTACTAGGAAAAAGTCAGTGCAAGCTGCTGTCATTAACTGTCATTAAGAGTAAAGTGCAAAAAACTACAGCATCAGAGTGCTGAACTTCTGTAAGGTATTATGAAACATAGGAGATAAAACTGAATAGCATAAGTAGATTTCTCTAAAAGTCTCTTGGTACAAATTTGATTTTTTAAAAATCAGGTGCTGTAATAGAATTCTGACTTGCACATAGAACATTCACATATATAAAATGTATTCATTTATAGATATCCTAGAGTATGCAGCAAACAAATCTAAAGAAAAAGATGATGCCATTCTACTGGAAATCCAAGCTGATATATTATTTATTTTGTCTGCTGTCTGTGAAAATGATGTCCACAGAAAGGTTTGTATCCTTCTACCTCTTACTGTGCAGAAAATGTCAAAGCATGGTACATTTTCATTCAAATGGTACTGTGTTGTTGTTTTTTTTTTCTTTAATTCAAAAACAGATGTCAATTGTAGTTCATTGCTAGCAAGTTAGGGCTGATAACTGGTTTCTGTGACAGAAATGCAAAATCACTCAGCTATCCATTAGCAAGTGTCTCACCTATTTAATTGCTAATTTACACGTTTTTTTAAATGAAAATACAAAAATGTTTTGAAGAATTGGATTGTCAGTTAGGAAGAACTGAACATTTCTTTTTCTCCTGTATATCATAAGGAATATATCCTGCTCTAACAAGTGGACCAAATTTATTGTAATATAAATAATTTAAATTTTCAATTTCCTTTGGATTTTCTTATATGTAGATATTTAGTAAATACTACTTAAGAAAAATATTGCTTTAATTAATTTTTCAACAGGAACTCTTCAGCTACGAAGGAGTGGATATACTTATCCCATTCATTCAGATGGATCCAAAGAAGTTATACAGTGGATTAGGCCACAATCGTCTCCTTTTCAGTGCACTCGACTGCTTGTGGTTAGTGAAGTATTTTAGCAGTAGTAACTCTTAAAAATGGCAGCTCATGTATTTTAGGTCTTCAATACTTTCTCTGCACATATACGCCCTTCTATTTAAAATGTGTAAAAATTATAGTTTGACTAATTAAAAAATAATAATAAATTGAATATTTTGCATGTGTTCTTTAGACAGGGGCTCAGTATGACAATCTAGCTCCCTATACAGCAGTCTAACTCCCTGCACAGAATGACCTCCTGACACTTCAATGCAGAGTTTCCTAAAAGAGAGGTGTATGGTTAGAGTCTGTAAATAACTTCAGAGGAGTGAACTCAAGGCGAGAATAGACCAATATTAGCTAAAAACTGTGCAGACATAAGAAGTGTTTGTAAACTGGCTATACGTTGGGCTAGAATTTTTTAGAAGATTGCTATCAGAGAAATTATAGTTTAGAACTCCAATACATAGAAAGATAAACAAAAATTAATTTGTTTTAGGGCAGAGGTTGATAAATACGTAGAAAGCTAAATGATAATTGTTGTTTGGGAGAAAAGACTGGGCTCAGTGATGGAGATAAAGCCTTCAGTTTCTGCATTAATGATCATGAAATAAAGAAATAAGAGAAGGAAGCAATAGCATCATGAGTGCTGGTTTTATGATCATTTTAAGCTGGGAGAAGTAAACACTGTTGCCAAAAGAAAGTCTTAGTTGTCCCACCCCCTTGATTCTGCTGGCAGAAATATTCACGTAGCCGTGCAATGAGCCAGACCAGCAATATGATCTAGCTAAATGTTAGCATCTTTTACTGAATGAGTTTTAGTTCAAATCCATATTCTAATCCAGTTCATAGTGAACCTGCCAAATTTCTTGGGCTGCTACAAGGAAAGTGTGCCACCTACAAGAGAAGAAAGTGTGGTCAGGTAGGTTATATTTAGTTATACAGTGCAAATGAAAATGGAATTTGTAAATGCATGAGTGCAGGCATATGAAAATACTTTTTCTACTCTCTGAAGGTATGAAGATTATTGCATACTAAATATTTTTGTGCAATTCGGTAAAATAAATGAAATGTTTGTAGAATGTTCTAAAAGCTAAAAGTGTTCCTACACACTGAAATTATTTCTGTTTCAGGTCCTGTGTCATTGGATGTTACATTGCAGAAGATTATTTTCTTGAACAACAGGGCATTTTTCTCCTTCTGGATTTACTGGCAGTAGGTATTTTTATTTTTGTTCCAAAATAAAAGAGTAGTAAAAGAACATGGAAAATTGAATTTTTAATGGTATCTACTAAGACTGTTATAATACTAACAAGAAGCCCAGTGTATGTAATCTCCTGGGATAGGAAGGTAATCCACACAGCAGGGTATCTGCTTGGAAATGATTGGACAGATCTTCCATGTATCGTTTTTGAAAATAAGCAGTTGGCAGAGAGTCTTAAATTTACTTTTAAATGTACTCTTTCTTAATTTAGAATCTTAAATGTACTCTTTTTTACAAGGAAATACAAACTGTGCTGTATTTTGGATGACATGTCTGTTTAGAAAGTACTTCAGTTCTTCATATTGAAGTTAGTAAAAGCAGAGTTGGTATACACTTCAAGGTTTTAAAAGTTTTGGTGTTTAAAGTTCCTTTGTACATGCAGGTTATGTATGCATGTATAGCTATTTCTGTGGGTTTTACAAGCATTTCACCTCAAGCATTTCAGAAGATGAGCATGCGCCTTGCTCGTTTCATTCCCTCCTCATTCTTGCCAGCCATACTGCCAGCCTCAGATGCCCTTGCAATGTAAAGCTACAAACCCTTTCCTACTCTCATCTGCTGCTAAAAGATCTGACCACAGAATAGAACAGATGCTCTGTGGTACTGCTCAGCCACTGCCTTCTCAATCTGTTTCTTATAAAAATAAATGTTGGTAACAGTACATTCTCCAGAAACCTTAATTCTCCTGCGTGTGAGCCTGGAGGCACCTATTAAGTATTTCTACACACAGGTACGTGCATCTTACATGATCCTACACACATTCCCCTCAAGTTCCTTGATTTATGGAACTTTGCATGGTAAAATTCCAGAAATTTGAAAGATTACAAGTTTATACTTTT
>VXAA01002963.1:1030547-1042406 GCA_013399115.1 Anseranas semipalmata | reverse complement strand
TTTTTTTTTTTTTTTTTTGCAAACAGTTGTGATGCAAAGCTTCTGATTACTTGACTACATATAGGATTTCTCTACCTTCTTTTTTTTGAAGGTGGACTAATATTGTGCTGTGAACAGGTTAAAATGTTTTTCCTTTTCTCTTCACCAAGCTAAAGCAAAAAAGCCTGTGCAATATAATTCTTGGAATCCTGCTTGAGTTTTGTGACAATCCCAGAACTGCTTTTCACATCAGTACCTGGCGAGGGGAGAAAGAACAGACAGCAGCTAACCTTCTAATACAGTTATGGAGACAGGAGGAATTGGACCTGGGAGTCAAACGTGATCGACATGGAAGGATTGCAGGTAAGTTTTATGATACATATGAAATTGTGAGCAGTTCCACTGACTAAAGTAAAACAAATATAATATTTGCTTTTGTAGCCAGAATCCTAATGAAAGTAAATTACAGTATTTATAGGTTTATACTGCTGTTCTCACCAAAGCCAAAATACTTTGTATATATTTAGTTAGAATTTGGCCACTAGATGGCATTTTCTATCTTAGCTGGGGAAACAAAACCATTAGTAGTATAATGGACAGTTAAACAGTTTAATTTCTTCCACAAATGACATTCTGTTTTGTTATATATCATTAAAATAAATGAGGAAAGTGCTATGTTATCACAAATCTTTAGTCATTATAATTAATATTTCCTGGCCCAAATTATGTTCAAATTCCTGAGCAAATTATTGATATTATTTACATAGTGTCCACAAAGTAAGATGGAACTTCTTTCTTTTGGAGGAGACATCACAGAGAAGAACATGTCAATAGCTGCATGCCAAAGCTGCAGCTTCATTACAAAGATAGCATTTCCTATAAGTTTAATAGCTTTGGGAACATACTGCTTCTGCACTCTTCTACTTTTATTTTGTATTTTGAAATTATTAGATGTGAAAAGACCTATTGTTAGCAGCTTCCAGAAAGAGCAAGAGGTTATCCCCGTGCCTGCCAACTGTCCCAGCTTTGCCATTGTGGAAATTTCAGAAAACATACGGGCAAAACTTTATTCATTATTGTGCAAGCTAGGTAAGACGAGCGAATTGCCTTATCAGTGTCATGTTTGTCATTAAACCGAACTTGTTCATTGGCAGTCAATCAAGTCCCTATTGAAAAAAAAAAGGATGAAAGGAAACTTTGAGATGCATCATCAATACTCTGTTATTAATAGATGCTTGGTCATCCTGTTTTTAAAAACCTCTGTTGATGGGGATTTCAAGACTTCACGAATGCTTTGTTGCCCTTACCATTAGGAATAGTTTTCTAAATCTAAAATTTGATTGAAATTTTCTGTTAGTTGTTTTCACACACATAATACATTTTACATATTTTAACATTTTATCTTTCATTTCATTTCCCTAGTTTTAGAACTACTACTTTCTGCAGCCTTTACTCACTGTTCTCATTTTCTGGAATAGCTTCTGATTATTCTCATTGTTTTTTTCCTGATTTTTTTCAATTGGTTCACATTCTTCTTGATCTGTTGTGTCCCAGAACTGAAGACAGTACTCCAGCAGAAGCCTTACAGCCAAACAGAACTATATTACTCTACTTGTCTTGCAAATAACCATTTTGACATAAATATAACAATTGCTCTTGTCACAGTGGCATTTGCTCATTTGATCTGTGATCTTGTATAGCCTCCAGCCGTCTACCATCCTGGATTTGTACAGATGACTATTCCTACATTTAGAAATTTGTGTTTGTCCTTAATGAATTGCATTCTATGTTTTCAAATAATTTTTCAAATTGGCGAGACTAATTTGCATTCTAATCTTTGCTTATGATATGCCGCAGTCCCTCCTAATTGTATGTTGTTTGCACACAGAATACGAATACACATTACACCCTTGTCTAAAAACCTAGGCTGAAGTTAAGATACATGATAAGCTCTTCCACATCCATAAGACTTCTTATCTGGCTATAGAGAAGAACTAGGCTGAATAACATGGTTTGTTTTTACTACTACATGTTGTATATATAAATGTTTCTACTGTTACCATTTAGCTACATAAACATTATCTGTTTATATATTTGTTTCAGTCTTTTTTCAGGAACTGAATTGAACCACCATTCTCTGGCTTCGCCTTTTCTCTTTTTAAAACAGGCATTATGTTTTTACTTTTCAAGCTGGTCCTCCATGGGTTCAAAGATAATCAGTAATAGTTCTGAGATTGCTTCTACCAGTTCCATGGCTACCCTAGAGAACCAACTGATTTGAAAACATCTTTGGTTTCTCTAATAAATGATAGCCAGTTGTTTCTCTGTTTTAAACTAGGTTATTAATAATTTTTATTAATATTAATTATGCTAATCTTGGATCACAGCTGAATTGTTTATTAAAGAAAAAAGGCATGAGATTTTGTTCCAGCTTTCTTCTATATTCATATATACTTCTTATGTTGTTTATATCCATTGTAAATGTCTCCTGTGAAGTACTGAAATGACATTGGCAGTGGATAATAAAAGCGGGAAGATTTTTATGGCCTTTTCCCACCATCTTCCTCTTAGTATATTTATACTTCATAACAGCCTGTAACACCGTGATCAGAAATCCAATGTTAATTGGTCTTTATTTATGGCATTTCTTAACTTCAAAACATAATGTAATTATACTCCAATAAGTAGATGCTACATTTCCAGTTACCATACAGATGGTATGATGAAATTTAGAAGTAGATTTGATAGACTATATAGAAATAGTTTTTAAAAGCATTGAGTATAATTAACATTCAGCATGCAAAAAGTGAAGCATAGTCCCAGCAACCATCCTTCTCTTCCTTATTCTTTTCCACATATTGTAAAAATACTTTTTAAAAGATGGACTCATTATGCTTACAGCATTATGCTCAAGGCTCAAATCTATGAGATGGAGATTATCTTCATTACCCAGTTTAGAAACAAAGTATTGGAGATTCTGTAATACAATTCTGCTGTTGGCNGCTACTTCACAGCTGAAGCAAACTCTGTGCTGAAATGGTTCTTTAGAAACTGATCTGTGGACTCAACTGTTTGTCTGTTTAAATGTAAGATCAAACCTTCAGCACAAAACCATAGCAAATGCAGTACTATCCTGTCTTTACAAGCAATTTGAAGATCACTGAAGCTACTTAAAAGTAATGAATTAGTATAGAGTGAATTTATTATGGAGAAAGTAGTTTTTTTTTTATCACCAAAAGCCTGCTCAGGATTGGAAGAGTATTGACAGATGTACGTATGATGAAGATTTTGCGTATGATTATAAGATAAATAAGATGGTGTATTTTTTAGACTGATATTTTAAGATAGATTGATGATGCTGTTAATACTGAGATGATTAATATTCTTTTAGGTTTTGAAAATTTGCCTGGTTTATCTGCTAAGGATTTTATCACACTTGCTATCATACGGCGATATATTGACTTTAAAGTGAGTATTGTGGAAGAAAATATTGCTACTCTATCTGTGTTTGCAGGAATAGCAAATTATCTCAGGATACAACAAAGAAATAACCCTTCACAAGCTGTCACCTATATCACAAGTCACAAGTCACCGGTAGTTTCATAGAAAGTGTAAGCCAGTATTTAGCATCAAAGGAAACTATCCCGCCTCCGTCATTACAGCACTCCCCAGCCTCTTTTTTTGTACTTCCACAAATGTTTGTAACTGCATTAGTAAAACAGACCAGAAACCAATGCTAGTTAAAAATAACTCAGGAAAAAAATAGTTTTAACCATCAGCTCAAGAAACAGGAATGGGTTAGGATAGGGGTAAGGAACTGGCAAAGGGCTGGAGAGCAGGACTGCCTCTTTGTGCAGCAGGGCCAGATTATGTATGTTTTGGTTTGGTTTTTTTTTTTTTTTGCTATTAAAGATGACATTAAATACATATTCTGATAAAGCATAGAAAAAAACTTTTCCATCCTTGTGCCCACACTCAATATCCATCCATATTGTCAAAACTTAAAGTGTTACAGTGATGTCCCTACAGGAAACAAGAACAGGATAAAAAGTTTTGTGGAGACCATCCTGCTCAAATGATGCTTCAATTTATGCCAATTTTTAGCTTAGGAACAAAGTCTGTGAGAGCTTGAAGTGTTCAGGAACTGGCAAGACTCGACCTTTAGTTGATAATTCCAGCTTCCATTTTTTTCTCATGTTACAGTTTGCTCTGCTAATACGCACAATTTGAGATTTTACAGAGGTTGCCAGTAAGACACAACACTTCACTCTTGTAACATGGTATCTTGTATATGTATTTCTTCTGAGTTTCTGTAGTTACCAACATTCCTGTTACTCCTCTGTGGAGTGAAGCTTGGGTGTGGGAAGAGCTTAGGGTAGGTTATCGTGAATGAATTTGGCATAGCATTACTGAAGTCTAACCTTGCATAACAATTCCAGGAAGTGAATAACGAGAAAAGTATTACTTATTATATTTTGAATAAATGGAACTGAAAAAAGACATCAATATCAGATAGTGTGCTCTGTGTGTTTCGTATATAGGTTGGAGAAGTTTGGAGTGAAGTGTATGCAGAACTAAAAGAAGAATTCAGGCCTGTTGCTTCAGATGAGGAAGCCTTGAAAGTTATTTCAGAGGTGTCAGAAAATATTGGAAGAATGGTTGCTGCTCTCCAGACTGAAGAGCTTGAAAGCCAACATCACCAAGAAATCCAAGAGGAGGAAAAAGCATATACAAAGGTAAGGCAAGGTATATTTGTGAAGTTGATGGAAATTTTTTGTCAACTTATATGAAGATTTTCTTATTATATATGTTCAAAATCCCAGATAAGTACATTGCTTTAAGATATTTTAATGTCTCAGCAGTACAATTTAAACTTTAAATTAAATTTGGTTAACCTCAGTTCTCTCAATTTGTGTAATTTTTTCATTATTTAGAGAGTAATATGAAAATATGAAGCAATATCATCAGTGACACATCAGCAATGGAATAATGAGAAATGATAATTATGTTACTATGAGTTGCACCTGTGTTAATCTGTAGCAGATAACAATTTGAAGTTCCTATTGTAAATATATCCACTTCTTAAAATGAAATGTAAGTCTCTGTTATAAACTCCCTTGCTGAGTATTCACAAAGCTTCATTACTTCAGAAAGCGGGGCTTTGTGCTTCCCGGCATGCTAAAAGCAAGCAGGTATAAACATCGTCCAGCTTTAGTTATAAGGCAAGCATTAGACATTTTTGCTCATTTACTGTCTCATCCTCTCCTACCTTCTGAGAAGTAAGATCACATGGTCCAGTTGTCTAAAATCTCATGCTAGTGTTTTGGAGGGCTTGTCTTGCATTATCGTGCATGCACTTTTGTCACCAGAACTGATTCCATCTCTGTTATTCAGCATTTGAGAGTGAGCACATAGAAATATTCCCGAAAGAGCAGGGGCTCTTCCAACATCTATGTTAGAAGAGGGGAAAATTAGTTTGCAACAGAGAAGGTAAGCCCTTTTTTTTTAAAGCCGGTGTATAACTGAAGTTTTTAAAGGACAAGGACAAGTACATCGCTACAACATCATCATGCAACCTCAAGTGAGAGGGATGAGCTAAGGTAGCCAAAGGGGCATAGGTGAACATACTATCCAAACAGCACAAGAAAAGAGTTCGGGAAAGCTCATGGGAAGAGGATTGTGTTGCATTTTGTTAATCTCATTTATATTGCAGATCCAAGCTGTCCATAAGCAGAGAGAAATGGTAAATAAATCTTGGGAAAGTTTCTTGACTCGGACATCAAACTATGAGTCACTGAAGGTAAAAACTCTCAGTTATGGAGCAAAATTTACATTCACAGTGTAGTTATAATAATTGAGAAGTTCCAAACACATTTATTAATAAATTATGAGGTTATTCAAGTAGAAGCTATAGTAAATTTTATATTCACACAAACATAGAAAAATGAACTGTAAGCTGTGCAAACTTCGATACTTCTGCTCTTCTAATTATAGTCACAAATCAGGGATCAACATGGTTTATGCACTTGCAATTAGGTATATATGTATATATAGGACAGTGATGCTATGACATTGTCATTAATGACTTGGATATTGGATAAGTGCACATCCTCATCGTGTTCATGTGTGACACCAAGCTGGAGGAAACAATCCATATGCTGGGAGGTCGGGTTGCCATTCAGAAAGACCGTGACAAGCCTGAGGGATGAGCTGACCAAAACCTTGTGGAGTTCAGGAAAAGAAAATGTGACATCTTACATGTGGGACGTATTATGGCTTTCATGGATCCTGGGGTACAGCCTGGGGACTGACTAGCTGTGTAAATTTGTACTGACTATGGGGATCCTGGGAGATGACAAACTGAAATGAGGCAACAGTGTGCTCTTGTGGTGATGAAGGCTAACAGCATATTGGGCTGCATTAGAAAGAATATAGCTTGCGAGTTTTAGCAAGTGATTATTCACTTCTGGTGCTTGTGAAACCATGTCCCTTTATTCTGTTTTCAGGTCCCCAGTACAAGAGAGTCACAAACCAGACAGTACTTAGAATTAAAGGCCAATAGAATTTTACCTCCTTTATTTTGTCATTTTTTTGTATATTTTCTAACAGGTGCAAATGATACAATTCATTCTTATTAAAACAATTTTGCCTTTTTTCTAACTACCATTAGAAAGCAAAAAGGCTTCAGGAAAAATCAATAGAGGCTTGCAGATGTAAATCAAAGACTCAGAATGGAGCAGTTCATTCTACTGATATTAAAGGCCTCAGCACAACAGTAAGTAATCCCCAATAACTCTGTTTTATTTTCATTAATGTGCAAGTGGTTTGAGGTTTATTCTGTTTGTATATGTGCTGCTGCTTACTTCTTCTTCAATAATGTTTATGTTGACAAGCTCCAAGCATGTATCTCCTGCAAAGCACCACTTACCCCTCTGACACATCTTCAAACAACAAGCAGTTGGTCAGAATGAGATTCAGATCTGAAAATTTCTCAGAAAAAGTGTTGGCAAGATGGTCCCTGTGTTACTTGGTGTGGACCTCTTATGGGACAGCCTTTCATGAAAACTTTGCTGAGGTCAAGATCTCCTTCTTTTATTGTTGGGTAAATCTGTGCAATCCCTAGTATGTCAGTAAAGGTCTCTGACTCTGCAGATAATTCGCCCATTATATCTGCAGAAAAGATTTTTTTCCTCAATCCTATCAGTTAACTGGAGTGTGATGGTACAAGCCATTGTTAAGATCTTACTAGGGAATGTCTGTGTATTTGGGTGTTGAGTTTTGACAAGCTGGGTAAGACATGGCAGAATCTCCACTCTAGTCAGTAACTGCTTTTGAGCTGGCTGGATGATTTCTGTGTATCACAGCTAAGGAGTATTTTAGGGAGACGGGTTGCTTCTTGATTGCTTATAAGGAGTTACTCGTAAGGAGAAACAAGGCGGAAAAAACGTGAACTCTGTTTTCAAACTTTAACAAAGGAAAGCGATTGTATTATCCTGGGCTCTATTTCATGGATAAGTAAGGACAGCTAAGGTGGCTACAGAGCAAAGAGGCAGTTCATGCCTTATGTGAGGAAAACAGGGTGAACTTGATAAGAAGCAAGGGGGTGGTCTCAGAATGCAGAACTAGGATTTTTTTATCAAATTATCTTTCCCTAAACTTCTCAAAGATACAGAGGGCACAGCTGTGAATGCAAGATGAAGTGGGCTGGAAAAATTATTAGTTACATGCATATATCAGAAAGACTGTTAATTAGCAATATTTTGCTGAAATTATCTGAAAAACTTGGATATAAACATGAATATTCTGAAAATTGTTAGTAGAGAGAGATACATTGTTAGGTTTTACTTTAAAGACGTGGGTCTCAAGACAGGATTATTCACTTCTTTGGAGGAAAAGGATTTAACAAGGAAATATCTTCACAATTCTATAATCAATATTTCAACAACTGTAGATAAAAACAAGGAAGAGGTTAGTCCATTTTGAAGGAAGAGTGTTTTAGGAAAATGAACGCATCAGTAACATCAGATAAAATTCCTTGGCTGTATTGCTTAGAAGTATTGTAAATGCCAGATATTGCTGGCGATTTTTTTCATGGAACAATCTTCTTTCCTTCTCTCTGCCAAACATCTTGAGTAGTGGGAGATGAAAATGAAGCTAAGATGGTTGTTGCGAACCAGTCAAGGTCAAGTAATCAAACATGCGAGCCACGTGCACTCAAAGGGTGGCATTGTTTGTTGTAGTTCATGGTTAGATAGAGCTGTCACTCAAGGATTTTTATTCAAAGTCCTGAACCTATTCAGTATAAAGAGGAGTAATGAAACTGGAAAATATATGTCTCTTTCAGTCCTGGAGTTTTCATGGAGCAGTAGTTACAGGCAATTGCATTCAGAGAGAAACAGGTTCGTGTTTTGTTTTGGTTTGGTTTGTTTTTTTTTAAGTATTAATGTATAGCAAAAATCTGAGGACAAAAACTGTGGCTGATATATACAAATCCAAATAACACTGCACAACAAACTTCTGTTGTAATAAGGGTTTGATTTTCTTTTCCCCTATTCATAAGATCAGACATGAAGGCAGAAAAGCAGAGTACATAAAGGTACAAAAAACACTCTGCCCTTTCCTTTGTATTGATGGGAACAATTTGTGAATTTAGTATAAAGGATAGATTGAGTGGACCTAGGAAACCTCAGCATGTATCTCTACCAATTGAACAATGTTTTCAAAAGACCAGTTCATGGTTTAAGTCTCATCTCATTTTAAATACTAACATGGATGTCAAGCAATGCATTTATTTTGTTTTTCAGATTGGGTCTGGTCGCTTAGTAACTGTCGAAAGCACACCTTCTCAATTAATTGGAGGACCACTGGCTGTTACAGACCTTGCTCTTAGAAAGCCATCTGTTTGTGAAGGAGGCTTAAAAAAGATCAAAGGAGTTAAAACATCAGACTCCATCAAGAAAGATTTGGTACCTGTAGAATAAATAGTGTTCTGAGCAGTGCTTTTAATATTTTAGTTAACTGCATGTATATTTTAGATACAAGATAAAATATGTTTGTAATGTTTTCATGAATGGCGTAGAACATCTTAAAGGTAAAATTATATTTTGTATATTTGTAACTAATGTAAACATGGGGATGATATACTAATAAAATACCCCATATAGTATGGTACAAAGGCAAGCTGAGTCTAATAATTTTGTGTGCTAGTGTCAGGTTACTGTGATCCACTATCAGTAGGTCTATTATTTAGCTTTCCATCTTCTGTTGACACACTCCACACACTGCAGTTTAAGTATCTCTTTCTTTGAGCAGGGTGATGAACCTTCACATAATTACACTCAGTTCTTCATTTTCCTGGATACAGTACCCTCATGGTGTTTGTTCAAGTCCATGTTGTTTCTTGAATTGCCTCCTTTAGCATCAGGACTTCAGCTAAAGGCTCACTAAGAAGCACATCTATGCCAACAGTTTCTCTGTTAGGGAGACAAGCTGAAATGTTCTGCTCTTTGTAGGCTTCTCACAGCTCTTTAACTGATCATACAATTCTAATTATTTCATGGGTTGTTATCCATATTCTCTCCAGTAAGATTCCACCCTAGCATCTGTAGAATAGGAACACTCAAAAGCAGCAGACCTTTTTGTAGATGACTCCATTTCTAAGCTATTGTCTCCTTTCCCAACTTGGGCAAACCCAGAGTTTGCTATATTATATTAGAACAAAATTTCCTGAGGCTGTTACTTCATTTTAAAATGAGTTTCTACACAGGATTATGGCATAAACTGCTGTGACATAGCAAGGGCTTCTGTGACATACACACTTTGGCCTGTAGTCTGTTATTCTTGCCTGTAAGCAACCTTTTGAGAAAAGTACCATCTTTCACTTTCTTAAATACCCACTTAAAAAGTAGAAATAAATTTGAGCTAATTATGTAGAACTTAGTTTCCAACTCATGTAAAAGATAGGATGAAGCAGGAGGTGCT
This sequence comes from Anseranas semipalmata, assembly GCA_013399115.1. Classification (NCBI taxonomy): domain Eukaryota; kingdom Metazoa; phylum Chordata; class Aves; order Anseriformes; family Anseranatidae; genus Anseranas; species Anseranas semipalmata. The sequence continues at coordinate 1,032,446 of VXAA01002963.1, read as the reverse complement.
CTTACATTGGGAACAGTGGAACCCACCCTCACTAACACGCTACTACCCTTGGCAAAATCCTTGTTTTGTTTCCCTCTTGTGCAAAGTGCAAAGAGCGCATGTGCCAGCAGCAAGCCAGCACCTAGCGCACCAGGACAAGAAGGAGACCATAAGCGGACGTATCCTGCACCTGTGTCATTATCAGTGGGGATTTCCCTGCCTATCCCTAAGCTTGCATAGATGGACATGTGGGAACTTGGGCTGAGTGAGAAGAAAAAGTTACAAGACCCTCTACAACGTAATGACCATTTTTTCTGTTTTCAGTGTATAATAACTAGATAGTTGCATCTTGTTAATAGTACCTTCACAGCCAATAACCTACATTGGTTTTGTTTTGTATGGTACTGTTCTCTTAAACCTCCATTGCATTACACACACACACACAAAAGAAATAAAAAAGCTTCTGCTGAGAACTTACCAGCTAAAAAGGTCAGTGGTATACAGGGGGACATGCAGGAGAGAGTTCTTTTTCATTCTGGGTTGGTAAAGAGCTTAAGTGTAGCACAGGAAGTTTAAGATAGACTTTAGGAAATAAATGGTTTAACAGTAAGTTAAACTGAAGTTGTGCATTGCAAAAGACTGAGGTGGTGGTGTCTCCATCACTGGAACACTAGTAGGGATTAGTTTCTCAAGTTTCCTCTGGGTTGATTTTTATGCTTATTGATCAAATTTATATTATTTTAACTCAGATCTTGAATTTATATTATCAGATATATATTCAATATTCCACAGTTTAAGGTAGTCTAGGACACTTTCTACAAGAACTCCAAAGCACCAATAGATTGTTCAAGCATTCTGGTCCCAGTTATGTTAGATGCTGAGCACCTTTGTCTACTATAGAAAACTAATAAGAACAAAGATATACAATCTGAGGAAAGATGGAGTTTTTAAACTTACATGGGATGCCTTGCTCTGGCATTCAATTCAAAGATCACTAATATATGAAACATAATGTTTAAAATGTTATTGTAGTTAATCTGGAACAGATTAGAAGATGCCTCTCAAACAGCTGCTCATCATCATGTATCATTTTCTGAAACTGCACATTTTGGGTGTGTCATGACTCTTTATTTGGTCAAAAGAAAAGGTGTGGTTTAAATATTTTTGGCATCAGGAACTTACACTCATATTCATGGGTAACAGAAATTTCTCACTACTTTTGTACCCTCTCAGGAAGGGAAAGAGAAATTTTACAAGATTCAGTTCAGTATTGTATTTACCTAGATGAACATTTACAAACCTATGAGAATTTGTGGATATTTTACACACTATATATGAGCTAGGCATTATGCGTGATGGATTTCTTGTTACTTAGAATGTTTATGTGCTGTTACTGTGCAAGTACTGTTTCCTGCAATAATGAAACTTAGTTTGGATCTCATAAAAGGCTAGAACACAATAGGGACTGAACAAGCTGTGTTGCCCAAGGACTAGAGAACAGTCAGCATCTCTGAGGCTTCCCATTTGTTCTCAGGCCATTCTGTGCTCAAGAAAAGTGGATTAACTAGATGGTTATAGCTTTGCCATGATGGAAGGTTTCTTATACCGTGAGCTCTACTCAAGCCAGTCTCTCACTCTTTCAAACCACTTCATTCACGGGTCTCCTCTCAGCTCTGATGTTCCCTGCCATGACAGGGATGGATCGTATCCACTTACTTACCTGTATGAATATGTAAGTTAAGAGCAGTCTTGTGCCAAGTACTCTTCTTAATGTATTATAATAGTGTTTGCAAATAACATAGAATCTTAGAATCAGAATGGTTTGGGCTGGTAGGGACCTTAACGATCATGTAATTCCAACGCCCCTGCCATGGGCAGGGACACCTCCCACTAGACCAGGTTGCCCAAAGCCCCATCCAA
>VXAA01002963.1:984940-1003424 GCA_013399115.1 Anseranas semipalmata | reverse complement strand
TCGCCGTGAGGGGGCTGCCCGCGGCCGTTGGGCGCCTCGGGCGGAGGGCCGAGAGCCCCGCAGCCCGTCTGGCCTCGCCGTGGGGCGGCTTTCGCGGGCTGCGGCCGGGCGGCGCGATCCCGGCGAGCCGGGTAAGGGCGCGTTTCGTTCCGGTGCGGTGCCGGCTCTGCGCCATCTGCTTTCGCCAAAATAACTACCCTTGAGGCTCCCGCTGTGCTAGCGAAGAATGCTAAATCTCATCTTTTGCGTCTGGGTTTAAGTTTTTAATAGGATTTCTGTAGAACTTGGAACTGCGTGACTGGCTTTTGAAGGGAAGAATTGCCTGGCAGCAGTCACTGTGTCAGCCGCTTCCAGCTGCGTGGAAACAGGGCAGCTGCTGGCCGCCTCCTTCCCGGGGTCCGTTCGCCAAAACTCTCAATACTCTTCTTCGGCTGCTAATACCGCTTTGGAGAGCTCGAGGTGACTCATAAATTGTGCTCGCGGTGACCTCCGCGGGGCTTTAACCATGGTCTTCTCAAGGCCGTGCCCGTGAACAGAGCTGGCTTTACCCGCTGCTGAGCTGCATCTCTAGTGAATCGTGTGGCTTTTTATTTCCCTCCTTCTTCCTTTTGTTTGTTTTGTTTCATTAGCTCGTGGGTAGTGAATTCATTTGCCAGGTTTTGACCAGTTCCAGCCAGCATCTCTTGTTTCAGCAACACGGATCTTTAGAATAGGAGCCGTGGTAAAATCTATCCCTGAAGTGGTATTAGGACTGGTAATTTCTATGGATCGGATACAAGAGTCTCGAGTATTACAGCGGTAAGATGGTTTGGATGCAAGAAGCTCAGGTGTGGAATCTAAGGCAAGGCAGGGTTTCACCTATCCTGCCCAAAGTGGGCTTTCTTCCCTTGGACAGCTGGTTCAGAGGGGGCTGAGGTTCCTAGGTGTTCAGCACTACCGGTGATAAAGAAAAAAAAATCAGATGGCCTAAACCATGACAGAGAAAGAAAAGGAACTCCGTGCCTGCAGAAATGGAGGCCTTCCCGAACTGGATGTTGTAGAATATTCCATAGCTGCTGTATACATGGATATTACAACAGCTGGTGACCACAGGTTTTCATCATTAAATGATTAAATGGGAGGGGACTCCTAGGCTGGGCACAGTGCCCTTCTGACAGGTGTTTGCCAGTACTAATTTTCTACTTAATTATGGTTGTTAGTGAGCACTTGCTGATATTTTGGTGGTGTGAACCTTCAGAGGGAGATCTGTATGTTTGTCTTAGCTTAGGTTGCAGCTAAATGCACAGAAAGCTTGAAAATTGCTCAGAAATGTTAGTGAATAAAAACAGCTGCTCCCACCTGTTCAGTAATACTTTGCTTTTTTTTGGTGGTGGTGGGGTTTTTTTGTTTGTTTTTAATTCAGGACTCAAAAAAAGAGCTGCTACTTCAGTTCCAGTGCAATTGAACATGGTGATGCTGACTTCTGCTGCCCTGCATTAGGTGGTTTGCCTGATGGCAGCATTCAGTCATAGCAGCCTTGGTTGTTTAACCTGGCAGTGGAAATCCAGTGGGGTGCTTGAGCTGGTTGTGGCTGCATTTTGGTGTCTCACATGCAATAGCATTCGTATTGAAGGACACTAGACTGAGAAGTTTACTTTCTCATTTAGTGAAAAATTTGGGGTTGCATGAGCAAAGGCTGTAAAGCCTTTCTTGCCTAGATGGTTTGACAAAAGAGTTTCTTTGATGCTGCACCCCAGGAGACTGTATATGAATGTTATATTTCAGGTTTTGATATAAGTGATTAAGTCCTCGTGCATGCTAGTACAGCAAACTCACCTTTAGGGTGTAGCTCTTGAAGTTGCATGAAGATGTGCTTGTAGGTCTGACACCCTGTCCAGTATAGAAGTGATCCTCCTATTAGGACCTGCAGAGCTGGTCTTGGGACACGGTGTTGCAGTTCCCAGGTGTAGGTGTAAAGATAATCCACAAGAGGATCCTTTTTCTTCCTGTGGAAATGCTGGACAGCCACTGAAAAGCCACCACCAGTGCTTCCTGCCTTTCTCCCGTTTCCTTCAAACCTTTGTGTAGAAGCCAGGAAGGAATAGAGAACCACAAGTATATAAACAATTTAAAGTCTGTTTTGGTCTCAGACCTGAAAAGTCATTTAACTTCTTCCTCACTGCTGTGAAAGCATAGCCTGGAACCTAACATCTGAAATAATCATTTAATATGATTTTATATGGATTTTTTTCTTTTTCTTTCTCCTAGAAATGTAAAATTCAGATGTGAACATCTCTGTGTCTCAGAACATCCACAGAAAGGAAGTTCTCTTCCACCCTTATCTGTTGCACAAAGACAGAGATGGATAGACGGAGTGTGCTCTGGGGAAAAATCTTGAGGGAAGAAAAAAAAAAAGTAGCTTGGGTTTTATTTTTATGATGAAAAAGGAAATTCTAGGAAGGTGATGGAGTTGGCCTCATGCAAATGTATCTGAAGTTCCATGTCTCTGAATTGCAATGTAAATGCATGCTGGGATTGCATGAAACAACTGTGATGCTGACTCTCTCCTTGTTCTGTTTCCTAGATCCAGTAACACCTCTTTTCCTCCTTCTGAAAGTTGCTAAGGTTTCTCTTGATTTGAACACACCGCTGGTGAGTACACTGGATCTGTCTCCAAGATAACTATTTTGTTACTGCCTTAATCAGGGATTTGTAAGTGCTAGCTTTGTAACTGTAATTACAGCTCCAGTATTTGCAAGATGGGACAAGTTTCTGCTGTTGGGGGGATCATGCATAACGTACCTACAAATTCACTTTTCCTTGATACCCTTTAATTGGAAAATGAGCTGTTTTCTACATCTTTTCCTTCCTACCCCAAAAGCAGCACTGAGGATTCTTTCATTTAAAAAAAAAAAAAAAACAGCTTGGTGCACCTACCAGGAATGGCCAACAAAAACAAGGTGTGTACAGCAGCCTAAACGTGCCTTTAGATCATCCTGTAGTTGCCAGGTTAGAGTCTTCTGTCCATGTAACTGGTTCCGCAGAGGTAATAGGAAAAAATACAATTTTTCCCATGTTGTCCCAAGTCCTGGCTGTGTAGTCCTTGCTGTAACTATACTTTGGGGTATTTTCTTTCCTTTTAGATTACCATTTTTTTTCTTCCATCCACTCGTATTGGAGAATATGGGTGAACCTCACCTCACTTCCTGCCCACTCTTGCATTCTGCCCAGATTTTTGTCATCTACCGTTGCAAATAAATTGGCAGAAACAGTGGGTTTCTCAACATGGTCAGTCTTGTGCTTATTCCAACTGGTTTTGGTAGAGCTCTATCTCAGAGTATGCCCTGCCTGCATGGACGTTTTATCCCGGCAAAGGCAAACTTGTTATGGAAGAGCAAAAGTGTCAAGCCCAAGAAGATCAAAATTTGATGCTATATTAGATTTATCCTCCAAGCTTGCTTCTTATAGATCCATTTTTTTTGTAGGGTGATTGCTCTGACCATACTGGAGCTGAGGTTAAGCATAATACTATATCAGTTATGATGGAAGTAAGCCTTGGGTCCCCCTATCCAGGGCTGTTATGTTAATGACCTGCTATCAGAAAAGGTTACTGCAATGAGAACAGTCGTTTGCCCACGCTCAGCTATTCTTAGCAAAAATATAATGCCATCTTTCTGATGAATAAGGTGCCTTTTTAGCATAAATGTGGTTGCCATTATTTCTTTTCAGCAGTGCTTCTTTAAAAGAGTATGATCAACAGTTCAGTGTTACCAAGATACCATTGCAGCCATTAGATGAAATTCTTCACAGTTAGATGGGATAAAAAATAAATGCCTAATGCTTTCTTATGAAACAAATTGGGATTTATTTTTCTATAAATCAATGAAATGCTGGCTAGACATGTAGCTTGACAATGCTTGTAGTCTGATGCCAGTATACAGGGAAATACCTTATCTGAGAAGTTCCCTGGGCATTTGATGGTTTCAGGTATGCATAATTAGTGGGGGATCAGTTCCAATTTCCTCTTTGGTTGCAACCATGTCTTTAACTTTTCTAAGATACAGATAGTTATTCATTTGTATATGCATTAGGTAGAACTTCTGGTACCTTAAAAAATTGTTTTGTGACTTTAGACAAATAAGCACAATGCAGTGTAATGATTCAGAAGAAATTTCAATAGGAGTTCATGACCTAATGGCTCTCAGTGAGAAGTTTAAAGGATCTGCTGATTTTTAGATCCTGTAATTTTTAGTGTCTTGTTGCAAGTACGCTCTGGAGTAAATGCTCAGCATCTATTATGTATTAGGCCTCTTTAAAATATCTCAGGCATCCACAGATGGCATTACTGAAATTAAGCATTTTTTGGAAATATATTTTTTTAAAAAGACCTGTTATTGGGACTGTTTCGCATAATCTCTGCAGGTTTTCCCTTATGGTCAGACAAGAGGCTATCTAGGTACAAGGACAGTGGTTAAATTGAAAAGGAAGCAGTACTCTTTAAGACTTCCTCTGAAGAGGAAAATGTGAAAGCTGAAAAGCCAACAGCTTTCTGGAATTGTTATGTGTTTGGACATCTGATTCTGAGAGGCAGAAGTAGTGTGGAAGAACTGTTAACTGCATTTGAAAAAAATCATAGTAAATTACTCAACAGTGCCTTCTCCACTAGCTTGCAGCTCTGATTTTGGCTTATCTGAATTGTGGATTACTGCCCATGTATGCATTTGTGTCCAATCTATCTAACGATGCTGGTTTTAAGCAATTCCCTTTTACTCGTGTGGCAGTGTGGTAGGACTGAACACACACTCTGGTATTACATCTAGGCTGAAGAGAGGGAGCTGCCAGCTGAGGAGACATGAACTTCTTAAATCCTGCTAACTCAGCGATTGAGCTTTTCCTGGCAGGATCTGTAAAAGCCCATGCAGTGACACAAGTTGATTTAGCTGGCACAAGTCCAGTCAACTGTTATCAGTCCTTTCTCCATAAGCTTGCACCTACTGATTTATTTTTTAATTGAATTCTTCTTTCTAATTGCAGGAAACATCTGCATGCAGACATGGGCTGCCGGGATGTTCATGCAGCAACAGTGCTGGCCTTCCTCAGTGGAACAGCTTCAGTGGCTGGACTCCTGGCAGCAGTTCTGCTTCCAAACTGGAGGCAAATGAGACTGTACACATTCAACAAGAACGAGAAGAATGTGACCGTTTACACCGGACTCTGGATTAAGTGTGCTCGCTTTGATGGGAGCAGAGACTGTGTGATATATGACCCACAGTGGTACATGGCTGTCGATCAACTGGATTTGCGCGTTCTTCAGTTTGCCCTCCCACTGAGTATGTTAACCGCTGTCTCAGCTCTGTTTCTCTGCTTGATTGGCATGTGTAACACAGCCTTTGTATCAAGTGTGCCAAACCTCAAATTGGCAAAATGCCTCGTAAACAGCGCAGGCTGCCATCTCGTGGCTGGCCTCTTGTTCCTGCTCGCATGTGCAATTTGTCTCACTCCGTCAATCTGGGTCATTTTTTATAACAATTATCTGAACAGAAAATATGAGCCTGTCTTTAGCTTTGACATCTCTGTATTTATTGCCATCGCCAGTGCTGGCGGTCTGTTTTTCACTTCCGTTCTGTTATTTCTGTGGTACTGTGCATGTAAAAGCCTGCCTTCTCCTTTCTGGCAGCCCCTCTACTCGCATGCCCCCAGCATGCACAGCTATGCCTCTCAGCCATATTCTGCACGCTCTCGCCTCTCTGCTCTAGAAATCGACATTCCTGTTGTGACACATACATCTTAAAGAGATGAAGTCTTGGAAGTCAAGTTCTTGTGCTCACTCAAACCATGAAAACTGCAGGCTTGATTCTCTACTGCCGTGTACTGAGCGTAATCATTTGTAAGGTCAATTTCTCCAAGGTGCAGAGCAATGGAAACCTGAGTTCAGCAAGTCTGCTGTTCTTATGGGTTCCTTCCTGAACAACGTTTGTAGTTTGGTTTTGGGTTTATTTTGTTTGCTTTTTCCTCTGAGCTCACTACAGACAAAGTTGCTGCTCATGCTGGGACAGTACACTAACAATAGTATCCGTTCATGCAAGTTGTCTTGCATATCTGTTCATCCTTCCGCTTGTTGAGACCAAAGCAGGCGTGAACCTCTTTGCTGCTTTGATGAACTATTTTTAGATTCTGATCCCGTTAGAAGAGCTGCGGGGGTGGGCCCTTGCACCCATGCGTTATCCAAATGCTGGCAGTGGAACTGGATGTAGGGGTTTCACTGAGTTTCTCATTACAGATCAGAAAATAACCTAGTATAGTCAAAAGTGTATTATCATTGAGTGGGAGCAGGAAGGTGATTAAGAAGTGGGTTACAGAGCTTTCATCTGGACACATTTTAAGATGTGCCTAAAAAGGGGATTTGGCAGGCTGATTCAGTTCTATAGCACTGCTTTTTGTTTTCCAGTGCGCACACAAAAAGCCACCTGCTTATGAACCTCTGCAGTAGAATTAGTGTCAAAATACCTTTTGTTTTCAAAGTAGCTATTGGAAGAAATAAAAGTGATTTAGCTAATAATGTTCTTCTGTACTGTAATAACATTTTGTGAATCACTGGAGGCTAGAAACGGTTTTGTGAATTTTCTTTCTAGTCTTTTTTAATAAGTTAGTAAATTCACTCGATCTATTTTGAGATTAAAACAAAGACCACTTGTATTTAAAAAAATCTGTTAAAAAGATTGAATATTTTATTTGAAGACTATCTTTAAGATCTGAAAGATGGATTTGCAAGTTGAACAAGTTTAAAGTTAAAAATGCTTTAATGCTAAAGTATTATTCAGTTCTGGAGAGAAATATCAGTCACTACAAAATGGATTAGGAAAACTATGAAGAATACTAAAGGCTATGAAGGATTGTTTTAGCTTGTGTACAGTGTTCCAAAACAGTGTCTCTCTAGGAAGGGGATTGTGACCCTGTGGAGAGATTTTTAAATCTAGTTTTTTTGTTGTTGTTTGTTTTTTATTGTATATACAAATAACAGTGAGCTTGTGTATTTTTCACCATTGATGTTTACAGAAGTTTTATAGTCTGCAGTTGTTAGACTTTCATACTATAGTTTATTTAATTACTGATCAGGACTTCCATGTTGTAGCTCTGTAAGTATGAGGAAGGGTTATAGGTTCCCAACCTGGGATGTCTTTAGATCATTTTTTTTCTCCTCACATGCAGAGCAGGTCAATCCTAGGGATCACAGCTTTTCAATATGGGCTTTAAAATTACCTGGAAGTTTGCTGATAGTGAATTGAATACTGTTATAATAAAGGCAAATTTTTGATTTGCTCAGATTTTGGCAAATTGAGATTTGGGATTTAAGATGTCATTCCAGTACAGAAAGTTATTTTAATTGGTGGCATTCTGGAGCTTAGTGGATATTTGTATTTCATTAATCCCAGAACAGATTTGTTTTGCTAAAATCAGCCACGAGTTCTTTAATTCCAGTTGTGCAAACTCATCTAAGGTCTTGAAAAGCAGTTCATTTCATTTTCCATTAGAAATATGAACAAATGCTCTACCGGGCAAACCTTGTTCTGTTACAATCTGTGCAATAACAGCATATTAAGAGGAATCACTTTGTCCTAGCTGGAAGGCCTCAGACTCTAGTGGTCTAAGTGAGGAAGCTGATCTGTGTCGTAAGTTCCCAGCACAGTCCGTAGAGTGACAGGCCCTTCCAGAAGGTGACACAGTGCTTGATGAAATTGCAGTCCAAGGTCAATCAGTACTGTAGATGATAAAGAATCCTTAAGGAGATGGGCCTCTGAGGTTGCATGAGTTTAACACCCTCTGAAGTTTTCAAGGTGTGATGTTAGATGAAGGATTTTTTTAATCAGATCATGACTTGTAGCCACTTTTTTCTTCAGAACTGAACTTTGCTTTACTGTTACTCTGGCTGTCTAACTACAGACACCGTTGCTGCTTCAGCTTCCCATGCCAGTAGATGCTTTGTAAGGTCAAAGCAAAGGGACCGCTGGTTTGTGATTTCACGTTGCCTTGCTTCCCCATCCAGTGTCTTTCCTTCTGTGTGCCTCGCTTAAGTTATGAGTTGGCCAGTAAACATTAGTTTATAGTCAGTGTCTGGTATGCTTTTAGAGCCTGAATTTACAAATTATTTTGACCATTTTGGAGGGATGATGAGTGCATCTCTCAGTGACTTTAAAAGGATCTGAATTTTCAGTATCTCCAGAGCAAGAAAGGCAGCCTGGCAAACTGATTGTTTCTTCGGAGAGTAAATGCATCCAGTGTTTTGTTCTGTATGGTTTAAATAGCAGATGTCCGTCACAACTCTTTTGCATTCCAACTTTGATTTTTATGCAGTAAACTTTCAATTCGTATTTGCTGCTGCCTATGCTGATATCTTGTTGCTTTGAAAATTGTCTTTTCAAAAGTCTGAGATAGACCTGATCTATGAAAAAAGAAAGCTGGTGGATTCCAACGTATGCTGGAAGGTAATTGTCATCGAAAAGACTGTTGCTTGGTGTTGTCTCAGAAGAGCACGGCTGAGTCTTTCAACAGTGCTGTTAATGTGAGTTGCCTCTGGATCCTACATGGAATTAACTGGAAGTGCTGTGCTGTATTTCTCCTTGTTTATGGAAGGGGTGGCCAGCCTGTGACACCTGAGCCGAGTGCTACTCCAGTGGTTCTCTTGCTGAGGTTACTGTCGTGCCCAGCAGCAGGGCTGGGGGTGACAGGCCTCCCTGGATTTGGGGAGAAGAACGCATGTGTCCTGCATGTATGTGTGCCAGGGAGCAGCTAGCACCCCTGCCTCTGACCAGCTGCTCCTTCCTGGGCACTTTGCTGCGTGCAAGACAGGCACTCTGGGTCTTAAATACAGGAAGATTTTAATTTGTAGCTCATGCAGTCAAAGGTTGGGTGCGCTGGGATTATGGGAATCTGTACTTTTTTTTTCCAAGTAATTCCTGTCCAACTTCTTAAGTTGTGTTTAATTACAGTGTGGGTTCTTTTTATGTGAAACAGAAGATATGTATTTTTAATAAAACAGTCTCATACAGGTGCAGTTTATTTCAATTAATTTTTTGGAAAACAATAACTGTTAGAATATGAAAGATTTTACCTGTTTTGGCATTGATCGCCAGACTTGTCAGACTCTTTCAGATACCTTAGCAGGCTTAAAATACATTATGCATACTGTATTTTAACGCTCTAATTTTATAGTCCTGCTGCTTTTTAAAAAAAAAAAAAAAAAAAAAAAAAAAAAAAAAAAAAAAACAAAACTCTGTCACCTTCTAAAAGCTTGACTTATTTCTTTTTTCAGTTTATTTTTATTGTAAGCTAGTCCTAAAAGGTCCTAGGATTCCTTTTTCCTTAAAGAGGAAGAGAGTGATTTCCCTTTAATCTAGATGATTCCTTTTCTCTGCTTGTGGCCAGGATGCAAGCTGGGGGCCAGGATCTGGTTCAGAGCCAGAGTAACAGTGTGACATGAAAAAGAGCACAGTCCTCACCTTCACCTTCTAGCCAACACCCGTCTTCTCCCGTGTATCAGTTCTGCTGCTCACTCAGCTGTTGCTTGCCCAATGCAACTTGCTAACCCGGGTGAAAATGTCTTCTGCGTAGAATTAATGTTCTCTGAGACTGGTGAGATTTGCTTTGTGTGTGAATACGCACAGCATAAAGCAGTTGTTGCCAGCGTACACCTTACTTGATGGGGTGGAAAAATCACCTGATATTCTCTGCTTCTCTGGGTTCCTTTCCTCCTGTGCCATCATGTTGAGACGGGCCTCCTGTCTTCTGAGAGCCGGTATGAACCTAGGGGCTGGTGGGGTGTTGGCGTAAATGCTGTGATGTGGCGAACTCACTTTCTGCCAAAACATGGGAGTGCCCCATTTTTGTATTAAAATTCCTAAAAAGCTATCCCGTGTATCTGCACTCACTGAAAACAAATCTCTCAGGTTAGATTTTCCCATATTTTTTTTCCACAGGAACTGAGTTTGCATATGTGGTTCAGCAGCTATGTAATGTTACTTACCCTTCTTCTACCTATTGAGCAGACAGGTAACACACGTTAGAAGCAGCATAAGCTTTTTCTGGTATGTTTTTTGTTCTACTGCTGCATCAGCACTCATCAACCTGGACATGCAGAGGCCTCATCCAAGGGTAAGCGTGTGGTTTCTGATTTCAAAACTGCTTTTTATCTGTGTTTGGATCAGTTTGCTCATCCAGGTATTAGGCTCTTAGGGATGGGGACTTTGTCTTTTGGGTGTAGCAGCTTGAAGGAGGTGTAAAGGCTGAGCACAGGACAGTAGAAATTGCAGCGAGCTGGAGTGTACGAGTGGTTAAAGCTGTTTTGAGGAGTGAGATTAGAAAGCTGGACTGCAAGGGCAGGGTTGTTGTCCTAGCTTGTGTTCTAACAAGGAGAAAAATACATGATTAAAGCTCTAAGTATCCCTTGAAAAAATCAAAGCCTTTATAAAGGGTTATTTTTTGGGTGCCTAGACTACCTTAGTGAATAAGCTTTGCTCAGTATCAGACTCCCTGATTATAAGCAAACTTCAAAGACACAACATACGCGTAGTACCCAAGCCGTGTGTCTCCTCAGCAACCACAGATCTTGACCCAAGCGCTGCGTGCCACTTCCTAGCCAGGTGCCATGCCAGAAGCTGCTGTGTAGCCACGGCTGCCCTGCGAGGCATTTTAGCACCAAAGCTTGGTGCTCTCCAGTCTGTGTAGTCTCACTACCTGGTATTACAGCACTTCCACCAGTAGAGGGTCTGTAACCATTGATACTGCACTAGTTTTCTTCCCAAATCCACGATATATTGATAAACAAATATGCAAGCTCATTTACAAATTCATATTGGAGTTTACACAAACATTAGCAGTTACGCCAAAAATAGTGTTTCCTAAAACAGGCCCTGGATGTATCTTAATTTACTGCAGACACTTTTTGACCTACTGTTCAAAGGGCTTCAGCATGCAATTTCTTGATGGGTTTTAAGCATGTGTAAATATAGTCTGCTACCAGAAGATGAAATCTCATCATTTTACTCCTTTTGTAGATTATTTTTGACTCTGCTTACTTAGTTTTCAGCCTCCCAGACAGCTAATCTGCTTTCCCTCCTGGTCACAAGAGCTCTTCTGTCAACAGAGACAGCAGAGTATGTGAACAGAAGGGCAAGATGGCAGCCTTAGGTTGATTCTTCATGAAACTTTACTTTGAGACCTTTGTTTTCTTGCTTAATGAGTATTTTACATAAGACAGACTGTGCTAACTCTGAAGTTTGCTTTTAAAGTTAATTGTGTTTATTAATTATAGAGGTTGTTTAAAAATGCCACATTTTGAGAAAAGCATGGAACATTTATTAGCAAGGAAAAAGTCATGTTTCAAAACATTTCAGTGTGTTCCTTTTTCTTTCATTTCCTCCCCATACCCTTAAAAAAAAGGTATTGCAAGGAAAAAAAAAAAGGCAATGAAAAGAAAAAAAAAATTACTGCATTTGAAGATTACACTGCTTTAAACTATGTCTTAAGAAATTTCAACCAACGCTGATATTAGTAAGTGAAATAACTGATTTTGGAATAGGTGAATGGACTAAATACTTGCATTAGCTTATAGGTTCTGAATGGTTTAATGTTATCTCTGAAGACAGCATAATGGATAACATTGCACTGTTTTGACTTTAATCAAGTCAGCAACAATGAAATGCTCAGGTTCTTTCTACTCCCATGCTAAAGTGTTCTATACACAGGTTGAATCTTCTGGCAAAAGTATCGCCTCAGGAAGCAGCTGACATGGAATTACATTCAGGCTCAGTGGGAGGGCATTTTTTTGCAGTACAGCTGCAGATAAATCAGCCAAATTCTGCTGCCTTCTGTGGCTGCCTATTCTGCTTGATTCAGCTATATGACTCCCAGAGATGGCCTTGAGAATAAAAGCCCAGCCATCAAAAAATGATTCCCCTTTCTGTTCTTCCTTAGACTTGTGGGCCAGGCACCTCCAGACCTACTCAACTCTGACCTTGCCATCTGCAACTCTGCCCAAATGGTCCTGACTCCGTGACTGCAGGGGTGAGGGTATTTCCCTTGAAAGTAATTGGGAGGGTCAGCCTAATGGCTGGGAAAGAGCTGGTGCTGCAAGCTGGGTGGGACAGGGGCAGCCACGACGCGTGAGACTTCTGGCATTGCTGCTTAGTAAGGGCTGAGGTGCTGGTGGGGCTTTCAGCAGTTCTGTCAGCTGCTGCTGGGTTACAGAAGTCGTAATTCATTGTGGTACATCAGTTCCAGTTAGTTTGCATGGACACTTTCAAATGCCATGTGGCTGCATCTTAATTAGCCAAGGAGTTATGAGAACCTTGAGAACCACTAATCTTAGCGGCTGATGCCTATATGCCTCACTTGGGAAGTCATCTGAGAGCACAATTCTCGCAGGCTCTCAGCACTAATCTACTTAGAGCTCCTTTTGGAGATTTTGAACACTGGGCAGAATAGAATTTGCTTGGGCTAGATTTTTTTGGTTTAAGCCACAGGAAAAAGAATTCAGAAGGGTCTTTTAGATAACATGAAAACAATAAATTTGATGAAAAATGCCTGTGAGCTGCTGGTGTATTTATACTGACGTATAAAAAACCCTGCAGCCTTTTGAGCTTGATTCTCAAGTCAAGTACTGTTTCCTCTGAAGAAAGGTTGCTTTTGACAGTTTTGTCCCTAGAAGATTCTCATGTTCTTCTAAGACCCCTTCTATGCCCTTTCATGGGCAGCCTTCTTGCCTAAAGAATTCCAGGCTCTTCTCCCTGCTTTCCTAGCCTGGGCGAGTCAGTTTTCTGGGTCCAGATTTCCGCAGCAGCCCTCCAGTCATCACCTCTTGCGAGACAGTGTCTTAGGTGACACTTTCTTATTTCTGCAGGGCACCAGAGGAGGCAGGAGGGTCTGTAATGCTTCTGTATGGTCTATCATAGATAACACAGCACACATCTGGATTTGCTTGAATGCTACTGTAAATTAGCAAACTAAAATTCATCGTGTTTCCTGAGCTGGCCTTGGATTTTTTTTTTTTTTCAGAGCTATTTTTATGGTGTTTTGCATTTCATTTTGTTGCAGATAATCCTCTACTGTAGCAACTTAACACATTTTCTTTGGTTTATTCCTGTGCTCAGCTGCCACATCTTTCTCCTAACAAGAATAAACACAAGTTCCTAATGGATGAAAGCTATTAATTTGTCTTTGTGAACTCTTAAACTCTCCTAAACGGGTTCAAGGGGTGGTTATATTTTCTGAAAATATTATGTGTCCAACCAGCACGCTCTTACTGGATAAGTGCATAACGGGGACTGAATAGAACAGCAGTTGTTGGTAAACTCCCAAGTTCTTGACATCATTTAGTCCACACCACAAACAAGGAGATTTGCGCAGGGTGCCCCTCCGCTGGAACACTTGTAATGCTATTATTTCTGAAACAGTAGCTCGCTGCTTTGGATAATACAGGTGAGTCTATATTGTGAATCTTAGCAACAAAGTAATCAACACTACTCTGTATCTCAACTTCTTCAAAGGAGCAAGCTGTAAGTAATTGCTACTGTCAAGATTCCCAGTTGAGTAATACTGTGGTGTGTGCTGGAATGCTACATTCCTGCTGTTAAATATGAGAATTTTATACTGCAAATGAAAGAATAGAAAGGATTTCTTCAGTGGCGTGGAACTAGTATTGTGCTAAACTCCTGGCAAATAACTGGGTACAGATACAACTGCCTCTTAAGTAGCCTGAATTAATGGGATGGAAGCTACAGCAAGGTGTTTTGGCATTCGATTCTTGAGTTACTCCAGTTGATTCAAGGAGAAAATTGTATTGAAAGTAATTGGGACGGAGCAACGTGAGATGGATGCAGTCCATCTGTATATAGATATATCACGTTCTGAACCAAATCCGAGTGGGGGGGGGGNNGGGGGGGAGAAAAGCTGAAGCGCTGGCAAGCCGTTAAATGCTCTGTATTGAGAACAAAATCCAGTGACCAACTTAAACAGTTTAAGTCATACATTACAGATTGTGAAACGTCAAGGGAAAATCTGGTTCCCTCACAGTGTAGAAAATGGACTAAAGAGCAGCTGTGTGGGTAAATACTTTGGCACTAAATTGTTAGCTGATCTTTATCAGTTTTAACAAAAGAAATCCTTCAGAAGTTAGATAAGGCCTGGGAAATGGCAGCCAAGGGGTATTTCCTGTCAGTTTGCTAAGCCAATAGCTTAAGTCAGTGGAGTCTGAAATGCAACAGGGCCTTTCTTTTGCTGGGCTGCCCTATGTTGTGATGCTCCTGTTTACCCTACACCCCAGTCGACTGCAGTTCAATGTCTCTCTTGCTCCAGCTATGGTTAAGGAAATTTAATAAGGCAAAAACAATGATAAGTGCAAAACATGCAATTAAGTCTATAAACACTTATATAATACATATAATAATACACAATTATATTTATTCTGGGGGAAAACACTTAATCTTGGAAATAGATTTATCTGGAGAGCAACAGTGATTTTAAACAGCAGAAAGCAAACCACCGTGATCCATGTGGCACTACAGCCACGTTCCCAGGGAAAGCCTGGGCCTGGTTAAACCATGATGCAGAAGGCAACCCACAGGAAACCACAAGTTGCTTACTCATTCACAGCTGAATGAATGCTGTTCGGCACGATTTTCAATTACAGAGGTGCTGTAGCAAAAGCTGAGGAATTTAAGTTTTACGTGAGACTTATGGATGAAAGTCAAGTCGTCCTTCAGTTATCATTGTGGTGTAGCTGGGTATTTGGGATGTCCCTGTGTGCGCACTCCCTGTGCTGAAGCCATTGACTCCCCGGGTGGTCCAGGACCTTCTCAGCTAGTCCCTGCACAGATGGGACACTCAGCTGGTTTGAGACAACAGCCTGAGCCGAGACAAGGTGACAGACCAGCTCCTCACCACCTTCACAACCAAGGATTTGACTAACAGTTGCAGGAGGTCTTCAGGTGGGAATTTTAGGCAATCCTGAAGATTCTCCCCAGGGGGTTCCTGTGGGGCCAAGACAAATTCCTTAAATGTGTCAATTAACATCCTGAAGAACAAGCTTTCAACAGCATCAGCTCACTACAGGACAGCAGAAATGTATTTGTTCATATAACTTTTGTTGGATGCAAAAATAAGCATTCGGGGAGAGGGAAGCACAGACTACTTCTTGTGGGAACAACATTGATATAAGAGTTGTCAAAACAGAAACCTAGAGATATTTGTGCTCCAGCCAGGCACAAACTAGAACAACCCTATCAAACAACGTGTTTATATATATATATGTTTATCCTTTTACCAAAGCATTTATCCATAAGCCCAACACAGCAAAGAAAACAACAACAAAAGAGAGACATTCTAATCACTTACATGATTTATCAGCTGAATTATTTATGCACATTGTAATCAGGCAAGCTGGGTAAACTCATGGTGATGAAGTAATACTGTCATTAAGGGTATCAGCTAAACACACACAGACTTTATAACTGCTATTTCACCTTTGAGATTGTTATCAGTGGTAATAATGAAAAAATAAACCAGCTAAAAACCAGCCAAATCAGTCCTTTGTTCAGCTCCCAACTGAATGGCTCATTCAGCTGTTCTGTCACAAGGGAGGAACTGGAGCAGAGATGAGGAAAAGGGGCCCTGACCAGAGCTGCTGCTGGAAATGCATGTGTACAAACCCTGTTCAAAATCCCAGATAGAGTCTATGGAGCTAGCAGAAAAGTTCTTGTTATCATTTGAAATGGAGTTATGATAGGAGAAAAAAAAAAACACTAAAATTTGTTTAAATTCTGAGTTTTTTTTTTTGTTGTTTGTAGTCTTAATACGTACTGCTTATTATCCAGGATCTTGGTAGATCACGTTTTTTATGTCTTCTACACTCCATTTCCTGGGAATTTACATCCGCTGAGGGAGTGGGTACCTAATCAAGAAAAAAATGGATTCATCACTGTAGGTATATATATTGTGAGAGAATTACCGGAGCTGTTCATAAATTATATTAATGTTTTTGCCTCCCAAAGGAATAACAAAGCTAGATCAGAGAAGATGGATATAGCCATACTTCCAAAGAGCCCTCAGCAAATTCTTTATTTCCCCTTCTCCCGTAACTCTTTGCTCCAGCTGAAAGACACTTTCTTTAGAATTACCATGCTAGAAGCAATTCAAGGCAAAATTACAAGCTCTGGTTTGGTACCTGAGCGGTTTTATGAGAAGTCATTCTTCACTGCATACTTAAAACTATCCGAAACTAAGATATAAAAAAATAGCTAGAGGACTTCGACCCTGACTCAAACATAATTCAGTGCGTTTAATAAAAAATATATGGATCACAACAGAAGTTTTTGAGAAAAAGAAAAGAAAATGAATGAGAACAGCTATATTAAAGTCATTTCAAGGGCACTTTTAGCTCAGTATCTAGCCTGAAAAGGCAGTCAACAACAGATGCCTAAGGAATAATGTCAGAATAAGGCAAGCATACCATGCATCTTCCTTGGCAATCACACACAGCTTCCGGCAGTGTGGTTCAGGAACTTTCTGAACCAGAGGTGATATCTTAGTATTTAATACCTCTTAACAGACATGTTCATGGAAAAAAAAATCCAGCATTTTTGGACTAATCTAAACTTTAGTGTTCTTACCATCCAAAGACAGTTTCACAACTTAGCTATACTTTAAGCACTTCTTTATTTTCTTCTGAGTACTTTTGTTTTCCATTTTCTACTTGATAATTGTGTTCACTGCCCTTTAGATCTTGTATTAGAAAAGAGAGTCATGACTTTCCACATCTCTGTCATATGCCTCCTTAGCTGTAGTCTATGGAATTATTCCTATGTGGGCAGTTTCATACCTCTGGTAATGTTTGTCACTCGTCTGTGTTCCTCTACTATTCCAAGATCATGCTCCAAGTCATTCAAGAATATGGAAACATGAAAAAAAAAAAAAAAAAAAAGGTGTTTCAGAGCATAAAGATTTATGGACCTTAACACATGGCAAAACTTGGTCTTCAGCCAGCTCAAGAAGGCTGAAGAACTCATGAATCAGTATTGTCATACATTAAGCTCAGGTAAAAGCATCTTGTTTTGCATGTGGTGCCTCCGCCAACACTTTGGCTTTGGTTTTTGAACACACCCTGCAGACAGAGAAGCAGAAATGCTAGTGCTGCTGGCAGAAATCCAAAGATGACATACGCTAAAAGAAATGTAAATAACTTTTTAATGCATCGGTTGAAATTTCATTTAAGGTAAGGGCACTGAAACTCTGAAACTGGCAGATCTCTCATAAAGCCATCCTGGTGCAATATATCATTCTGTCAGCTTTGAAGGCCGACAGCCCACCTTAGAACCAAGGAACAAGACTCAGGGTTGTTCCCTAAGTCACCTGAGTTACCAGCAGTTACTCTATTTCCCGAAACCTGAAAGTTTTTCTGGAGCTCCTCATCTCTTACTGTGGGGGATTTTAGGGAGATTAATATCTGTAGTAACGTGAACCAGATGTCTAAAGTTAGTTAGGGTGGCAAGGTCAAACACTGTGAAGAATGTTCATCTTTCTCCTCCTAAAGGCTCAAGTGCATTTGCAAAAGCTCAAACAGCTAAGATCTGCTCTCCCTACACCCAGAAAACCATTTCCAATTTTTCAATAATAATGGCATCTTTACACAAGACTAATGAAAGTGGACAAAACACCACCTTGTTGGCGACACTTGGCGGGACCGTTTCCTTCCTTCTTGAAGCAGTCATTCAGCACTAATAAAACCAACACCGGTACCTTGGCTATCTACTGCCCAGTATCAAATATCCCCTTTCTGAACAAGATGATAGAGAAGCTGACAAAGTTCAGCTATAGGATCCTTTAATTAAAGCAAAGCTGGCTGTCAGAGCACGGTAAGGTATCCCACTTCATTGGCCATTAAGGACCTGATAGGCACCTTACCACAGTTGCCCACTGCCATTCAGATGCCCGAAGTTTCAAGTGCACCCTCACCGTGCTGCCTCAGAGAGTTTGGGGTCTGTCTCCTTCATTCCAGGAGGCAGGAGCCTGGGCAAGGGGTCCATACCGCCTCCCCGCCCGCTGCTGTGACTGGAAGAAGCCACACAGCGATGGAAGGAAAACAAAAAGTTAAACCAAAGCCTGGTATATCAGAAATATGCGCCGGTGAGTGATTCGCTGCCACAGCTCGGCTCGGCACAGGCACCGGGCGCGCCGTCCTGGCCCGACAGGGACCTCACGGCAGGTGATACGCTTCCCCTCAGTCGCCTGCGGCAGCGGCCGCGGCCTCCCCGCCTAGCTCGGCTCGGCTTGGCTCGGCTTCCCGCCCCTCCCCGGCCGCCTCAGCACCGCCCCCGCAGCCCTCATTGCCCTCAGAGCCGCCCCCTGCCCCGCAAGCTTTGGCGCCTGCGCGCGGGGCGGTTCCTGCTGGGCGCGGGGCCTGCGGCGGGGCGCGGCGATGGGCGCGCTGCGCTTGGGGCCGCTCTGGCTGCCGGGC
>VXAA01002963.1:937338-984706 GCA_013399115.1 Anseranas semipalmata | reverse complement strand
GCTGGGGCTCCACGAAGCAGGGCTGCGCGGGTCGCGTTGCTCC
This sequence comes from Anseranas semipalmata, assembly GCA_013399115.1. Taxonomy (NCBI): domain Eukaryota; kingdom Metazoa; phylum Chordata; class Aves; order Anseriformes; family Anseranatidae; genus Anseranas; species Anseranas semipalmata. The sequence goes on along the minus strand of VXAA01002963.1, from coordinate 984,663 downwards.
CTGTTTGAGAAAATACCTTCAGCATGGCTGGGGCAAAAGGAAGGCTGACGGGCAGCAAGAGCACTTTCTCAGCGTGCCAGTGGGAGGGAAGAACAGATTAAGCTGACAGTGTGGGCAGAGCATAAATTATTACAAAGTACCTGTGAATAACCTTGGTGTAGGTGTGGAAAGGTTTCTGACTATCTGAGTGGTTATGCTTTTTTCTTTCCTTTTTTTTTTTTTTTTATTTTGTGGGCTCCCTCCCCAAAGGGTCACTGATCCTAAGGTTATATGGCAGTCGTTAGTGTATGCTGCCAGGTTTAGAGCCCTGTCTTCCTTAAAAAAATAAAAAAAAAAAAACAAACCGGAAAAAAAATCTTTGTATGTGCTACCTTCATGCCTATTGGCAAGGGGCTGTTGTTAAACAGGGCTTTATTGTCTGCTGTTACGTTTTACCTGTATTTTGGGAAGGAACAGCCTTAGTGCTGTGTCTGTGTGTTGTTACGTTGGTCCATGAGGGCATCTCCTAGAAGGTGAGGTCATACAGGTCTTCGTTGTGCAAGGGGCGGTTCAGTTACTGAAAATATAGTTAGTGTCTAATTAATGTATTACAATTTCTGTACATGTGGGCAGAATTCTAGTCACTTAAAAAAAACGAACAGTAATAGCTTCTTCCTATCTTCTTGTGAGAATATGATCTTCATACAGCTATAGGTGGCTCCGTACAAGGTGTGCTACACTAGTTAAGCTGCTTTGGTAGGAATGATACTGCTTATCAAAATAATGCTGCCACTTCTTGGTAAACCAAGCTTGGTATGTAAAAATGATTTTTCACTTTATTTCATGTCAGATGCTTAATGTTGATGTTGTATGTCAAAATGGGAGGAATGATTGTTTGACAAATGTTGCCTAAAATATAGTGCGAGTTATTGTTGGTAGTGCTATGGCTTATGTTTTGTTTTTCTTTTTTTTCCCTGATAAAGATATTACAGTAGTCCCTTGAGTTATTAGAGGGAGACTGTTAACTTCATATGTTTGAATCCAAAAATTTCAAAGCTGCTTTTGTTTAATATGCTGGTATCCATATTGCTTTTGCAAGGTGGCTTGGAGGGGCTGAGTGTTTTTTCAGTTTTGGAGGTGTTTTCTTCTGTTCTCTGCTCTTGAAGAGAACACCGTAACTGGTAGAAGGTTTGTGTATCTTGTAAGTTGTGACCCAGAGAAGTGCATAAAGCACAATGAAACTTTTTTCCAATTACTCATGGCAACGTTACATTTTGTAACAGCAGTACATGCATGAAAGTCCAATTTTATTTTTTGTAATTGGAGCCCCAGTCTTCTGGTTGTATGCTATTATAGGTTATGTGACTAATATGTCAGTAAGAAGGCAGTTAAAGAAGATAACATGAAAAGCATTTTGGTAAGGATCTAAGGGATGTTACATTTCTTCATTTTACAATAGTTGGTTCAGCTACTGAAAATGTAACCTAAGTGACTGGTGACACTGAAGTGTAAGTCTGAGAACGTCGGCAGAGGTACAGGGGGCTCAGTGTTCTTGGGTTATATCTCCCATGTTGTCCTTAAGAAATCAGTCCTGTCTTGATGAGATAGCTTGTCTGGACCTTCAATTTGAAAAGCATGAATTGTTTCCCTATTTCAGAGGTCAAACTTGACTGCTTTGTATCTCTGTTTGCTACAGTTCTTCTGGAATGGAAATATTGAGCTTTTATTGTTTAATCAAAACTGCTGCTCATACATAGTAGCGAGGAAAAAAATGGGCTAAATATTGTGTTAAATGTTTGACATTACTGAATAAAAGTAAAAATGATACCTGTGTTTGTTTTGTTTTGTTTTTTCCTCTAGCATGTTCACAGTTTTCCCAGAGGTCCTGTGAAGAATGTCTAAGCAATGTTTCGGTAAGATTTTAAACATCTTTTTTTGACTGATGAGAATTTGGTGATTTTTCCACTTAATATAAAACCAAGTTGTTGGGTTTTGTTTGGCTGTTTTTTTGGTTTTTGTTTCAGTTTAGATTTTTCTTTTAAATGATGAACCTAGTTAAACTACCCTTAGGAAGAGGAAATCCAGCTCAGTTGGTTCTAGTCTGTTTTCAGTTGGTAAAATTGGTCACCTGATGTCCTCGGTGCCACTGTGCTTTCACTCCCCCAGGGTGCTCCGGGATTTGGTTGCGTAGGGTATTTCTCTGCTTTGCCTGGAGAGGAGTGCTCGGGCTTCCCATTTCCGTGAGCGCTCAGTGCTTTCACAGTGCAATGGGGCACGTTGTTGCTAAAGGTTTAAATTCTTACCCTCATTTTTCAAGCAGCATTGGCTAAATTTCCGTCTTGTATGAGGGCTGGATAAACTGAATCTTATGTGGATAAAATGCCTTGCCTTTCTTGTATCCAGAATATGAGATAGCGTGCTTACACTAATTTGCCAGCACGCTAGAAATCTCTTTTTCTAGAGAGAGAGAGAGAGGTGTGTTTAGCTGAGGCAGACAGGCTTGGTGCTTGGTAGATGTTCAGACATGTTGGCCTCTGACTGCATAAGACTGTGAGCGCTTAAGACTGTCATGCTAGGTCACTGTGTTTAGATTTCCAATGAGATTGTGGTAACGTAGACATTTAAATCAATGGAATTTTATTCTCTGCCCTTTGCTCAAAATCTTTTTAGCTCCACAATAAGGGCTGTGATAAGTATCCAAGTGTGTCTGTCACTGCAGTGCAGAAGAAAACTCCCACGTTTACAGTGAGGGAGTATCTCCAATTCTAACTTCAGATGTCACTGAAAACAAATATTTCAGGAGTCTTGAAATTATGTAAGTTACTGCAAAACTTTTTCACTAGGGAAAGTTGAGAAATATCTAAACATTGTTCTATGCATCTTTTGGAATTAAAAAAAAAAAAGTACGAATTGTTACATTGATGTAGCCATTGACTGTGTACTGTCAGACCTGTATTTGTCGTCATAAGCCTGGCATGGTGTAAAGAACTCTTAATCTTAAAAAAAATATAAAGAAGGAAACACGAAATATGGGTCATTAAAGATTAAATGTTTGTCACTACCACTGGTGTGACTGTCACTTCAAATAGGTGCTACAGCTGATGCCTGTAAGTCTCAGGACTGACATATGAGCACCCCTTTTATTAACCTGAGAGCTGTGTGTTCACCTTGTGAGCGGAATAAATCCTTTAGATGTGTGTGTGCACTGAAGACACTAACAGAGTTAGAGATATATTATTCTCAGAATCTGTCAAACCAATGACAGAGTCCAGCCTTGTTCTGATGACAGCGTGATGGATGATTCAGGGCAACTACTGCAATAGCATCAGTGTTAACTTGAAGAGGTGACTTTAGACTTGATTCAGACAATTCATGCATACATTTAAAGAAAAAAAGGCTACAAATAAAGTCATTAGCATTTGTGTGCACAATACAAAAACAGTGGATTGCTGAAATTACCTTAATTGCCTTATTGGAAGAAATTACATATTGATTATAATATAGACAGTAGCAGCAGATAAAAATGAAAAACTTTTGGTGAATAGATAAAAAATAATTCCGAACAAACCCTAAAATGTCATCATTTAGTTCAGTTAAGTAGAGCTATATTTCAAAATGATACGTTTTTTTAATCTGAATTGGGTTGGTCTTTAGAGATGATGGATACCAATTTTCTTGTGTTTTTTATCAAGAAGTTCTGAGTGCTGGGTACTTTTATGGATATACTGTTGGATTTTATTTTATTTTTTAAGGTACTGTTTTGTAAGGAATGCATAAGGGTTTTGGTTAGAGATTTAGAATCCTGAGACTCAACTTCAAAGAAATATTTATTGCTATGACTATAAGACTGTCAGGTATATTAAAATCTGAGAAATGTATCTGTTACCAGATAATATGTAAATACCTGTTGCTTAAAGTCTTCAAAGAGTTTTCTCTTCTTCGTGTGATTCTCTTCTTCATTGGATTTACTTTTAAGTGAAATATTTTTAACCTTCCTTTGTAGGTTGTGTAGGTGGGAATCAAAGTTAAGGAAATGTTTTGCCCTTGGGTTGTTAGTTTTTTTTCTTTTTTTCTTTTTTTTTAAACTCAGTTTTGACAATTGGATCAATTTTTAGTGTCAGGAATAAGTCAATTCGAATATTTTCTCTTTAGCCTCTGCGCCCATTAGTAGCAGTATCAGCTATTGCCCTTTGGGCTACGCACATTTTTAACAGTTGCATGCAGTAGTCTCCATCAAAGTGACACAGCTGACCTTTTTGTGCTCCTGGTTGTCACCAGCAGAGTATATAGTCTTGTGAGGTCATCTAGTCCAGCTTCCTACTCAAAACAGGGTGAACATTGCATTCAAACCAAGTTTAACAGTGACTTCTAGTCACTGTTAGTCTCTATTAGTCTTAGTATTTCTGAACTGTTATTTTTTGTTGTTAAGTAACCGAGCTAACAAAAGTAAGCATGTTCTCATCTAACATCCTTGATTAAAATTATAACTTGGGAGGGCAATTTTTGTGTAAAAGTTATTCAGCCTTCCTAATTATATTTGTTGATGCATCTTTGTGGATGTCTGTGACTCATACAGTCTACTAGCTATGAAATGTGAATAAATTGTTCTTGTTACTTTCTTGACTTGTTTCAAGACAGAAAAATCTACTCTAAAGGGTTTCCTTTGTATTTAACGTTTTATAACCCTTTACAGCAAGATAACAGATTTTGTACAACTGAGGATGTGTGAGAGATGTTCTTGGTAGTATGATTAGGTAAAGTATAGTTCCTGCATGAGCTCTTTCTATAATGAATCCTGCAAAACCCTCTTCTGTCAAGGATTCCTTTTACTGTTGTCCAAAACTTCTTCACTGATTGAGTTGTGTGGTAAAGGAATTATGAACGAGTATCTATTTTATCAGATGAAAGACAAAACTTAACCTTGCCATTTAGAGGTGACAAAAGGCAGAACGTTGTGCTGGTATTGCAGTATAATACACCTTCAACATTTAAAATTTTAGAATATCCAGTTATGTACGTCTGTACAATTAAGATACCCAATGTATTTTGCAACACGGAGCAGACAAGGCTGTATCTTTAATTATCTTGCAGCAAAACCATCTGTAGAATTGTAAAGGTTCTTCATGGTTTTCTTTCTGTTGATAGTCAAATACAGGGCTGAAGTAAGATTCTAAATGTATTCGTATTCCTCAAAGATACTGGTGGTTATAAAATTTTGAACTTTTGGGTTTTGTAATTCCTGTTAACTTCAGTAATTCTAAACCCCAAGGCTTTTTTGTCCTCAAGAGTACTGAGTACCTCAGTATGTCCCCAGATATTTTCAGGCTAGTGTAAATACTTATTATTTAATATTTATTACCTAAAAGTACAAAATTCAAATTGGGCTTACTTTGGAATTGTACCAAACTTTCGTAGGTTCCATACCACAAAGTGCTATCAATGTATCAATACAATATCATACTTGCTTAAGAATTTCTCCTGTGGAGAGGAGCACTCCATTATAAACTGTTTTCTGAATATCAATAATTCGTGTTTTTTGTTGTTTTTTTTTCTTTTTTGCACAGTGCCTTTGGTGTTACACCAACAACACGTGTCTTGATTATCCTGTAAGAAGCATTCTTCCATCATCTTCGTTATGTTCACTCTCAAATGCTCGATGGGGAGTTTGCTGGAGTAGGTACTAATTTTGCTTTTGCTGTGGAGAGATATTTGAGTATGCTTAGTCTAAGTGAGCTTACCACTTACTACAGCTTTTTCCTGATAATTTAGTTGAAGGGGTGGGGGAAGGCAGTGGTTATGATATGGGGAGGGGGGAGACCACCTCTCACAGGCAGACTGATGCCCAGCCAGTCTCCAATAAATAGCCACTTTGGAAAACAGAACAACTCCTACCTATCTGTCCCCTTCTTCTTCCTCTACCTCTGTTTTTATTGCCGAGTGTGGCATCGGACAGCATGGAATATCCCTTTGGTCATTTCAGGTCAGATGTNTCTAAGTGAGCTTACCACTTACTACAGCTTTTTCCTGATAATTTAGTTGAAGGGGTGGGGGAAGGCAGTGGTTATGATATGGGGAGGGGGGAGACCACCTCTCACAGGCAGACTGATGCCCAGCCAGTCTCCAATAAATAGCCACTTTGGAAAACAGAACAACTCCTACCTATCTGTCCCCTTCTTCTTCCTCTACCTCTGTTTTTATTGCCGAGTGTGGCATCGGACAGCATGGAATATCCCTTTGGTCATTTCAGGTCAGATGTTCCAGCAGTGTCCCCTCCCAGGCTTTTGCCTGCCACCAGCCTACTCAATGCAGGGGGAGCAAAGTCAGAAAAAGAGCAACCGTGATGTTGAGCAAGTACTGCTCAGCAGTAGCCAGAACGTTGGTGTGTTATCAGCACTGTTTTAGCCACAAGCCCAAAATACAGCACCACAAGTCCAAAATACAGCACCATGTGGGCTGCTATGAGGAAAGTTAGCTCCATCCCAGCCAGACCCAGAAGAGAAAGATGTTTGCGCTGTGTCCTTTTGCAAAGTAGTGTTTACGGGTATTTGCAGATAGTAAGGGTGCTCCTATCAGTTTATTTTTGCTAGAGAAATGATTTCTAGCTTGGGTGCGGCTCATGTTTCTAGATTGAATGTAGCTTAAACATGGAATGAAAACTTGGTAATGAAGCACATTCTCAGCAGAAAAAGTAAAAGAAAAAAAAGAAACTTAGGCAAATTCATATTTCGTTAATGTATTTTTACAAATTCTGTGCAGCAGCATGTTGTGGTCAGTATTTAGTCTTATTGAGACTATTCCCTTCAGATGTAGCAGGAAACTTAATTACCCTGTAAGCATGGTGGGCTTGTTTTTCCTTTTTTTTTTCGCAAATAAAATGAAGAGACAAGCATTGGCTCAATGTTGCAATTGAAAATGAAGGTGAATATTGCAGCTCTCAAAATTCAAAAACGAATGACTGGCTTGCAGTTACAATTTTATACAGAATAAGGCATGTTGACAGATTATTAATCAGCAGTGAAGAAAAAAATGATATGGAAGCAACATAATACAAAATAGCTTAATTGCTTTGTTTTTCATGAATAACAAGCAAAGAAAATAGCTGAGACAGGAATGCAGACTGAAAACTGACAATCTGTGCACTTTGTCAATAGCTTCAAAATATTTTTTTTTTGCTTCAATTAAATGGCAATTTAAAAAGTAGATGGATATCTTATTTTTTAATGGAGATTAAAACCATTTTTAGAACACTGAACAAAGTATATTTAGTTGCTTATGACTTCCAGGGGAGTAGCAGAATGAGAGAAGGCACATGGTGAAATGTTTTTGTATGAAAATTTTAGGTTCAGGATTTGCTTGTGTATTGTAACTAGAAACTATATATTGAACTGTATTGTAAACCATACCAATTATAATGCAAAAGCAAAAATATTTACAAAATTTTTCTATGTAATGAAATTAAAGTTTTAAGTTGAAGGGTTTATGCATCTTCATAGTTACATTGATGATCTAATCAGCTTTAAGCTGTTCATTAGGTTTGGGACACTATGAATATACTTTATCACACTCATGTTTGTTATCTCAGACAAATAAAGATTATAGAAAGTTTCCTGTTCTGAGAAACAGGACATTCTGTAATGTAAACTAAGAGCACAAGCTACTGAGGAAGTATTGTAACCAATTCTAGACAGGGATTATGAAACAAGAAATGAAGATTGCATTTAATTTTGAATATGCAACGCAAAGGAATTTACAGTTAGAGCATCCAAACCATTGTACCTTTAAATGATTTTAAAAAAAAGAGATTTTTTTTTAATTGTTAATATTGAATTATTTTGAAAGATCTTTGTAAAACCCTAGCAAGACTTCTTTTTTTAATCAAAATCTGTATTGTTTAAGACCCTCAGTATGTTGAGGCTTCTATTTAAAATGTGTGTTTATTATATGTAAGCAGTAAACAAGAAAATGGAAAAAAAAATTATAATGCTATTTTAATGTTTTGAATATACATACAATAATTCTTCATTGTTAATAGAATTACATGCTGCTTGATTTGGCTGCATGTTGTCTTATATCCAGTAATAAAGCTCAAGTAATTTTTATTGAGGATGGGATTATTGGCAGGGCTCATAAAGTAGTTGTAGATGGAAGTGTCATAAAGTTAAAGTGGAATTCAGGGTATCTAAATCTGAATGTCTCTTTGTGGCATAAGCCATCTTGGTTTAGGTGAATAAACAGTGAAGTTGTTGATGTGATGCAGTAAAAAGGTTGCTAATGCTACAAATTGTGGCTTGTGAATAGCAATAGGAGTATATCTCCTACTTGTATGCAGCACCATTACAATAAATACTTGAATACTTCGCACAGTTCTTGTGTCAGTATTTTTAAAAGTATGTTGGGAAACAGGGTTCATGCAAGGGTGACAAATTATGATTTAAAAGCTGGAAGAATGATTCACAGTTTCTTAAGGAGTATAATCAGTCTGCTTATGAAAAAGAATGTTGAGTGGATACTTGCTTAATGTATTGCTACTGAGAAAAGACAAGTTTTAATTTTTTTTTTAATGTAGTAGAAGGATAGAGAACAAAATTCAATGGCTGGAGGATCAAACTGAGAATGCTCTCCAAGTCATGCTGTGTTTCAGTGTGATTTGACCGTTGAGAGGAACTACTAGAGAGCTGGTAGATTGTCCATCTCAGCGTCTTCAAGGCTGGGATCTAATCTGTCACAAGATCTGTGAAAGACACGCCTTAGCCAGACATGACTTGGGGAGATCAGTGGAGAAGTAACAGACTTAACAGAAGTAACTCTTTGGCTTATGCGTGTGGTCAGAGAGGGCAAACCCTCTGAAATTCATTTGCGGAATTTGACTGGCTCATCACTAGTACCCTGAAGCAGTAAAAGCCAGTAGTATGTGCATGTACAGCTACTTTTTATTTAGTATGGCAGCATGAGGCTGCTGAATTGTGGCGGAGTTCAGAGGGATTTAGATAGGAGAAGAGACAACTTCCCTGCCCCACCCCATCATGCTCTGAAATAGCAAGACAGTGTGGGGAGGAAGTATTTGGTTTTTATTATCTCTACTGCTAGAACTTCCCGAGTCATTTCACTTTGTCCTTTGTAACGCCCTTTAAATAGCTCCCCAGAGCTGTGTCCATTGCTTTGCTTATATTATCCCTGTTTGCTTTCTTCTTGGGACTTGTTTTCCAGAACATCAGATTTCTGACTCTTTTTTTTTGTGAATGTGTCCTGTCCCAGTTTAGACCAGATCTAGTTGTTACAGCATATGCTGTTAAAATAACAACCTTGTCCATGTGTTAATTGCTCTTTGGACATAGGAGATGACTTAGGGAGTGTTGTAGAGAGGTTTTTTTGTTGGTCTCCTTCAAATCCTCTGACTGGTACTGTCATCTTATTTCATTTTGCTCTTTCTCTCACTGCTGCCTATAGTGTGTATACACTAATGCTGCATCTATATAACTTTTTTGTTCGCACTGTACAGTGGCTGAGGCAGCGACTGGGGGGACAGAACTATGGAACTGCACCAGAAGACTTGTATAATATAAAATGTTACAGAATTCATTTCGTATATGTAAAGAACAATTTTTTTTAATGTCTTCTCAGTGTAGATCAAGCACAGTACCAAAATACTAATGTGATAAGCAGCTAAGCAGTTTTAACTGGGGTAGTTGCACAAAGTTGTGGTTTTTATTTATTTATTTATTTTTTTGCACGCAGAGCTTGGGAAGGAGGGGAAGAATTATCAGAAAGGTAAATGTTAATGCTGGAGTCTAACAAGTTGAATATATTTATATTTTTCAGTAAACTTTGAGGCTTTAATTATTGCCATAGCTGTAATAGCTGGACTCATTCTGGTGTCCATAGCAGTCTGTTGCTGTTACTGCTGCTACTGCAGAAGGCGTTCCAAGAGGTAAATGTGTATTTGTTTCCTTTACTAACTTTGGGTGCTGGTCTCCCCTACCTACCAACCTACAATTTTTACTTTCCAGCATACTAAGAGTCTTCTAATTTGGAAGTTAATTTTGGTCACTTTGTCTTTTTCAAACAAATAAAACAACAACAAGGAGGTGTTTAGTGACAGGTAGTGATACTGGAAATGATGCCAGAATGACAGTGAAGTGATCTTATTAGTGGTAGAATCACAGATGTGTTTTTTAAATAAGCTATTGCTTTGCAATTCTACATTTTACATTTCCTTATTAAGACTGGGCATGAAATATTTGCATGGCCAAATAAATGCTTGCTTCTTGTGATAACAGAACAGGTGATTTCTTTCGAGACAAGCTCATGGTACAGCAAAAAGAGATCAGGTGGGGAACGTGTAACTGAGCAACGATGTCCTACAGTGCTTGGTACCCGTGCTTCAGAGTTTGCTCCAGGGTGTGTCAGCATGCTGTCAGTATCCAAGTGTGTTTGCCGATTCAATGAAATATTCTAGATGTAAGATGATACTTTCTTGCTCTAAGATATTAAGGATGACTGACTTATTTTCTAGTAAAGTAATACTGCAAAAAAAAAATGTGTCCTTTATATCTTGGAGGACTTGTAAAACTTTTTTCTATAGGTGCGCTTCTTTAGTTGGCTAAAGTCCCTCAAAGGGGGTGGTAAATAGTTGATGAGCCGCTTAAACAAGTAAACTCAGTGCTGCCATCTGAAGTGATCAGTGCTTATTCCCTAATGAATCACCTGAAAAGCCACGTTTATTGGGACAGCACAGTATTCCCCTCTGCATCAGTGAAGTTTTAGAGTTTTAGGTTTCTGGGCATGGTAGTTTCAGCTAGTTCTGTACCTTTTTGGACCTTTTGTGCTTCAGTACTTCACATGTGAAAAAAATGTGGACCTTATTTCTTGTTCTGAAATGATTTTGGCACTACTTCAAGTACTTGTAATTCATTATTCTTCTTTCATTCCTTTTTTTTTTTTTTTTGAATTTATGCAGTTGTACAGTGTTTAGTGCTGGCCTTTAAGCCATAGAAAAATGGTACATCTGTGGCTTTCCAGAAAAAAAGAAAAGAATTGTCATTCCCTTCTCTTTTCCCTGAGGAAGATGCATGTACCTGTTCTCCTGGTGGATGGGTCTGTCTTAGTGCAAATCCATCCTAGCGCAAAAATTGGTAGCTCTTTAGCCCTGTGCTGATAAGCCCCGAGGACTGTATAGAGCTGTTTTAGATTTTATGTAAGATCTGCCAACTTCCTCTGAGGAAGAACTGTATTGGCTCCGGTGGCTGACGTGCCAACAAGTAGAGCTTGATTCCTGTGAAAAAAGAGATTTGTGTCAGACTTCAGTTTTAGTAGCTAAGTCGTCAATCACTACTGTAACATCTAATTCTAAAAATAGGGGGTTAGTTGAGAGTTGTCTTATGGCAGGGCTCCAAAGGTGCCAAGCTTAATCTTCTGACACTTAAAAGCTTTAAAGGTCTTGTCAGAGTGGAGTCCAGCTTATTTCAAGAAGATTCAGAATGTATTATTACACTGAAGCCTGAGATATTACTGGCTTTAAATCCATTCTCAGCAGGAATTCTTTTGCTCTCTGCTTCCTCAGGTCTGGGGACTCTTTTTCCACAAAAAAAAAAAAAAAAAACTTTTAAGTATGAATTGGAAAAAGGAAAATTTGTAAAAGTGTAGTTTTAGATCTGCTTTACTGATTTCTCTATATCTTCTCAGATCTCAGGGGTAACCTTGTTTCCCAGAAGCATTAGCATTCCTTCTGGAAGTTTACAAGCTGTGGGGTTTTAACGTTTAAGAAGCCAGCACTTTTTTTCCTTGGAATATTTAGAAGCATTGATGCCCCCATTAGTGATGTAGTTGGCTCACCTGACTCCATCCCTACCGCAGAAATCCTAGGCCTATTGGTACATTGTTTCAGTTCATTATATATATTCTGTGTTTGGACTCTGAGTCTGGTTCCATGTACTTGAGATATAACTATTCATGAAACTATACTAAATAGACTCCCCTCAACTACTTCAGGTTACAAAAAAAAAAGTGGTTATTAATTTCAGACTTTCTGAATTTGAGGAAAAACTCAATTCCTTTGCAGTATCCAGAAATCAGAAATTACTTAATGTTTTTTTGTTATAGGAAAGAAATACATTTTCTGAATCCTATACCATTATTTCATTGATGTGGTGGTTTTATATTTTGCAACACCAAGGTGAACTGAGACAATTGCATGGTTAAAAGACACCAAGGTCCCCAATAAATTAGTTTTACAGAAGGATGCCCAAGAATGGGAGCTTCTAGTCTTCCTGGACATGCAAAAATGGGGAATTAATTAGTCAGAAAAAAGGATCTAACAGTTTTCTAGTAAAGGTGACCTGTTGTGTCTGTTTCCTGCTGCTAACCCCCGCTTACCCCCCCAGACTTTCTAACTCTTCAACTAGAAACAAAAATGGAGGGACTAGAAAACTTGTGCCTGAAACATTTCATAGATTCTGAATTATTGGCTTGCATTTAAACAGTTAACGTGTTCACATATATGTGTGGACTGAGCAGATGGAAAAATTGAGTTCAGATTTACAGTTCTGACCTCTGAACTTTGTCTAGAACATTAGACATGCTTTAATTAACCACTGGGTGTCACTCTTGCTTAACTTGTATGCTGGTTGCTGCAGATGTGTGGTACTGTAACTGTCCATTTCTCTATTAGCAGGTGTGTTAATATTGTAAATGTTTATATCTAACGTCTTCAGATAGTTTATTCAGTTCTGAAAAATGATTAACCTCTGGAGAAGCATGGCAGGTATCCATTCACTAATCCTGAAGAATTGTCATTTAATTCTGTCAGAAACAAGTAACAGACAAATACTGTATGGCGTGTGTTTGAGTTTCACAATTCTCATGGTATATTTGATGAATAAGTGAAGCTGAGCTTTCTCAAAGGCAAGTCACAAAGCTTTTCCTAATGGCAGGGAAAGGCTGTATGTTGCAACTCTTAGTATGTTATGCAGCTTAAGTGCATGCATTAGTAGAGCATGTCTCCACGTGCACAGCTCAGATGTACCATGTAGACTCAGCATTTCCCACATTCACACAGCTGATGCACTCAGGTAAATCCTTGCTTACTCCGTAACAAGGCAGACAGCTGCCAAGACAGTTCATGCAGGCCACTTTCCTGGGGCCAACTTGAGATTGGATAGTGATGGCTGTTGGGAAAGATAAATTGTCCTGGCACTGAAGGCTTATGAACCATCAATCTTCTTCGAAGGGCCAACAATGAACTTAACTGTGCATATATGTATGCAGCAGGCTTACTCTAAATGGGGTGTGACATGTGGGGAAAATGACAAGTAGAAGCCCTGCTTCTGGAACAGTCTGCAACCTGTACCTCAGAGGCTTTAAATTGTCCTGTGGAATCTGAATGGTACATTGCTACAATGGACAAAGCATTTGAGTGTAATAAAATGTGAAAGAGTAGTTCTACAATTTTTTCAATTATATACCAATGAAATTAGACATTGCTGTGAAGAAATCTCAGATCAGACTAAATCCTTTTTGAACAAGTGTCTAAACACTGACTGTCTAGCACTGAAATTGTTTTTTTCCTTCACTTATGTTTTCCTTCCCTTGTTATTTTTCTAGTAGACCAGATGAAGAAGAAGAACAGCTAGCTAGAAAGAGAGAGGAACGAAGACTGCAGTCTCTTCAGAGGTAAGTCCTGGCAGCTTGATATACAGCTATACACTTCTCGGGAATACAGGAGTATTCTGCCCTTCTAAGGAATACACAGAGTACTAAACAAAGAGTCCGATAGGTATTGTGAAGTTTAGCACAACAGCGTTAGATTTTTACGGAACTAGGCTCAATGTGAGATTTGCAAACCTGACTAGGAGACTGTATTTCTGGCACTGAACAGGTACCTTGGGGTGGTTGATGATCACTGTGGCAGGTACCCTGAGCATTCTGCCAAGAGCGAATGGGAGGGATGTGTCTGAAGTCTTGCCTCGTCTCTTCTGGACTGATGCCTGTCTGTGGCATGAGTTAATGCCTAACTGAGGCTGGAATTCAGAGTTGAAGACCTCTTTTTGGATTCATTTAATAACTGGTTCACTTTTAAAACCTGTCAGCGAAAGGTCAGGAAGATGATAGTTAGATACCTATTAGAAATTTTGCTCAGGAAATGGAAAACTTTGGCTCAGATGTCATTTTAGACTTCATCCCACATTTCCATTTCTGTTAAAGCTGTAGCACAGTGTAGAAGAGTGCAAGACTAGTAGTGCTACAAAGAGTCAGCCCTGATACAGCGCTGCTCAGTGAGAACAGCATTCTTCCAGATGGAGGATTTTATAGCTTAGTTCTCAAGTGACTGTTTGTGGTTTTTACATTATTCTTTAGATAAACAGTTTTTGTAGGTAAGACCATGATACATGGTACCTACCAACCCTGTGTGCCTTTTGAATCATAATTCCTTCTGTGGTCTTTATTTTGGAGATTCACAGTGGATTAGCTTCAGCAAGATAAAAGAAGAGTCCTAATCAGACTAGTGCTAGGTTTGGAGCTGGCAGGTGTGGGTTTAAGTCCTTACCGGCTGACAAGGAAATTGATCCCAGGTTGCTACTTACTGGTTATGTTTGCTAAATACTTGGTGGTGAAATAACAGGTGGGCACCTTCGCTGCTGTTGCAGCTTGCTATTTTCTCCCAAACACATATTCGTTGTTAATATGAGTAGGGACTGCAGGGAGCAAAGGTGTACCTCCAGGTGAGAAGCCTTGGGGAGTTTTGCATGAAGGCATTAAGTTTCTCATGCAGAAATACTCCTTTCTTTGACACCTTAGTGTGGAGTGTGTCGCAACAGCAGTGTGATTACTCTAGTGTGAGAATTCAGAATTTGCTAATGAGACATTGCTATAACAGGTCCGTGAGACCAGCTCTGAGAGTTGATCTAACAGTGGTGACTAGGTTAACTGTTTATTGTAATACGGTGACTGGTTCCTGTGTGGTGTTAATCACACGCTTCTCCGTATTTTCCATAAATATATGGAAAAAGGGCTTTTTCCATATATTCCTATCCTTCTTTCCTTCTGTTGTATCATCTTTTGGCTCAGTTTGAAACGGATGCCAATCTGTGGTCTTAGTTCTCCCAAAATGCTGCCACTTATGGTTCTCATAGCACTGGTCTTTCCTATTAGTCATTGATAGCTTCCTGCCCTCAAAAAAGTTATTCACCAAATGAAACATTCCAGGAAGTGTTAATTCACAGGTAGCTACTTATTTTTGTTTTCTTGTTAGCTCCTATCACTCTTTAGTGATAGTCACACTGTCAGTGTGACAGTGAGAGTACAGGTGTCCAGAGCCACCTTGCTGCAAACGTTTGACAGCCTTTGTCCATTAGCAAATAGCTACATCCTGCTGTTGAGAAGCTTAGTCCTATACCATCTGATAATAGTGCTGTCTTACAAAATACAATGAAACATGAGATGGTGGGAAAAGAAATGGGATTCTGCTTGATTCTTGGCCGTGAATTCCATTGTTTTGGGGTAAGATTTGCACAAAGGCACCATGAGGAAAAATACAGAATGCCTATTGCCTAGCAGGGGTACAGAGTATCATGAAATTAAGCATACTGTATTCGGGACAAATCATGTGAAAAAATCAGTGCTGTGTGTTATGTAGCTAACAGCTGGGCATGACATGCTGTTGTTGCAGCACTTTGTGTCTAAAACCTTAATCTCCATTTTTTTTTTTAAGAGAGAATCAAACAGATCTTGTAGGGAAGATGTAAATGGTTATAGTAAAACTATCCTGTAGTTTTGCTTAATGCCAGCTCACAGTTCACTAATTGATTTTGAAGATGAAGGGAGAGGAGAGAGAAATGAAGGCAAGTGATATTGTATGCTTAGAATATAGCATCTAATGTAACTTCTCTGCAAGAATTTCCTGGCTTGATGGGACAAGCCATGATGGAAAAAATGTCCTGAATACACTAACAAAAAAAGGCACGTAATGCATTTGTTTGAACAATCGAGCAATTGATATTTTAGAGTGCAGGGCACTATATGGTTCCGCTGTCTCTCAAGCTAACTGAAAAATACCAAAAAACTGCAAATAAAAAGTCTGCATGTCTTTTTGCACTGTCTTTTTGTAGGTGCTATTTGGATTTTTTTTGGTGCAAGTCCTACACTTTGCATACCCATGTTTGCATTATGATTTTGTTATTTTTAATATCCTTAGGGAAAACCTTACCTAGTTATGTGGTAGTTACTGTTCTTTGCTGACTATTATGTGCAAGCTTTTAAAAAGTCATAGTAAAATATCCTCTAAAATAACTCTGATACTATGAATACCTCCAGAGTAGGTATGAGGTGTTCTTTAAACAGCAAGCTGTATTGGGATGACTTAATAAGACTAATTGGTTCCATTTCTTCTGGTGTACCAATATGGTTACCAGTTTTTCCTCGAGCCTTGGCAAGCTGGGTCCTTCATTCATTCTTTGTCACTCTGTCTAACATCAGGATACGACCTTTACAAAATACCTCAAATAGGCATAAATTTCAGTGTCAGCAGTGTGTAGATGATGTGTAGCTGTATTTATTTACCCTTCCTAGACAGCACTGTTATGCTGAATGTTTCAGAATTGTTGAAAACTGGATTGGCGAAGCTGAAATAAAGAACAAAAAAGGAAAAACAGAAGTGGTTTCCTTCTAAAGAGAAGGAATCCTGTGATGAGTATCAACATTTTGTTGTATGTCAAAGCCATATGCCTTGTAGTGCTGAAATGTACATCCTAAATAATATGCTGTGTTCAGTTAAATCAGCACTTAACCTGTATTCATTCTAAAGCAGTGGCTCATTACCAGGGGCATAGGGGATAATCATGTACCTTAACCTTTCCACTGTGATGTGTACATCAACTTCAATTTCTTGATATGGTTAATCTGTAGGAAATCTGATGCTTCTGGAGTGTAGGGTTCGCTGTGCATGCGCAGAGGAAGTGGTGCTGCACTGGGCTATTTGCAACACAGAGCTAAGGTCGAATCCATTCTTGCTTTAAGCCTAGGAACAAGCATCACTGGAAGCAGACTGCCGCCAGAATGATTGCTGCAGCTTTGGAGCAGCAGCTGTCTTTCCTAGCCTGTGTCAGGACTGCCTATGAAAAAACTCCAGTTGCAGGAGGATACATGGAGTATTTCCCATGTTCTGAAGACGTGTACCTATTATGTGCCTGGGGAGGGATTAATAGGGTCATGGGAAAATACCAGGCGTAGGCCAGAACAGCTCAACCTACCCACTGCTTGCTTCCTGTAAGTCCTTATGAGGATGAATTGCTGGGCTGTAGAGCAGATTAATAGTCTCAACAAGTCTTTTTTGAGCAGCATACAGAGGAAAGGCTGTATTGTATTATGTGGTCTCTCCTTTCTAGCTGCTAAGAACCTGCTCTTTGCCAGCAGTCTAGCCACTGGAACTCATGTTTCTCTCCATGTATTGTTGATGTCTAGTATTATTGGAGAACTTGACTGGGCACGGGTTGCCCAGAGAGGCTGTGGTGGAGTCTTCATCCTTAGAGGTATTCAGAAGCTGTCTGGACACGGTCCTGGGCGGCCTGCTTTAGGTGGCCCTGCTCGAGCGGGGGGTCAGAACAGATGACCTCCGGAGGTCCCTTTGAATCTTAACCGAAGTGATTATGTGAACTTAAAAGGAATGTGATGAGTTACTGTCCAGGAATATGTTAGTATCTAAATATGGATCTGTAAATATACTATTACACTGTTGAAGAGAAACACAAGTAAATATCTTAAAATAGTTGCTACTACACAGTGGTGATCAGTAAGGATGCTTGGCAACCAGTGTCTAATAGTCTGTTTTCCACCACTTCACCCCCTTTTTCCTTCATCTGATGTTTTGTGGCCCTTGGCCAGCCTGCCTCCCACCAGTCGTGTAAAGACATCGAGATCATTTTCTAAGAGGTTATTTGAAATAATTAAAAATGTAGCTGTTCTGATAATCTTTAAAACCCACCTGATGTTCTCAGCCTCTTGATGCAGTTTATGGGAATTCTGCAAAAATATTTTGAGAAGATTGAAAATCACTTTTGAAATGTAGAGTTTGTACTTAATGAGGAGCAAGAGGCGAAGGAAACGTGGATTCAGTTTTTAACTACAAGTACAGAAGGAAAATTGGTATTTTATTGCATAGCTTTAGTCCTCTATTTGACTTCGTCATCTACAACATGAAAAATCGTATTTAAAATGGCATCAAGTATTACGCCTTCTTCTGTACACTTGTTTTACAGCTGCAAATACATGGTACATTTATGTTAGATTTATATAACTTATCAGGATTTATGTTAGAAGTTGATAACAAATGAAAAACACTGATAAGGTTGAACGAGAAACTGCCAAGTATAATTTGGTAGTGCAGTGGTAAGGGAGAACAGTGTGGGGGGGGACAAAGGATTGCAGTTCATTTACAAATAACAAAGTATGGACAATTATGATACAAATTGTTATTATCAGGAAAAATACTTTCTTTGCTTGTAGCATTGAGGGCAAATTGTATGAAGAGGCAAGAATTTAGCATGCAGAAGATGGAATAATAGCAGTAGTATTAAAAAACAGCTCCAACTCGGAGCACTGTATAACATTGGTCGATCGTAATGTAAGATGTTAACAGTACAGTAAGCCACCTTTGGGTGGCCGATTCAGTGACTGTTCAGAATTGTATCTGACTCACTCAGTTGATGTGTACCTAAGCCTTAGTGTTCACGGATTTAGTCATGGATCCCATTACACAGTAGTGGCTGCCTGACAGAGTTTGAATGTTTCTCAAATAATAAAGGCTTTACCCTTCAGACGTAAACAATGTGATAATTTAAGAATTTTAGATTTTTTTTTTAAATAGCCTTGGGGTGGTATCCTAAAGTGTTTCTGAGACTTAAGGCTTACACGGACTGATTCCAACCCCCCTTCTTCTGCAGATACTTAGTGCTTTCTGTATTCAGGGCAGATTCAGACTGACTGCTGAAGTACTGAGATTTCGGTTGGAGCTGCAGCAGTGAGTCTCCATTATTTGAGACAGGGCATGCAAAACAGTGAAATACATTAGTACCACCAGAAAAAAAAAAAAGCTTGGTTTGATGTCACATGAAAACCATATGGAAATAATGGTTGGCTTTATACAGGAGAAGGCTGCTTTATGCAGAATCTTTCCAATCTCTTCCTGAGATCCCATGCCTCATGTTTGCCTCTTAATGCAGCACAGAAAGCAGGAATCCTGTGGTCGGTTTACCCTCAGTAGGTAAACCTGACTTTTCTTCCTGTTCTCTTCAATCTCTCAGTCCTGACTTTCCTTCTCTACGTGAATTTCATCTCAGCACCCCTGCTTTTCTTCCTCCTTCAGTTTGGCCAGGTTGTTTTGTTTCCCGTGGTGCCTGAGCCTAAATAGCAGAATGGGATAGAAAGGAGGTAGGTATCTCAGGGAAACAGTAGTGGAAGGTTTTGAGTCAATCTCTTTTGTTTGGTTTTCTCATCACGCTTTATCTGCTAGCTTTCCACAAGTGCAGTTGCTGGGAAAGGCCAGTTCAACCCTTCAGATCCACAGGAAACAGGATAATTGCTTCTGAAGACACACAAAATCTGATTAGCAGTAGGAATTGTTTGAAGGTGGAATATGCATAGGGCAGATGGGATCGTTGGTGAATTAAGCTGTCAGTGCCTAACAGCTTTTTGCTGAATATGTGCAAATGAGAGTTGGGGAAAGTCACAACTTGTCTAATTGGGTTGATTTTTTTTATAGGGACAACAAACAGCATATTTCTTATGTTAGAAGAACATTCTTTTACCAAATTTTATGTCCTTTCCTCAATATATACCTGGATCATCCTAGTGAAACAGTTAATGTAGGAGCTTTTTGTTTGCTTTTTAAACTAAGCAAAATATATGTTCCCTTTGTTGAGATAAAGATAAATTATGAGAAATGATGGAATGTTTTGCATTTAAAATTCTTTCATTTTCCCCCTTCACCTTTGCAAAGGGAAGGGGAAGAAGGGAAAGAAGAAATTAACTCACTTGGTTTATGTGAATGGTCGAAGTTTGGCAATGTTAGGTACGGTATTGAAAACTTACAATTAGACAACATAACTAGAGGCATCCATTTTTTATATAATGGTACAATATTTTAATTTATTCTCTGCATGGTTACCATGCTGGATTTTAGAAGCTAGTAGTTTTCACTTACTCTTGCTGTACTGCTTAAACAAAATGGTAATACGGCACCTTTTATCTTCATAAAATTATTATATTGAATAGTGATTCTGAAGCACACTGTTTTCACAGTTATATTTACAATTATGCTCCCAGCTGGAAAGAAATTAGGGAATCTTCCAATACTGCTCCTTGCTTTTTATGTGCGTATATATATATACATACATCTGGGCACATTACTTCTATATAGAAGAAACAATACATTTTGTTGTGCTTGCAAGTATATTTTATTTAATGATATTATTGATTAGTGAGAAGTTACAGAGAATCTTAAAGATACATAACAGATAAATGTGATTTTTTTTTTGAAGTTTGTAATTGCATACTGAAAAAAATGCCGTCATCTCTTTCAGATAGAATTATATTTTGCTTATAGCTTAAAACAATCTAAATGTTCTTCTGATGCCTTTATTTGTTGCAGGAAACACGAAAGAAAACAGAAGCATGATGAAATACGTAAGAAGTATGGTATGTGGTAATCTTATTTCGATATTCAGTATCTAAATTTATTTCTTTTTCCCTTTTCCTAATTATTTTTTTTAAATTCATAGAAGAATCAAGCTGCTTTATGAGCAGCAGAACTAATCAAACCCAGTTCCCTACTGATGTGTGTCTCTGTCACCTGAACACCTGACCTCATTGCTATTACGCTCGTTCTCTTCCTGTGCTGACTCTCCCACTGGGCAAGAGACAAAGTGCTGGATGGGTTGTTTGCTTGGGGTGGGCATTTAAATTAATTATAATAAATTGTTCTTTCTGTGTCTTCCTAAGTAAGAGCACTGATCTTTAGTCTGGAACTTGACAAAACAATCTGCTTGAAATTGGCTAGTAGATCCATGGTTATTGAAGGAGGACAGACTGACTAGCAGACAGCAAACTTTTAAAATCAAGTTTGTTGGTTTTTGTTTTTTTTTTTTTTTTAAAAGAGGATGGAGGATGCAGCCTAACACAGTGATTCAAATTGCTGGGTTTTGTTTCTTTTTAAGTGGAGCTGTGGTTCAGCAGGAGACTCGTATCGCAAGATTCTAGGACCTGATGTGTTGTATAGGAGGCTTTTATTATCTAGGCTTGTCAGTTCTTTCAGTTTTCATTTGACTTGTTCATAGGGTTAATAGTACTGTGTATTCAGAGACACATATGCTAAAACTATGCTGCACTTATTATGCAAATTACAATAATGTCAGAGAAGGTGATTCTAGGGGTCTGAAGAGTCGCTCAAAACAGTTAATTTTCATCCTCCTCTTAAACTGATTGGCAGAGTCTGGCAGTGCCTTCATGAATCTGCAATGTGTCCTTTGGCTGATGCAGAAGTAACACAGACAATTGCTATATGGAATTCTCTGCCTGGGGAGCGTTTGCAAAAGTACCCTCCTTTGCTGGAATGGAGGCAAAATGCAGTGTTAAACTTGAGCTGCAAGAGGAAGAATGTTGTAGAAAGAAGAATTTTTGTTAAACATAAGTCATGAACTTCAGATGTGGTACTTTGTAGGATAATTGACCCTGTCCCCCAACCCCAGTTCAGTTTCGATAGTTTTGTTTGAACTAAGCAGTTGACAAGAATAGTCCAGATTAAACAAACGCACACAAGATAACACTTCTTGTGTTTTTTCTCTTTAGAGGAGACCCTAGAGCCAATGTTGACAAATATAAATCATTAGGATAGATCTGGTGAAGAACTTTGTATGTTTAAGACAGTGGCTATGTCTCCAGAATAGCATGCATCACTGTATAGGTAAATAACTTTGTGTATTCTTAACGCAGTGCAGCTAAGAGGAACGAAGTAGGTCCTGACTTTGGTATAGCAGTATATCAAAGCACTGCACAAGGGTTAAGTGACATTTCAGAAGGCTGCATTCAGTTACATTCTGCTTGTGAAACTAGTTCACTTGTCTCTGGATGGCCCTACATCTTAGTGAAGACACGCTTCTCTCTTCCGTGCTTAACTTCAGGAATGGTTGGCTTGGTTGGATCTTGCTGGAGTAGTTGAGTTTTCTGAGGAGCGTAAGTGTGATTCTGTGCCTCTGGAATACACCAAATTCTAAATCTTGCTTGTAGCTATACTCTACACAGCCATATGAGAGTTAGTGTCATTTTGCCCCCACTTGAAGCATGTTAGTCCATCAGTGACCTAATTACGAACAAGTTCATGCATTCATTATGTTAGTGGAAGATGTACCTTCTCATAAGGAGTCAGGCATATTCTTTCCTTCAAGTAGTTACACCTTGCAATGCAGTTTACCCACAGAAGATCATAATTTACTGTCAGACATAAATTTCAATAGTAAATCTCTAAGGTTTATTTGTTGGCAGGTTTGCTAGTTATAGACATTGCATAGTCAGATTAATTTATGCTATCAGATATATGTTTGAGGCCTGAATTCCCATAATTCATTGTTTGCCCTAAAGAAAAAATGAACTCTTTTATGGAATTCCTAAATATTGCTCATCTATATAGTTTATATTCTGATAACATGCAGACAAATAGCTGTCAAAATAAATCAGTGAGACAATACAGTAAGTCCTGCTATAACCTTTAATCTTCAGTCTTCATTTTTCGCTGCCTAGTAAATACATATGTTAGCATATTAAACATAATCTAATAAAAATTGCTGCAAATAATTATGGAGATGCTAGATTATTTTACACTCTTATGCACTGCAGAGAGGATTCTCAGTTAAGTAGGCATGGATGAGTGGCAGAATGACAATGACTTTGTTAACCTGACCCTGTAGATTAAGATGATCATGCCTGAAATTTCAGTATTTGGTTGGCTTTAAGGGAATGCCTTTTCCCATTTCATCCACCAGCTTTCCTTACCCCATTTAAATGGTAATTACACATTTATAATGCATTGCAGGTGTCACTCTAGCCACAGTCCTTTGGGAGCATTGGAAGCCATAGAGAGCTTTAGCAACCAGGAATACGCACTTTGAATTGTTTCTTTGTTGCAAAATTTGATAGTATTTTTCATTTGCTCACATATATGAATGCAATATGATTACACAAATTATATGTTGACTGTTAGAAAATTTTAAAGTAGAATTCAGAATATTTTGCAGCTTGTATAGCATACAAAGGAACTACAATTTAATTGCTGCTGCATTTGCTGCTATTGTATGTTCAGTACAGCATTAGTAAGAAGCTGCTTTATTCTTTATTTCAGGATTTTGCCTGGTATTAGTGGAAGGATTCTATATCTCCATTTTACAAAATGATTGCCTTTCATGATTTTGGGCTTCCAAACCACTTGCTTCAATTCTGTAAAGGTTTTGATAGCTAATTTAGTGATAAATAATCCTATCTCCTTTATTTTATATGAGACATTGATTTTTATATTCAGTAGTTTGTCTCAGTAAATTTTTCTTCTGTTCAGCATACATACTTCATGTTGACCTTCTTTAGTGTTCAGAATGTAAAACAGGGAGATCTTGTATTGCTGTACACTTAAAGCTGTTTAGTTTGTATGTTAAGAATAGACTTGTTAATTTGGGGGTTTAAAAAAAGGAAAAATGTAGTAAGGGTTGAAGATATGCAGCATATCACAAACTAGTTCAATTTTCACAGTATATACAGGCTTTTCTAAGTATTTTGTTAATTCTATTTTTAGGCAATGCTGTTATGTGATGAGGGTCAGGTCTCAATGACTGAGAAGCTGCATAGTTAGCATGGTATATAATATAAATGAATATGCTGGAAAGAGGTATTAGATTCTTACAATTGCCTTGTCATTTCATACATATTTGGAGGCCTTATTGTTTCGTACAAGCTAAGGAAAGGTACTCGACTATCTTACCTTTTAGATTTTCCAGTGCTACTTATATACTGGTAAGTAGGTCAAATAGTAATCTTGTAATGAAGATAAATAGAAGACGTTCTTAAGTTCTTGTAAGTGTCCTGCATGTTGATATTTAAGTTTATAGTAACATATAATGGACTTTATTGCAAACAAGACTCTTCAACCTGCAAACATCTAGCTTCTTTGAACCTGTAAGTGTAAATTACAAGTTGGGTAGTCACTCACATGTCGAATGGGAAACAGTTAAGAGAGACAGCCTTCATGTCTGGTTCAAGGCAGTCTGTGAGCTTTAGTTGCACCAGACATGCAATCCAATTAGCATAGGCTTTGCAGCTCCTCTTTAAGTGTCATGGCTAAGAGCAGCTGTGGCAGCTGACAGTAGCTTTTTGTCATGCTGCTTTTTTCATCTGTCTCTCTAGATTGCTTTTGTCCACTTACTGGAGCCTGAGACAACTTCTTCAGTAGGAATTGGTGCAAGTGATGAGCTGCTGTCTCCCTCTTCTCACTTAGTATAATCTAATGATCTACTTAAAATGCTGAAGATAAAAGAAACTTAAACCTTGATGCAGATTTGAGAGCAAGACTGAGAGGAAAGTTTATCTGACGTTGTAACCTCTGTGGCCATCTTCATTTGGAAGGAAGGCTTGCCAGTTTTCTTGAAGTTCCTTCTTTCCTGGTAGAAGAATTTCTGAAGTCACAACCAATGATACTCACACAGGATTCACCCACAATTCTTAATGCCTGAGCAGTTTAGTTCCAGTATCATACAATAAAACAGATCAGAGAATTTGAAATTAACTTAAAACATACTAATGCCCAATTGGTGGAAAATATATCTGCTCATTGTCAAACCTGTTAGTTCATTAAAATTAAAGCAAGTATTGCTGAGAATAGTATGTGCAATAGTGAGTGAAAAAGACCCACTGACTTGAACTATCAGGACTAGTTGCCTGAAATGACTTTTGGCTGAGTGTGTTGGAGGTGGGGCAACTAAAAGACTACTTGCCCTCTTCAGAATGGTATATGAAATGTTCATCATAGAAGTTTCGTACCTTCCTCTGATTAATTTGAAATTGGCACTACTGGATGTCGAACACCACTTCCATTGAATCTACGCAATTTAATATGTGAGAGAGCAGTGTCTAGGGTTTTACTGTGTCACCTTCAGATGTATGAAGTGTCAAGCATGTATTTTGAATGAATTATAGGAAAGATGCATAATAAACTCTTGCCAGACTATATAGAGAGAAGTATGCAAGCTAAGTAAAATCAGGAGAGTTACAGTTACAGTGTGCATGTGTATGTTCTTTTCGGGGAGAAGGTAACTTTTTTGGTGTACATTTTGTAGCTGTAACAGGTCACAGACATCTATTGGTGGGGGCACTTCCTTGATTATCTTAGTGATTATTATTTTTTTTATGAAGACTTAACTTTGATTTTGAGATAAACCCCTGTATCCTTTTATTCTGAAGTTAATTTTATCAGGAAATCTGGCACCACCTCTTACAACTTTGTGGAAGATTGTTTTGAAGTTTGGTGCCTAGAATCCTGAGTGGAACAGCTTTCTACAAGTTTGAAGATACAAAAATCTTGATCTCAAAGTACTGTTGATAATTCCTGTCAATGCTGTCATCTAGCCATATCCTTATTGCACAAATGCTTAAGAGATGACTTTTCTTTAAACAACTAAAGAAAGGGGTGGTACGTCTGCAAGGTAAATAGATTGTATTTCTTTTTACTTGGCTGAAGCTTCATAAATGTGACTAACTTATTCTTTAACAAGTAACAGCCGTTAGGCATGAGGGCTGGTTTTGATTTTAACTTCTTACAAATTGCTTGAAATCTTTGCGATTTGAATAATTATAGGAGTTTTTGTGCATATTCCTTAATACTTGCTGTTCCCTGTCAGGTTGTCAATTGCAGTTACTGATAAAAATAATAAGCCATGCTTCTTGCTTGATATCTTAAAATATGCCGGTAATTTGAAAGAAATGCCACAACTGCAACAAGGTAGACAAGAGTATAGTCTGCATTTGGTGCTATTAGCTTTTGAGTTTCAGATAGAGCAGTGAATGTTCAGGTGCATGTGGGGGGAAAAAAAGGTATGCTGTGAAAAGATCTGAGGGGAGTTCCTACAATGTTTGGCAGTAACTAGTGTAGTCTTTTCTGATATTGTGAATCTGAACACTTATGAATTTGGGTCTGTTTGGCTTAGCTGTCTTTTCTATGTCCTAAATAAGTGAGCTAGACAAGAGAGTCCAGGCTTGCCAGACATCAGTATAAAAGTGTTGGTAAAAAAGATATTGGCAGTTGTTCCATTCTTTCACAACAAAAGGTCAGCCTCTGGACTCTTGTGAGACTCCATTATTTTCAGTACACTCTTCTGCCTAGCCCAAATCTGCTGTGTGGTTTAAAGTCTTTTTGAAATAATTGCTGTATGGAACAGTGATTGCTCTGCTAATCCTTAAGGAAGATGGTATGCATATCCCGTCACTCAGTAGAATTGGATGGCTTTGCAATGCTTTCTGTGATAATATTCTGGTTAAAACATCAAGAATCTTTGTGATGGAAACACATTGCAGTCTGGTTTAAGTGGTGCACTTGTTCTGGTCCCTGGAGGTTTTGGTGAATGCAGAGGTCATCTTCATTTGTTCTTAGAGATTATTGTCCTGATGTAGAAATGCTCTAAGTGGCTGAACATGACAACTGGTTGTGTGTATTTGAAGAAGTAAGTCAAAATAGCAGCATCTTACACTTAAAAGGATGGTGATCTTATAATAACTTGAATTTATAAACTGGCCAGTCTGAATCTGCTCTTCTTGAGCCATCTCTGTGCTTAGATCTTGTAAACTTGTCTCTCTCACAAGTGCATTCTGTGGGGTATACCTCACAAATGTGAAATGTTTTCTCCATGAGAATTTTTCATAGATATGTTTTCCCTCCTAAAAAGTATATATCTCAGACTTCATGATTATAGTCTGAGAAATAGGAGTGCTTAAGAACACTTTAAATTTATCATTTTACTTGAGTGTTTGGGTAATAGATCATTTATTACAAGACAAGAATTGCCTTTTAGTTTTGTTATATAGAGTACCTATTTCAATGGGCTCAGTAACTCAAGCCTTATAAGCAATACTGGGAAGAAAATGATAAATGCAGTCTTGTTTTGTTTTGCAGGTCTTCTCCAGGATTCTGATAACCCATACAGCAGATTTGAGAATGAATAAAGCTGAGCACCTTCCGTTAGAGCTGTAGTCCAGAATGCAGGAAGAATTTTTGTTTTGTTTTCATTTGCCCTTTGAGATCTTTTCCAAAGGCTGTTCTCCATTTCCCTCACACACCCCTGGTTTTAAAACCAGGCGTGGATTAAGACTTATGAAATACTTGTCTTTTACCTATATAGAATGATTTTTTTTTTTATATATATAAATGCTTTTGGTTGTTGAAATATTTGCTGCTTACATTGATATTTGTGTGAAACATTACCTTTCCTCCTCTTAAAACTGTCTTTTGTTACCTGATTTAGATGGTTAACAGTCATGATCATGTACTTGATTCAGTTTCAACTGCGACTTAAACAGTTGTTCCTGTGCTCCTAAATAAAGATTTTTCCTTATTGTATCTGTTGTATAAAAATAAAAGGCAACAAGGAAGCATAGCTTCACACAACAGAAATAGCTGAGGAGAAACTACACCAGTCACATTCTTATATATTACCATAGTGTGAGAACTGTTTTCTTTTTTTTCCCCTGTGGAAAAAGGTCTTCAAGACTAATGCCTAAGGGTTGAGTGAGCGGAGCGTATTTGGTTTTGAGTAATTAAATGCAGTCATGGAAATGTTAATCTATACTTTGGATATATTACTGATTTTGAAAAAGAAATCACTCAGTAAAATTGGCAAAATCTACATTTTGCGAAATGTACCAAAATTTACCAAAATTTGCAAATCAATCATTCGAGAAATAAATGCAGAATTTGACTAGGTGCATATCTACCTAAATTTAAGAAGAAACATCAGCCCCTCTGAACACTTTCTTTTGTAAGCTTAGTGTTTAAAAAAATATATATATAAAGTTGCCACCATTCTGCAGTTTGTAAGAGAGTGAGTAGAGTAAGTGGGGGTGGGTTGACCCCAGCCAGCAGCTAAGTACCACCCAGAGTGGAATTAGGGAGAGAATGGGAACAGCAAAAGTGAGAAAACCCATATGTCAACATTAAGATAGTTTAGTAAGTGAAAGGGGGAGGGGGGGGAGTGGAACACCTCCTGGAAGCAGACCTCTGCCCAGCCAGTCTCTGTGCAATGACTAGCTCCTACCAAAGCACCATTTCTTCCATTTTTATTGCTGAGTGTAATGCTGTATGGCATGGCATAGCCCTTTCAGCAGCTCTGTCTCCTCCCAGCTTCTTGCACAGCCCCAGCCTATTTGCTGGTGGGGGTAGAGCGTGGAAAATGGAAGCCTTGACATTATGCAAGCACTGCTCAGCAGAGGCCAAAGGACTGGTGTGTTAGCAACTCTGTTTTGGCCACAAGTACAAAACATGGCACTATGCAGGTCATACCATGAAGAACATTACATCCATCCAAGCCAGACCCACTATAGTAAGAAAACATCTGTTTTTTAACCTTTTCTGTAATGTGATTTATTTCCTCTCTCTTTTCCTAGAGATATTTCATTGAGCATTTTTACCAGCTTACCAGTATGATGCAACAAGCAAGGAGCTTGTACAGTTTAAGTAACCTCTCTGTGTATTATCCATTAAATAAATATACAGTATTGAAGATATTCATGTTATTTTTTAATCAATGTTCTTAAAATAAACACTTTAACATCCTTAATTTGGTTCTGTTTAGTTCTGTCCTTTACAATCTTAACTTGGTTTAAAAGAAGTGACGTTAAAAGAGGTATGAGTTTGAGAAGGAAAGAAGGTGTTTTTTGTTTTTGCTGTTTTCTGACTAAACAATAAGAACTTAATGCCATGTAGGTGTGGTGGGAATTAAATCTTGCTTTTGGGTGCAGAGGTGAATTGCCATTCTTCCCAGTATCAAAGGACCTGCCTGTACTTCAGCTTTAGTAACTATCTTCTATTGCTGATTTTGGTACGGTGTTCACTTCCATTTTTTTACCACTGTATTTTTCCCTCTTGTATACAGTTCCTCAGGAATGCATATAAAAAATGGCTCCTGGTTCTGTAGCGGAATTAGCATTAATGGAACAATGGTGGAGTTTTCATTTTTTTCTTAACTAATTTTTAGCACTTTATTAGTAGGGACTGTATAATTTCATATGTTCTCTCAACTCAGCTGTTCTCAAGTCTGAGGTATTACTCAAATGGCTGTCTTGGAAGAATGATGGTCTGTGATAAGAGTGAGTTGATAGTGTGGAAATAAAACATGCTGATGGTTTTCCCTGGAGAGAACTTCTGCAAAAATGATGAAGGTCTGCCTGCTGTCTCATGATCCAAGTAGTGACATTCCTGACTTAATAGAAATGCATTTTTCTTCAGCACCTGCTACAGTATATGAAGGGCGGGCTGTCATGTATTCTAACAAAAGGGGGAGGAGGGAAAACCTGTCTTACAAGTTCAAAGATGGTAAAGTAGAGAACCAAAATACTTTGAGAACATGGAATGGGTGCTGCATTGCTGGAGAATAGTTGTCTTTTACATTTCAAGAGAAGGTTGAGTGAAATAAATACAATTGTAAACACCATGTTAGCTTGGCTTTCCTAAACTGTGGTTGTGGGCATCAAAAAGTAACAACTGGTCAAATTTATTTTAACCAGTCTGTTAGCATATGCTGACTTCATGGTGTAGGCTACAATTCATACAAAAGTCAAGCTGGACATCCAGCACTGTACGATTTTGCTTACACAGTTCAAGACAAGACTTAATTTAATGAGACCATTGTGGGCAGCAGCCTTAAAACTTAGAAAATGCAGAAATCCCCAAACAATCCAGGTTATTTAACCTATGTTTGCTGTGTTCTTTGGAGGAGTTAATTGGATGGAACGTATCGGTATTTCAGTATATTAATTGCAGCCTTCTCTGGGCTTTCTTGTATGTCAATATTTTGTACTATTACAGAAACACTGGATTTGCTTTATCAGTAGAAAGGTTGCTAGTCTGTGTATTTTAGTGCAGTCACAAGAAATTGGGAAAACTACGTTAAAAAAAAAAAAGTAAAATCATATCTTTCGTTCTCAGGTGTGTGAACAAAGGTATTTATCATTTTCAGTAATGAGCTTCCCCTCTTTCATGCTTCAACAAAAGAAATAGAAGGGATGCAACATACAAACAGAATGAAGCTACATAGGGAAACAGCACAACCTCAGTCTGAGAGCCGTAATACCTCTGCTAATCATCTGGTTTTGTCAGACTTCCCTCCCTTCCATTCAAGCTCTCTTCTCTCTGTCCTCTGCAGACTTTTTCAGTGGTTATTGCTTGTTAGTTTTAGTAATGAAGGCATTACTGTCTGAAAAGAAGAGCAATCTAAGATACTAAAAAGTTAAAATACATGTTTATCTTTCAACAAAACAAAACTTTGAGTACTGAAAAATCGAGTGGGTCGGCTTTTAAATTTAATGTTGCTAGATGCAATTTATGTAAAGAGAATTTTAGCTGATTGAAGTCTGCTATTTTAACTTTTTTTTGTTAGTTCAGGAGCAGAATATTCCTGAAGCCAGGTTTCTGCTCGGGTAACACTTCACAGAATCGTCTGAGACCACTCCCCAAATGCTGCTTTACCCAAAACTTAAAAGAAAGGGTCATGCTTATGATACCTTCAAACAAAATCCAAAACCTATAGAGCCTTGATTAATTTTAATGGCTTCATGTGGTTTATGCTCTGGCGGAGGAAATACGTGCAGTCTTTCTTGTGGCATCATTAATGGTTTGGATGCAGGATCAAATGATTAAACGTTTAGGAGTGTGTGTTGGCTCGCAAGCCCAGTGCTCTCATTTTTTCAACTTCATGGTATCTTCATGTCTAGGTATTCTTGTCATGCATCACTGGTTGTGTGAGTTCAAATGCATTTGTCCTCACCAACATAATTTAGTAATAAAAAAAAGTCTCTGCTTTATTTTCTGATGCTGAGTTCCTACAAGAGATATCAAATGCCAGAATGAGAACAAAATTCTTTGTTCCACTCTGATTCTTCATTGCTTCTTTGAGTGAAAGTGACACGGTGAAGCTGGGTAATCAAGCATTCTCAGGTCGATTCATTTGCTGTATTAATAACCAGGCTTACTGTGTTTGGCTGAAAATGCCAAACTTTCCTGACCTATCTTACACAGTTTACAAAGACACTATTTAGTGGTGTCTTATGTGAGCTTCCACAAAGCAGGAGGGGCAGAAAGTAAGTCTAGACCTAGAGAAAACTGCCAGTGAATTTCAGCAGTTTAACAAGTTTGTCAGTCTTCTGACTGCATGGCTGGACCGCTGGTATATATTGTTAATCAAATGTTGGAGTGACTTTTCTCTTGCTGATATAGCTATAGCTTCTCAACACAAAAAAGTAATAGAGGGCAGTGTTTTTGAGCTGTCACTTTGAGTCAAATGCTTGCTTGGCAGATAAATGAGTAATAGAGTAAGCAAAGTCACTTTGAGAACCATGTAAGCTTGAATCTATGTGTGTATTAACATGATAAAGTAAGATGTAGGATGAAGATAAAGTTATTTGCAGCCTGTCCAAAGACATGCTTTCCCTTTTTTAAATTTTGACCTTCAGTCCAGTCTGTGCAAGGAGCTGTCAGCTGGAAGCACAGCAAAAATGATTAGGAAATGTTTAATTATCTCAAGTTGAGGTGGATTTTCATAGCACCGTTTCTGTCACAGTTCCTGAGCTAACTGCATCTCTGACCTGCATCTCAAGGGTAACGTTTCCTACACCCTACCTGTCACCTGGCTTGAAATAGAATCAGGCACTTGGTGTTCTCAGACAAGCCCTAGTTACTTATTTCCCAAGCAGTAGTTCAGGTATGACACATGCACACAACCCTTGCCCTCAAGAAAATTGGCCATCAAGCTCACATTGAATCGCAGAATGGTTTGGGTTGGAAAGGACCCTTGAGGATCACCTAGTTCCAACCCCCCTGCCATGGGCAGGGACTAGACCAGGATGCTCAAAGCTCCCATTAATTCTTTTCATTACTTCTTTTCCTTTGTATCAATGTGGCTCTTAATTTCTTGTAACCAGATGACCTCTTAAGTCCTCAGCCCTGGCAAAACAGGGCTTGCAACTTTTCAAGGTGTTGTGGGAATCTACAAGGTGACAATTTGACGTATTGTATTTCAAATGTACCAAAGCTTTCTTTAATGCTGCAGTCTTCTTCCTGCATGTTCTTCTTGAAGTTCCACTAATCTTGATTACTACAGAGTGAATTCAGATCAGTGAAGCATTGGACAAATGAGATTGGCATGGAAAAGATTCAGCATAGCATTTACAATGGGAATCATGCCTCCCCGACCTGCTGGCATTCTAGGAAGGTGTCAGTAGCACACAGATAGAATCAATCTAGTGAGTATGAAACAGCTGGATTTTCAAAAGCTTTTGACCAGAAATTACTGAAGAAACAAACTTGACTAGGGATTGGAGGAAAGGTTCTTTCATGAACTGAAAGCGTGTCAAAGGACAGGTGGCAAATAATTTTTAAGAATGGAGAAGAGTGAGCAGCAGGGATAGGTGCTAGGACTCGGCATCCTGGCATCCTCAAGAAGGGGGTGTGCAGTGAGGTCTCTGAGTCTGCTGATGATAATTCTGGACTAGTGATGAAGTTGTCCATGGAAAGACCTCACAAAACTGAGTAGATGGGCAGATGAGCTTCAATGTGGACAAATGTGAAGTAATGCGACTGAGGAAAAAGACTAAGCCTACGTGATGCCAAACTTGCAACTGGCATTTGCAGCTCTGGAGGAAGACCTCAGAGTCATTGCTGACAATTCCTAAAAAAAAAAAGCTAACAGAATACTGAGCATCAGGAAGGGGATAAAAGGTATCATTTTGTTGCTACATGAAATCTGCCTTGCGAGGAGAGACCAAAAGGCTGGATCTCTTCAAACTAGAGGGAAAAAGCCAGAAGAGAGTGATGTGATTCAGGTGGACAAAAATCAAGGTGGTGGATAAGGTGAGTGCAGAACTAATTTCACATTACACCCCCAGCGAAACTAGCAGGAGATGAGTTTAATACCGATGAACTGCTTCTGGAGCAAGCTGCCATGGGACTATATCAGCAGGTTCAAAAATGAAGTATGCAAACTCATGAACAGCTAGTTTTCCTTAGTGAAGAAGATACTAAAAGGACTTTGTGGACCCTATGACTTTGTTAATAAAGTTGTGAATCAGGGACAGTATGAGGGGAATGGTCTACAGAGTTTGTGTTTTCTTCTTAAATAGCAATTCCCTTTGTCACTGTCTTCTCACTATTTTTATTTGCAACACTGAATAGCTTATTTAAAAAAACATGTTCTGTGGCAGGACTGACACTGTTGCAACAGACTGGTGAAGTGCTTTGATGCTTTATTTGAACAGCTCACAGCCAGAGCCAGCAGAACAAAGGGTTCTCTCTGCCTCAGCTCATTTTTGGGGTGCTGATTGCTGGTACAGCTGTGCTTCTTTCATTGCAGTTATGAGCAAGAAGAAACAGGTGATCATCTGCATGGCATCATTTTGTCATGGTTGCATTTTTGGGCAAGCTGGTGAAGAGAAGGCTCATTCGTGCCTCCACACAGACACAATACCAAGAGCAGAGTGTGCTCCTGCCAGAGTGTGTACCTGAAAAAGTCTTCCCATCCTTCCAGACTCAGCAGCAGAGATCAGGTGCTGTGGATTAGGAGGGATAACTGCATTCTGGATTTTAGACTTCATGGTCTCTGTTGTATCACTGGACTTTACCTCATGGGTGATTGTCTTCTGGAGTTTTTGCAAAGATCCAGATGTGAGCACAGCAGTCAGCCTCCTTAACATGCAAGAGAATACTGGCTAAAGGGACCATCGGTCTGACACAGGAGAGAATTTCTTTTATTTTCAAGGCTGCTTCCCACTCGTCTTGTCTGAAGCTATTTGTGTTAAGAGTTGGAGCTGATCCCTTTCAGAGTGCAGACAACCAGAGTTAATCTTAGCCTACGCATGTTAGAATAACGCTATCTGGTGAGAAAGTCTTCAAAGTCAGAGAGCACAAGTCAGTGCCTAGGAATAGGAAGCATTCTGCAAAACATAAAAGTCTTCATAATCTGCTGTAGCTTTCTACTTTTTTCTTTCCCATTGCCTGTTTGGCCCTTGCTGCATCTATTTATTTGCTTGCTTATCTAATAAGAGCCTGGAAGTCATTTCTGCTGCTGCAAGGACCTCTTATCTCCCATTTATTCTGAAAGTTTGCTTCAGATCTTCACAAATCTCCCCTGTCATTGTGTACCATGATATCTTCACAGCTTTTACATTTTAAGACATAAATAATCCTTTCAGTTGTGCTGAACTTGAATTTTCTGCCACGCATGTTCAAGAATTTCATCTCTTTATACATATGCCATTAATTTCTGCAAGCTGTGGTCTTCCATCTCAACTGTTTTTCTGTGGTGTTTCACAACTGAATGTCTCGGCGATGTGAGACCTCTTTTAAGACTAAGCCACGTTTACATGGTCTCATGCGTATTTCTGCACTCTGTTCTATACAACAAGGCATCAGCTTGCCCCATGATATTCAGCTTACTATTTTTCCTACCCCTTTACATTGTTTATGGGGTTGACGTTCATAGCAATCTATCTAGACAGTGCAAATTGTATGAATACGTTTGATTTCATCGAGTGATTTGATGTACAGCTGGGGAGAAAAGAGGCAGCAAACTGTATAGAAATCCAGTTCAGAGCTACTTGAAGTAATGAGCAATTAGGTTTAATGTCCAGTAAACTCTGCTTCTAGTATGTTTCTCTAAAACATGTAGAGAGGCTGAGACATTGCTTTTAAATCACTGGGAGTCAGCGCTACTCCCATGTGCTCCGTTGTTTTGACATTTGAGGTCCTGCTTCTGGGGAGGCTCAACAAAGCGCGTGGGAGCAGGAAGCGCAACGGTGAGGCCAGCTGCAGGCGCTGCTGGAAACATCTGAGCTCGTGGGGGCCGAGCCAGTGGAGACTGCAGCCAGAAGAGCAAACGCACATGAGGAGCTCTCCCAGGATGGTAGCAAAGGATTTTAGCACACGTTATAGCCAAAATAAAATATCTCACTATTTTCAGAGATTTCAGTTTCACTTTACACTTTTTCCGCTTGATTGATTAACAGCATTAGAAGAACTTTCAGAAGTCCCTTATCAGGACTAATTTCTTACTTCTCGGTGTGCTGTTATACATATAGTAGGTGGAGTGGGAATAACACAGAATAAAAACATTTAGGGAGATGTTTTTAAGAGATTAAACACCTATTCTGGGCTGCTAAAGTCATGATTAGCTGCATGCTCTGATTAGCTTCTGCTGAAACACACACTTCATTTCAGTGCTCAGCCCTGTCCTGTAAATCTGATCGATTCACAAGAGACCAAAACTGGATGCAGGCTGATATTGTGAATTTCTTTTGAAGCAGTGAGATCAGGTTGACCGGGCCTCTAGGGGGGAGATACCTCCCATACACCTAAATTATGCTAAGGTCATTTCCAATTTTCCTGTTATTATAATTGGTTTGTAACTGCCATTCCCACCTGTGAGGAAAATCATATCAAAACAATCATGTTTATAAAATCAAATGTGTCAACAAATGAGTATCTGCAGAAGGCAGAACCCCTCAACCATGGTCACTGTTGTCTTTACCAAACATCCACATTCTAGGAATATCAGAAGCACCAACTTCATCAGCCTGTAACATGTGTGGTGTTGTGCAAATATGTTAACAAATTGTCCCCTACAGCTGCTCACACATACTTATGGATATCCTTGTCTTATTAAGACAGTGTTTAAGGCTCAAACAAGCGGGCATGAAACTATGACGGCAAAGTATTCAAGGCTATCCTGGTGCTGAGTTAGTGCTCTCATCAAATGTAGAATATGATGGTTGGCCAAAGCTACCAAGCCTTATGATACCACAAAACTGGCAATAAAATTGCTGGGTGCAAAAAAACCCTCTAGCACAAGTTTTTTTGTTTTTTTTTTTGTTTGTTTGTTTGTTTGTTTGTTTTGTTCCCCCCCCCTCAAAATTGAGAAGAAGATAGCAAGGCATGATATAAACCCCTTTTTCTAGATGGGCTTTGGAGAATCCTCTTTTCAGTGGGTTGATTTCCTGAGACCAGCTGCACTTTGTTTTGGGCTGCAATGTATTCTTCCAACTGTGCTTGATTCTTAACTCTGGATTTCACCACTTTGTGTGATCCTTTAAAATGTTACCGTTCTTTTAGCTCATTCTTTGTTATGTAACTTGCAATAGTTCCAGTTACTCACCCTGTATTTCTATAATTGGCATAAAAACCCTAATCACCCAATTAGAATGTGTAATGATATTGTAAAACAAACAAACAAACAAACAAACAAACAAACACAAAAAAAAACTATTAAACTGAGCAAAGGAGTATTTAAAAAAGCTTTTAATAGTAGTCACTAGCCATGATAGTAAAAGTGGGAGGATAGATACATGAGGTTTATTACATGCCGATAACATGGTACTTTCTAAATTAAACTTCAAAGTAGTATAGCCACTTTATTAATGTAATTACTTATACAAAAAATTATCAGAATATAATGAATAAATTAAAAATGTTATCTATACAATATGTTATCAGCCTAATTCTCAGGCTGGAATTAAAAAGAACACTAAGAATTACAAGAATTTAGGCTCTCATGTTGGCATGACATTCAAAATACTTCTAGCTCCTTTGTTAAATTGTGTTACAATCAGATTTAGATAATGGGAGATAGGAGTCTCTTTGCTTTCATTTGAAAGAATACATGAATTCAGTAATGTTCCGGCGTATATTCCTGGATTTGGCAACTTAAATGCTAAATTTCTCTTCCTCAGAGAACAAATCAAGAGTTTAAAAACTATTTGAGGGAGGAGGGGGTAAACAAAGGAAACCCTTTGACTCCTTTTGCTTGCCTACACAGCAAGGTAAGTTCTACCATATATTAACCTTAAGACAGTGTTCTCTTTTTGCCACTTTCTATATTGTTTTGTCTTAAGCTATTCCAAGTTTATTAGCACGTTTATTATAAGTATGCCCCGGCTGGACATGCTTCTGTTTCAATGTCAGCAGCAGAACTGGGGAAGGCAATGTGGGATGTTAGTGCAGAGACTTCATCTGGCTGAAAATTAATCACTTTTTGGGGGGAGGGCTTGCGGAGGGTATTAATTTTCAGCTGAATCAGGTCCCTGAACTGGCTCATTGAGCAGCCACCCAAGCGGCAGCGCCAGTTCACGGGGGGGGCGGTTGGAGCACGCAGCCTTGGAGCGGGGAGCTGCAGCTGCCTGTGAGTGGCTTGGTGTGAATAACTGTGGAGCAATGCCATTTGAAGAAAAGCACTGCGCTGGTTTAATTTTAATTCACGTGGAAAGATTTTTTTCAAAAGAAAACATTTTTTAACTTTTAAAAATATGAATACATTAATTCTGCAAATATACATAATTATTTCAGTCAGAGAAGGTATTTAATGCCCTTGGGCTAGGCACCACCAAATCTGATCAGACAGTTCTATGATGGATTTGGATCTTGGATATGATGGAGTAGTTCTACAATGTTGGTTTTAATCATTGCACTGGTTATTACTTTTCTTAAATGAGTATCACAAGGGAACTGTCATTTGAAGGAGTACATAATTAGATTAGGATGTGAAGCAAAAAAGGAGCCATAAAATCTATGTCTTTTATTACAAATTTCCTTCCTGACATTCTTTTCAGTGCACCACATAGATTAAAAATAATAATATTTTTTTCTTTGTATCTTCTAGTTGCATCACATGATGAACTCCTATTTTAAAACACAGATATATGACCTCAGTCCAATTAAGAAAGACAAAACTATACTTAATGAAGGAGTATATTGAAGCATCAAGGAGCATAATTCGGGAATTGGGACTTGCAACAAGAAACAAAACGCTGGGCGTCTGTTTAATTCATTTTGAACACAGTAAAGCAAGCCTCCTCTTCAAGTTATTCTTAGAAGAACTATGAAACAAAACTGCTCGTTTACTTAATAAGAAAGCTGCTCAGATGGATGGAAGGATAGATGCAGACCAAGCTGTTTGTCATTACTGGGACCAATGTTCTTGTTGACATCAAACACAGAGCATGTATCACAACAGCTGAATTCTGTGTCTGAAAAGAGAGATGATCTTTGGAGAGCAATGCACCACAGAAAGCCCTGCTAGATCACTGAGTGTCACCTTGTAAGGCCAACCTCTAATCCTCAGTATAGAAATTGAAAAACATACAGTGATGCTGTGCAATCACTGTTTCTATTGATAAACAATAAAAAAGCACATTTATACACCTCCTCCCAAAACTGAGCTTGGTTAAATGAGAAAACTTCAGTTATAAGAAGAAAATGTCCACCCCTGTTTTGTATCCAGAACTGCAGAATCCGACGAACTCTTTTAGAGTAGCAGGAGGTGTGTGCAGTTGCTGCGCGATGGAGCACACTGGAGAAGGGTGCTACTGGCTTATAGCTGTGGTTGGACACTACAACACTGCTGGTTTGAGAGTCCAAAATGATCAACAACCAAAACCAGGAGTATCTCTGTCCGTTTGCAGCCTCATTATGCAGTAAATAAATGGCAAGATGTTAGCCAAGAGGCACAGATCACTGATGGGGAGTTCTTTTCTTCACTGATGAAGAAAAGCTGAGGACATCTTTCTGTTCCTTGATGGACTCTTTCTTCTACCTCCTAAACTGTTTTCTCCTGAAGAACGTCCAGTATATACTTCCTTCTCTTCTGCTTGATAGTCTTTTCTTTTTCTCTGCTGTTGCTATAGTACCGAGGAAGTCTTTCTGAGGACATGGGTTATTCTGATTTACTGGCTTTCAGTGTTTCCTCTTCTTGTTCTCACTAAAAATTGAGAAACAGAGCATTAAAGTTTCATACAGTATAAGGTTCTTCTATAGCAAAGTAGCTATCTATGAACTGGAGAAACCAGGTGAAAAGGTGGGTCTAAGGCAATAGAGATTTTGTTTCATTTAACTGGGATGGAGTAATGAGGGCTTAAGTTCACCTCCTTTGGGATCCTTGGAGCACAACATGCAATTATGAGAGCCTTGTTTTGTTAACTCCAGGAAACGAAATTATCAGGGGCTTTCCATAGGACTGTATAACCCACAGACTTCTGAAAGACATTTTTCTTAGCAGGGACTCTGTCAAGGAAAGCTTTCACCAGAAAAAAAATATAGCGAATTTGTCTTGGGAATCATTCCCCAGGGATCTTTTTCCATGGGTATTGGCACTTATTTATGTTCTGTATCACTTTTTATAAATCTTAGAGATAAGTCCATCCTGGATGATTGTGCCAGGGGAATTTCAGAAAAATTGTAAATACTTTAGCAAGTAATTTAACTGCTTACTGTCTAAACTCTTACTATACTAACTGAATCACCATGAAAGTCCTGTTCATTTTATCACATTTTATAGGTGCTTCCTCATAAAGGAGAAAAAAAATATGAAATTTGGAAAATTATATACAAGTAAATGGAGCCCTGTTATAGTACCTTGAGATTGGCAATTTTTTCTTATATAAACTCAGTAATGAAAATGCAAATTAGTCCTGAATTTCCTACTTCTTCTGATAAAGAGTTTAGGTACTTAATTTAAAGCTTGAGGTTTGATGACATGAATGTATACTAGGCTTGAAATTTGTCTTGAAATTTAATCATTAAAATCTCAGTAACATAAATAATGAAAAGTTATAAACTTTGAATAAAGTTAAATTTAGTTGCAATATTGCAGGTGTTTTTGGATCAATTAATTACTGATGTAAGCAGACATATCTTGTAATCCATGCTAACACATAGACCAACAACATTAATGAATTTGCTGTTCAAAGTACTAAGACCTCTGTATTAAATTCTGGAGTCGCCATGCAGTTCTGGCTGGCAGCTTTACAGGGATGACTCATAGGTCTTCCTCTCTGCCAGACTGACTTCCTTCTACTTAGATCTCAACCTGCTTCTCTGTTAACTCTAGCCTAATGGTTCCAGTCCACTGCTTTCCTCTTGCTTGTCGTCATCTCACCCACCTCTCTCCAATTTGCCTCCTTGCTCCAGCTGTGGTACCTCAAAAACGTTTTGAACAGGCTTGTCAACCCCCAGTGTCTGAGAGCACTTGCTCCACCCAACATCTCTCTGCAATATTCTTCCACGATCCTATCCTTTCCATCATCCATGTATGGTTGTACGTTTTAATAGATTTTTCTAAGAGGCAGCAGGATCCCAGCTGAGACCATTGCAGTGCAGCCAGCGCTCAGGTGATGGATAAAATGGACTCCAGGTAGCACAGGCTACCAGGAGTGAAATGAACTAAGATACCATTAATTCTAACACAGATTCTCTCTGCTGCAAATTGTTTCTTGCTAGTTTGTTTTGAAAGACACTTCATTAAAATAACTTGTGTTGTCACCTGGCTTATAGGTCAGCCAACTTGAGTTTTCACAGGACTGTACTGACAAGACTGTCACGAGTTCCATAATTAGTTGGTATGCCTGGAGTTCGTCACAAATTTAATAAAATAACCTGGGCTTTTCTCCTCCTGATTTTGCAGGAGGTCTCACCTTTCAGCATTTACTCAATGCTTCATTTAACAAAATACCAAGGAAATTGTCATATCTTATTTTCACAAAGATCCAGACTCTCTAAATCTGGCAGCTCCTTCTTGTTCATCATGGCTTTTCCTCTTCTTCCACGCAGCTAAAATCCTCTTCTTCTCACAGGTCGGCTGCCACAAATTCCTACTCTTCAGTTTTGACAAAGGTTATTTACACAGCTTCCAAAACCTGTTTTAGAGGCCATATTTCCAGTTTACCATCCTGAGTATTTCTTTCCCCCTTTGTTTCTTTCTGCTGCCTCTCCATCTTCTGCTGCATTACGCACCCCCTCCTTTTCTTCCATTCTAAAACTTTTAATTCCACGTGCTTCTCTCCTTGCACCAACCCCTACCTCTAATTAGTGTCGCCAGCTCCTCCTCAGTTGAATTTTCCTTAGAATGTCTTTATGCTTCCTCTAACTTCTGGAAGTAGGTCTTTTATAAGAAAGACACAAAGCCTCTCCTTAATCTTCCTCAAACCTCATTTTTTACTGGGAAAAATATATTCCATAGTGGCCAATTTGCTGTGCCTTGTGCTTCTGACTCATTTTGCAGATGATGTGTACTCCATTCTCCATCTATCACATCTACTGGCTGCCTTCCATTGTAGATTTCAACTGTTGTATTTTTGAGATGGAGTCCATATCTGCATTACTTGCACGGATATCACTTAGTCCATAAAGGTCACTAAAGAGCAACAGGAGCCTGGAACTGCTGCCGCAATGTAAGAAGGACTGAGAGCTCTGGAGCACTGGTTTGTGCTGGCTCTATGAAGACCAAAATACATTGCAAGCTAGCAGTGAAGGACAGTACTTAATTTTGTACTCAGCACTTAATGGTGTGCAGCGCTTTGTTACCACAGTGATGGGAACTAAATAAAACTGTGAGATACCGTTTCCAAAACCCTTCCTGAACAGACAGTGGCATGTGGGCTGAACTGTTTTTCGCTGGTTTAGGTGCTGATTTTGGGACAGAACTGAGTGTAAACAGCGAACCTGAGGAAAGAACAAATTATGCTTGAATACATGCCTGAAATCCGTCTAGATTTTAATGTTAAGAAGGTAGATTTCCATTTTGACACATCAGCCTTTCATGTATAACCCTTGCAAATGTTTTGCATTATCTGGGGGGGAGAGTTTATCTCTCCATGGGGAGCTGACATTCCCGTTATGCTCTCCTACAGATCTGAACAGTCCAAAAAAGGCACAGAGAACACTGAATAAACAGAATCCATCCAATCTGCAGCTTCTCTAACACACCTGGTCTAAATGATACCCATTGCAAATGACTAAAATGTATCAGAAGTGGGGAAAAATACAAAAGCAAACCAAAAAGAACTTGAAGAGATCTTAGAGATAAAGTAGGGTTAACCTTTCAACCTTGTTTTTACAAGATATCACAAGATATATGCATT
This sequence comes from Anseranas semipalmata, assembly GCA_013399115.1. Lineage (NCBI taxonomy): Eukaryota > Metazoa > Chordata > Aves > Anseriformes > Anseranatidae > Anseranas > Anseranas semipalmata. The sequence goes on along the minus strand of VXAA01002963.1, from coordinate 942,498 downwards.
GCTAATTTTACATGCAACTCTTAAATATTCACATCCAGAATCAACTCGGTTTGTGTGCCTATGCCTTTTCAAAAACACGGGTTACTTATGAGAGGATCCTTGCCCATGAGAAATTTCCTCTGGCTGTGTATTCTAAGTATTGTATTTTCCCAGTCAGTCAGTTGGGCTTTGTATGCATACATGCATGATCTCCAAGTTGTACAAACAGAGCTATAGCTCTGATAGCCAGGGACTTTGCTGCAATGAAAAGTAGTGATGTTACAGTAAACACCCTTCATCCAATATTTATGATAAAATGACATGATTCACACATGCTTTTTGAGTGCATCTAAACGGATCATCCTCAGTCCTCCTGCTGTTTCGTTTTGCACCATTTTCATTATGAGGGTATTTGTTGAACACTTCAATGACTTCAAAGCTTTGGGATCTGATATCACAATGGCTGAGGCCATTACATTTGAAATCCCATTTTCTCTCTTACTAGACCTTTCTCAAGATGTCACAAGAAAATGAGCTCGTTAAAAGTTTTTTTCCACTTATTTCACAGGAACAGCATTCAGCTTTAATGCTATGTTGCTAGGTAGCCAGGTGATCTTAAACTGGAAAGCATCTTGGCATATAAATCCCTGCAAACCTACTGTACACATGCTTGCTCGGCAGAATCTCTGAGATCACACAATATATACAGCAGCATACATTGTAAAAGCTTCAAGTTTATAATTGGTACTTACATTTCTTTATTAGTTTGAAGCATGTACGTTTCTGATGCATAGTCATTCATGATTTTTTTCTCTCTACTCTACAACCCCAGTGTGATTTCCCTCCATCTGTGTGTACTGGGACTGACTGGGATGGAGTTAATTTTCTTCCCAGCAGCTCCCATGGTGCAGTGATTTAGATCTGTGACCAAAACAACACTGACAGCACACCAATGTTTTAGCTATTGCTGAGCAGTGATTGCACAGTGTCAAGGCCTTCTCTGTTTCTCACGCTCCCCCTCTGCTCCCACCAGTGAATAGTTTGTGGGTGGGCAAAAGGCTGGGAGGAGACACGAGCAAGCATATGAACCAAACTAACCAAGGAGATAACCCATGCCATATAATGTCATGCTCGGCAATAAAACAGAGAGGATCAGGTTTGGATCGGTTAGCCATTTTTTGATTGGGAACTGGCTGGCTATCGGTCTGCCTGTGGGAGGTGGTGAGTGATTGCCTTTGCATCACTTGTTTTATGCATGCTTGCTTCCTTCTTTCTTTCCTTCCTTCCTTCCTTTCTCCCTTCCTTCTTTCTTTTCTTCAGTTCCTTCTTTCCTGTGTTACACCTGCAGTCATTTCACCACTAATGCGAGTATAAGGTAAGAACAAAATAGAAAGTAACCCCACATATCAGTCCATGAAATAAATTGACCGCTAGAGGGTACTTGAGAGGTAAATCACTGGTGGTTCAGAGGGTCACCCCTAGTCAGCAGGCAGCCATCAGGTGCCAGGAAAACCAAACCCTTGGCTCTGTGCCTTTGGAGCTATGTGAGCTGTAAGTCATCACTTCCTAACCCAGGGAGCAGGGTCTGACAACAGCAGTCAGGCCTGGGATGTAACATCTGAGTCTGTTTGCCCTCCATTTATCAGCAGGGATGTACCAAATATAAACAAGGTAAATATCCACAGGTTCATAAAAAGCGGGATTTAATAACAATCACCAAAAAGGCAATACACAATATGTCAGCTCTGAGAGCTTTTTGGGGGAACAACTTATGATGTGGACATAGATTACACAGGTGCTCTCCTTCTGTTATTGCTGAAGTTTAATTTTTGTCACTAATGCATTTTGCTAGCGGAGCTTAAAGGTCATATCCCTAAGGATATGGCACCGTTTGTGTTAGCAGAGCCTGGCTTTCTCTTTGGATAGCAGTCATCATGGATTGAGTATTACTAGAGGACAAGTGAAAGTGAGATTGCAGGGGTGGGGGGAGAGAATGGGGGGTGTTTTGTGGCTTTACATCCATCTTCATCAAAGGAGGGTCACTAAGGAATTGCTGTGTTAACAAGTAACGTGGCTCCAAGCACTCGGTCCCAGAGGCTGCAGCGGGGAGAGAGCTTTTCAAGGTGAGCAGACTGGCCTAATGGAGGATGTCTTCGGCCAGGGAGATTTATGAAGATCCACTTTACATTGGCACCAAAGGCCTGATGAGCCTGTGCCCTCCCTGGAGGAGTTACACCCGACATTCCTGCTCACTATTTCACTCCTAAGAGCCGTCCTGCTCTCTTTGGCCAGCCACTCGGTGTGAGGGCCAGCTTGCCCAGCACCCCAAACCAACGGCATTAACTACCGCTTCCACAAACACACGCTGCCTGTTTACGTGCTCTTCAGGTTTCTGAAATTCAAACCCTTGGCCCAACACGAGTTCAAATAGAGCAGGAATGTAACTTAAGTGCGCTGCCTTTGTAGCGTCCCTAAGGAAAAATGCTGGAGGGGCAGGGGTGTAGAGAGAGCTGCAAGAGCTCAGACCACGTGAAATTACTGTGTGAATCCAAACAGCAAATGCCCTGAGATCTGTAAAATGCACAACTCTTTATTACACTGTTGCAGATTTGATTTTTATCATCTCATCTTGCCCTGCAAGTAATGAACAGGGCAACTGTGGCTGTCCTATCTGCAGAAAGGAGATTTCTGCCATACCAAGTGCTCCAGGCCCATTGCTGCACTGTTTATAGCCTTAAGCAATACGTTAGTCTACACAACAATAAACAACTGCCAACCCTGCTGTCTCCTCTCCTACAGAAATAACAAACCCAACCCATACCTCAGTGCAAAACATTTAAATGATTAGGCTCATTTGTCTGCATGAGGCGTGGAGGCAAACGTTTGCTGTTGTCCGACTTGCAATTGATATCTTGGCAAATATTTTTATTGGACTTGATAATCCTTACATTTGCAGACTGATTCAGCTTGACTCAGTGGCAGTGGCAGAGGTCAAGATTTGTAATGAATTCTTACCAAAGCCTGGCAAGGAGATGCAGGAGTCATAAAGTAACTGCAAGCAGCTTTTTATGTAGGGTGTATCTTTGGGGAGTTGATGTGAAAAAGGATGCTTTAAATAAAGTGCCTGGCTTTTTATAACGCAGCTGTCCCATTAAATGCAAACGAGCTTTAGCTCCGTAAGATGCTTGTGGAAGAAGGCAGCAAACAGCAATATTCTTTAGCATTTTGTTCATGTTAATTTTCTTATGCCACAAATTGCAAGACTAAAACATAAAAAAGAGAGCCCAAAGCTTGCCCCTACAAGAAAGCAAAATGTCATCATTATAATAGCTGCTATCTCTGTGGTTTGCTAATTGCACATTTCTGCCTTACTGGTTTCCTGAGATGGGTGGTGGAAATACAGAAGAAGAAAAATAACCACCAACTTATGAACTTGATCAAAGCTACAAAAGTGATTTCACATTCCTGAATTCAATGAATTTTCAACACTAGTGCCCTTAGAAACAGAAAAGCTTTGGGTGGGGGAGAGAACAAAGAAAGACTTTAACATACATGTTTCTGTCAAGTGCAAACCACACAGGGACTAACAAAAACTGCAGCACGCAGTTTGAAGATTTCTGCACAGCTTCAACCTCTTCCTTCCTCTGGCAGAGCACGTCTGTGTAACATCTCTGCGGACTGAGATTGTACAATTTTCAGAAGACAAGGGCTGGGTTTCTCTCACTGGCACCACACTGACATCTAATTTAGGCAAAATTTTCGTTGATTTAAAAGAGCCTGACATGTGCCTGTAGATTGCTCCCAAGCAGCTGCAAAGCCAGACACTTGTCAAAAATTCTAAGTTGCCTGTACCGTCACAGAAAGCAGAACACACTGCAGTCGTCTGGCAGAGGCTTGTCCTCTGCGCGTGGTAAAGTTATAATTTACCTAGAAATAGGGGGAAAAATTGGAATGCTGTTCCAAACTCACTAGGTGCTAGAAGCATTGGTTTACGTTGGTAAGACAGCATCTAAGCATGGTTAATTACAGGTTCCTCAGAAACTATATCCCTAAGTGCCAAAAGAAAGCCACAGACTGCATTCGGCAGTGTTCGTACAAGTCTCAGCTGGGCAGCGAGGCTGCCTGGTGCGAACGGTATGCACAGAAAGTGAAAGGGCTCAAATGCTCAGTTTTAGCTTCTGGACCAGAAGATACTATTTATGTTGATGGCATTTTCCTCTTCACTTGGAGTAGGAGTGTTCACAAATATTAGCATCAGATGTAAACAAAGATCAAACTATTTAACTATCATTAAGGACTTAAATGTCGGTTTTTTTTTGCACTGAAGTGCAAAAAATATGCTGAAGTGCTTGTGTCCTCCCCGTTTTCTCCTTCCAGCCCCCTTGTCTGTTTCTTCTTAGTTTTTTTTCCCTGCATTCCTCTCTGTAAGGTTTCAGTTTCCACCCTGTCTCCATTTCGTTCCGTAATATGACATACCCAACATTAAAGTGGCATTTTAGCCCCTATTTCAAAGACAGTGACAGGGTCATTGGGATTCATACCTCTGAAAGCCTTTTTATCAATCAGTCTGGAGATTCAGGGTTTGTGCACAGGACATTTTACCCACATTACCTTCCATACAGCAGGACAACTCCCCATAATCTGCTATACCACAAGAGACATGCACATAAGCAGAGCAGATTTCCACCTCAAGAGGCTCCACATTTGCCATCCCTGCTGCATTGTAACAGGTCCGATCCCAAAGAGCTCAGAATTGCACGTGGCTTGAACCCAACTCACCTAAATGCTTGTCTAGACAAATGTGCTTTTAAAATTGAGTTAACAACTCTTAGCTTGGGCACCGTCTAATCCCAGTAAATTGCATTAGCTAGCCTCATTAAAACCCAAGTTCATTTTAACCAGATAACATGCATTAAAATACAATTTGAAACATGTAAACCTAGGTTTTAAAATGTGTTACCTAACGTGTTGTTCTCGAAAAGTACCTACTTTCCATTTTAGACTAGACATGGCCATCCATCTCGATGGGTTAAACTGATTTATTTTTCAATAACGTTGCTTCAATCGAGTTAACAAGATCAAACCCCCTCAGCACTCGCTAAGCTGCAGGCTAGCGCGTCTGAAGGCGTGTTACCCGGCTGCGTCGTAAGACAGAGGTGGGAGAAGCCCCGGGCCCCCACC
>VXAA01002963.1:890130-936499 GCA_013399115.1 Anseranas semipalmata | reverse complement strand
CCGCGGCGGGGGCCGGGGCCGGGGCCGAGGCGCTGCGCGAGGGGCGGCGCTGGCTGCGCCCCGCGGTGCCAAGCTGCGGCCGCCGTCGCAGCCCCCCCCCGAAAACGTTTGCTACGAATCACGCTCGGGAAAGCGATGAATGTTTCCCGGCAGCGCGTGTGTGCGCGCAGCCCGGGCGGTCCGGCGCCAACTTGGAGTTGTTAGCCCAAAAGAGGGTAGGAGCAACAAGGGGAGAATGGGCATTGCCTAGCGTGCCTCCGTTGCCAAAGTGAAACCTTGACAAAAATGCGGGAAAGCCAATTGTGTTGTGCTGTTGTAGGTCTGGTCATCTATTTTTTGTTCAGGCTGCACATTCTTTTAGGTTGAGGCATGAGATGCTGAGGCAGATAATGCTGGATCAGTGATTTAGGAGGCCAGACAAAAGAAGTCTGTCTGTCATCTGCTGCTGAACCTTGTCATGCTTTTTTTACTGGCGTAAAGTGTCTTGAGGTAGCGTTATCTGAACGCCACTGCCGAGCGTGTGACGTGCCAGTATCACCGCATCACGCCGGGTTTTGACAGCAGTTCATTTTGCTCCGGGAGCTGTTACTGAGCACAATGCCAAAGAGTTCTGGCATGCTTGGGTTGGTGTTTCTTTCGGTCTTTGGCGCGATGCTGGCCTTAATTCAGTGTTCGAAGTGTTAACTCCCACTGCCAGCATCACTGTGCAGCTGAGCAGGGTGAGAAGTAGCCTGGGTGAGGTGTGAGGCAGACAAGGGGACGCAGCAGCTCCCGTCCTTACAGACCCACCAGAGAAGGGCCCTTCCGCAGCCCTCACCACTTGCTCGTCCCAGCAGGGCATCTTCCCTTGCTGTCGGACGTGGCTCTGCTTCCAGAGCTGTGTTGTCCCAGGGGCAGGACAGGACGTGCCGGAGCTGCAGCCCCAAGCTGTGGCATTCGGTGCTCCCCTGGCAGCCTCATCAAGGAGCCGCGCTGAAGTAACGCGGGCATTGCAGCTCCTCACGTGCTGGGTGTGCGCTCTACCTTGAGCTTGTATGGACTGCATGCTTGAAGTGTAGGAGAGCATTTGAAATTGGGTATCTTTTTTTTTTTTTTTTGTCCTATTGGAAGATGGGAAAGACTGAAAAGAGCTCGTTCATGTCTGTAAAAAGAATATCAAGGGTAAATGTCAAGTTTCAATTCTGAAGTGAATATTAAGTCACAGTTGCATATCTCTGTTCCTGTATGAAAATAACTTTCACCTATAATCAACCTTATGTCAGTTAAATGCATTTTACAAGTTTGATTAAAAAAAAAAGAAGAGAAAAGTCAGGTGTTTGGTCTGTCACATGCTGTGTGCCTGCGTACACACACAGACACTCCTGTACAGAACTGTGGGCAGGTTTTACCAAGTGGAAGTCATGAACAAAGGAAGTATTTTGAATGCTACTTTATCATAGCAGTGACAGTCCCGTTAATGCCTTCTTAGCATCAAGACCTCTGTGCATGTTCATTTCTGCACATTGTAGTGCCTTTCTTGGGTCATCGTCTCTTTTCGTCATTTTCACAAACAAAATGTTTTAGTTTCCGTGGGAGCTTTGGCCTGCGTTAGGTACACATGCTGTGATGGCTTCCATTTACACTGGCTCTTTGTGCAGCGCAGGAGCGTGGGTGGCTGGCTTGTTTGTTTGTTGTGGCTGTTTCGTTGTTAAAACTCAGCTGCTACCAGCGAGACTGTTCCATCCTCAGACGCTCTAATAGTTTGACCATCACACTGGGGACTGCAGTGTGAGCAAAAATTCTAATTTATCAGCGTGAGGTTTGAACCTATTCCACTCCCTGTTACCCACAGCCACAGATAAGCCCAAGCAAAGCAAGCCTCTGATTAAAAAACCCTTAACTTGTGTATCAGGAAGTGCTCAGGTAAAACACGTGCTCTGCTTGTGTTTTGAAATGAAGGAGAGAAAACCAAAGCTTTGTTAGAAAAGGTCTTCTGGCTTTTTGTCACTCTGGTTTGACACCTCTTTTTGACAATGAGGCGTTCCTTGGCAAGATCAGCAAGTTGCTGAGTGAATCTGTATCTAGTCTTGAGTTTTGTCAGTCTGTTCAGTCGCAATCTATTATAAATCTATGATGATCTCTTAACTTTTCCCTTTCTGCTGCAGTTTATATGTTTTCATAGGTGTAAGTACACAGTAGCATTACAAACATAGTCATGTAAGTGACACAAGAGTGACGTGGTGTTGGAGTCAAATAGTGAGCCGAACCTTCCCCTGCTGCAGCAGGGGATCCCACAGCAGTTGTTAGCATGGTGAGGCAGCACGGGGCATCCCCCAGCGTTACCAGTATCTGAGCTGCCAAATACAATTCTGCCAATACTACGACACCCCTTAATTTTGATACCAATGTTACTGTTAGCTTCTTTGATAAGAAGGGTGGAAATGCATCTGAGGTGTCATTGGCAGTGTGTTTTTGCTAGGGCTTGTAAGTTAATGCCCACTGAACTACCTTCAAGACCACCTTCTCCCCACAAAGTAATTAATTCTCTCTATTTGAGAGACTGTATCAGAGGGGAATTCAAAAGTTGTTTTTGTTGTTGTTGTTTTCCAGTGTGCAATGGTATTTTAAGTAATGTTTGAAGCCATTTCCCAAAAGAAGAAAAAAATGAAATGTGGTATGGAAGTTCTGGATATTATCCCAGCATCTTTAGATAAAAGAGGAGGTAGTCTTAAAACCAGTGTAGTTACCCGTGGGGCACAGAAAGGGGACATTATTTGGTACCAGCTGTAGCCCCAAGTAGACTTGGTCCATTTTCCTAACTGTGATCTGATACATATCAGCCACTGCATCCAGAAACTGGCAGAGGGTCATGGAGGGTCATCTGTATTATATATCCTCATCCTGCAAAATGATGATCCGGTCCATAACTGTTAGAGTACCTAGTACTGAGACTGTTTATTTTGCTGTTTATGAGCTGAAAAATGTGAAGTGTGAAATTCTCTGCCTCTAAGCCTTCATCCCAAGCACTTGCCTTGTCCTGTTTGCAAGTCTGGTAAAGTATGGCACCATGGCATGGCACCCTGGTGCGTTGGAAGAAATGCATGTGGCCTATGGTATTAAGCTGAGATTAATATTCTAAAATCGGCAGGATGGCTTTTTGTTGCAGAAATTGTGCTCACGGTTCTAGAAGAACTTTGCAGCTAATGCACCATTTCTGCTGGCAGAAGTTTTCTGGTGTTACAAGGAGTATCCCTCTTAAAATTTAGCATATCATGAAGAACTCACATGGCTAAGAATCTGAAAAATGTACAGAATTCTTTTTATTGATAGGTTTCTGGCAGCCTATCCCTTCTTATACAAACAGCCAAATTAGTTTACAAATTTTACTTTCCTTGCTTACATGCTGTTGCCCATATACATAAACAGATTATACCATGTGTTAACCAACTTTCTGAGATTCAGTTGACTTGCTGTTTCTTTTAGCATTTAAACCTTTATTAGGCTTGGTTCTTAGTTTTACCCTTTGATAATTATTTAATTAGAATCAATAATCGGTAATTTTATAAAATCATCATAATCTTGTAGTTACATAAAGAGTTCCTGGCAATGCATTTGTTGAGGTGAATGTAGTACCTAAATCATATTTTGAGAACCTTCCAGTTCATGCCATTTAACCTTTTTTTTTTCCCTTATGCAATCTGTGTAGTCAAAAACTAACACCAGAGTCAAAAGAAGGGAAGCATTGCTGAAGGTTGCTCACTGTGCACTAAAAGCAGCCGGTGGCAGCTCTGAGCATCTATGTGCTGTGTTACCAGCTCCTCACTGATACAAAGGTTATCTCCACTAATCTCCTCTAATGTACACTTGCATAGCTGGCATACCTGAGATAATGAGAAGTGCATTTCTAAACAGTTTGTTTATTATTATTATTATTTTTAGTTGAGAGAGGCTTTTTTAATGTTTTAAAAAGGATTGCATTAATGAGAAAACATGCTTATAATATCATTAGTTGTATAAAATATGCTGGTTTGATTTTTTTTTTTTCTTGAAGATGCTATTAAATTTAATGATTTATATTATTAAGCAGAATCTGATTAAATCAGTGGCTGGAACTCTCATTCCTATTTTTGAAGGTTCATTAAAAAAACCTGTTCTAGTCAAAGTTAGAAGTGAAAGTAAAGACAAGTCAGAAATATGCAGGGGATCACAGATTCCCATTTCTTCTTCTGTTATGTTGTGAATTTTGTTGGTTATCTGTTGTTTGGTTATTCCTGGAATGTTTTGGTCTTGTGAAAATCATGAGTTTTGGTGAGGGAGAAAAGCTTGTCAGTGTGACCTAGGTGTGTCATATAATGTATTTATAGGTTGTATGTTCTTGTGACCTGAGAAGTAAATAAAAAGATTAAAAGTGTGTTCTTAAAAACTGTTTCATGGGTCTTTTTTTTTTTTTCTTGTTTCTTTTCTTTATGTCCTGACTCATAATTTTTGGGTACTTGGGACTGGCAGTCTGAAAATGTTTTGTCAGGCCTTCAAAACCATAAAAATGCATTTCATGATAAAAATGTACAGTGTGCGCCTCAATCTTCTCAGCAAAATCTTTGTTATTGAGCATGAGATCTGGAATCTAGATGAGTAATAAAATAAAAAATAAAACAGTAATCTTCAATGATTTGGGGGAATACATTTTTCGTGTCCCAGAGAAATGCCAATAGGAAAGCAAACAAAGGCTGGAACATCTGTGCTTTCCTGTGCAAGGAAAACTGATTTGTAACTTGCTGCCAGCGGCAGAGGTTGCAGAGCTGCAGCGCTTTCTGCAGCCCTGTCCTGTGGCAACGCAGAGCTCACCTGCCTCAATTATCCCTGTGGTACAGCTGCTACGGGTTTGGGTTTTTACTTTATTTTATTTTAAGCTTTTGTTTCTGAAGACAGGGTTTGGAAGAGGTGGTGGATTAGAAACTCTAGTGATTTGAAGGGAGAAGGAGCACCTAAAAGAGGAAACTGCCGAAGTCTAGATCCTCAAAGGTGCTGGGCACTGAAGTATTCATCTCCTGCCGAAATCCGTGCAGTTTGGGTGTGAGACGCTGCTTAAGTGGTCAGGAGCTGTCTGGGGCAGCACTTTACAAAGTATATGATCATTCAGGTTACCTCCCGCAAGTTGCAAACATTCATTATTAAGCTGAAAAGAAATAGTGCACTCATCAGCTCAACAGTTTGTCATATTTTAACTCTTCAAGAAAAGTCAACAACGAGCAATTTCGGGGCACAGAGCCCAGTGCCCAGTCCCTGATTGTTCTGTTTGTGGTGTGTAGAGGAAAGAAAGGTCTTCCACCTTCCGACTGACATGGTTCCAGTGGAGATTTGGAAAAATTAATTTTTTCTCATTTCAGTAAAGATACCCAGTATGCTAAAGGAAAAAAGTTTCATCAGATCAATGCTTGCTACAGCTTTAGAACTATTCATGTCCGTCTTGCTTCACCAGTTCATGTGATTTCGGTACTGTTTTCATGCTTCCTTTTTTGTTGATTGTGTGCTAGTTAATAGTGTAAGAAAGACAGAAATCTCATCTGCTTTAATGCAAGTCATATGGTTAGAAAAAAAAAGCCTGCTACAATGCATATTATAATGTAAAGAATTAGAACTTGACAAACTGAATATGTGGTTAGGTGTTTACTATGCTTTTGCTTTATGAAGTTCAGTCGGGCTGTCCATAAATGCTTTCACGCTCACTAAGAATTAAAATAAAGAAACTTGTGGACTCTTACTTTTCTTAACCTGGAAGGATAATATTTTTCATAAATATGTAAATTTAGTCTCTTGGAAACATGCTGTGCAGTCCTACATTCCATTTAATTTCATATTTTGAGTATAAAATTGTTATTCATGCCAGCATGTTCTTTCATAGTATGACAGGAAAATGTTGCTCTGTTTTTCTCTTTCCTGGAGTTAGTTGCTTTGTGCTCATTGAAATGCAGTACAGATAACTATTTCTTTTTTCCTTTTATTTTAAAGCCTTGAAGAAAGAAGATAGCAGCTTTGATGAGGTAGGTTAAATATCTATGTACCTTACGTAGTCCAGATATGCCTCAGTATTTCTCACTGGTGCTCAGAGACCCACAGACAGTAGTGTTTCTACATGCATATGTGTTAATACATGCATATTGCTTGAACATGTTTTCATTTTCCAAATAACTACCAGATGAATTTGTTGGTCGAAGGCTCTGAATGGAATGCTTGTTTTCTTGAATATAATAAAACTGAATGTTGAATGAAAAGTGTTCATGTAAAAAAGTTACATGCAGAGAAATGGTGCCTGCAGAGAAAATACTTTATAGAACTTTACCTACAAGAGTTCTCATAACTGTAGGTATGTAGACAACATAAAAATGTCATTCTTGAGAGAACACTATATAAAGTGCTGCTGCGTTATCTTCGTACTGAATATCTCAATTGAGATAGATGATGCTTATGAAATTGAAAAACACACACACACACAAAAACAATGGCTAGCTGTATTGGTAAAACTGATACTTGATTAGTCAGTGAAGTCGTGTTTGGGGTCTTGTCCTATCTGCAAGATGATATATGTGTTAATTTGTAAATTATGTTGCTCACAGTTTGTGCTTGCTTTTATTTATGAGAGGCTTTGAGAGGTTCAGGTTAGTGTTAGTTGTCCTGCAGCACAAGTTTATGCAGGAATGGATGTAGGTCTTAGTGTGATGAGTTGTCAGTATTGTAGTCAATGCTTCCCTTAGACTTCCCTCCGCCACCTTAGCTGGAAAAAAATAGTAATATTTTCATGTGTTGATGTTACACTTCTGGCATTTCTGTGTCTTCCTCATTGCATGCAGTAAGCTTAAATCTTGGCTGATTACAATGAGATAGTTGGTGTCTAATGCCAGATTCTGAAATAAATGGTGATGTAATGTCCTTGATACTGGATCAAATCAGACTTCATCTCTTTCTAAACTGATCACACCAAATTTTACAGCCCTCTACTGAAATTCACTAATAGCGATATAAATGCTTTATGTTTTTCTGACATGTTGCAGAGTTCGAATTCAGCTCAACCCCTCGCAGGTCTAGAGTGAAAATCCTGGAGTCACTGTGTCTTCAGGAACCCTTGTTGGATCATGCAGTGGTCCCAACTGTTGCTGTTCTCCTACGACACTGTTAGAACTTGATTCCTTTTTAAAGTTATAACTATTTTGATAAGTGCTTGTTAGACTCTGAATCCTTCTTTTACAAATCTGGTCTATTTTTGTCCAGCGCTTTCTTTATTCTGAATGCTTCAGTGGTATATCTGTGTTATAACCTACCCAATAAGTACTTTGTATTACACTTGATACAGAATTTGAAAGGATCTATTAAAAGTTTTAAAAAATGCTGTTCTACGAAGTTGGCAATTTTTCTGTCCCTTCCCCTTCCACAGGATTGTTTATCTACAGGTTGTATGCATTTTCTTTAAACTTGGCTTTCTGTTTGAACAGGAGACAACTTGAACACATTTTCTATTTAAATTTGGCGGTCTGTGTGGAAAAAAATATTTCAGATATGTTTTTGATGGAATGAGACATATTGTTCATGTGACTTACTGCAGTGTTTGCAAGAGAATGCTAGTGGGAAAAAATGCACAAAAGAATTTTCTTCCATCTCCTGTAAATATGGAAGAGTTTGGTGTGATATTAGTGTCAGTCAGTTCCATAGTTTTAGGTGACATTTATTGGAAGGAAGAAAACTGGGCTTAGATTTTATGCTGTCCTTGTTAATCTCTTCAAATTCAATGCAGCAGTTTTTGGCAGTCATCTAGCCTAAAGTGTGAATCAAAGAATGCGCTGTACCACATGTATCACTTAATTCCTTTCTTTTCAAACATCTGTCAAATCAGAAAATAAAACAGTCTTCAGTAACAATAGTGTACCTGATTGTAGTGACATACTTCTAAGGGAGAGGATATTTGCAAGCAGAGAAGTGAGCACATTTGTTGGTCTCAGAAGGCTATCCTGAAAAATGCTATTAAGACCATGCCTGATGTAAAAGGAAAGAATTCTAGTCTTCTGGCTAGTATACATCGTATTGATATTGCCAGGGATGCAGTTATGAAGAGAGTTATGATGATAAGAAGTGGGAATATCAGATGAGAAGGAGAGAGGGGAGGTAGTTATCTAGGTAGTGTTTTGCCTCGTCTTTGTAGGTCTTATTATGAAAAATGGTATGGCCAATTACTGAAACTCTAATTGCATTTAACAAATGGCACAGTGTCCCTGTACAAGTAAAAGATTCTCTTTCTCCTTTCATGGTGTCGAGGGATGCTGTGCATCTCTTCTCAATGCACATTTCCAGTTTCCTGGAGGGCAATTGTATCAAAAGTAGTGATGAACAATGAACTTGAAGGGAAGACTCTATGGAGCAAGAGAACTCATGTTTTTAGCCATTTAAATTGTGACCAAAACACCAGTAGCAAAAGCAGGGACCTGAAACCTCTGAGGAGAGAGGGAAAATGGCATAAAGGGGAAGAAGACCTTTTTAAAGCTGCAAGGTCTGGGTGTGCAGCTAAGTCAGTTGTCAGATTATTCTGCACATTTTAGATGTTACATTGAGTTCTTACTTGTTTATCCTTTGGGAAATGAGGACGAAAAAAAGAGCTTGTTTAGTGGATCTTTTTCTATCTACTTGACACTTGCATGCAGTAGCTCAGAAACGTACAACACTGCAGGAAGTCTTTATTTTGAAGAGAAACAACTAAAAATTAAGATATCAAACGTGGCAGGTAAGTGTGTCACATAATTGCTTTCTGTGGGTTATGAAATTAATCTGTCTAGTAAATTAGGACCAAAGGAATCATCATGAACAGCAAAGCCTATGAATAAGATGCATGTAAGAATATAATTTCAGTTGTTCCTGAAGTGTTATAGTGATCTTTGCAGTGCATTTAGTCCTGCCCATAAGCTTAGAGCACAGCAATAGTGCAAACAAGTAGTGTAGGATTTGTCACTTTTTTTGTACCTGCTGTTATGTTGCTTTGATTAAATTTTAAATGAAAAAAAAAAGAATTGTAGATGCTGCTAATCTTTACTTCAGTCTGTGAGAACAGTTGAATCAATATGGAACTTCAAATCCATTGATACCCTATATGCCTTCATAAGAAGGCATAAGAATGACCTTATGACATCTTCCAGAGACTCCTGTGAATAAATGAGTAGGATACAGACCACTTTTTATATTGTCTTTAAACTTTGCCTTTTCCTATTTGTTATACCAGTGTTTACTAGTCACCTTGTGGCAACTGGAACATTGGCCCAATCCAAAACCTACTGAAATCAGTGAGAAGTCCTCATTGTTTTCAGTTGTTTATGGATCAGTTGCTTGCAGAATGAAATACCATAATTTGAGGGTGGGGAGTGCAAGATGTTCTTGCCAGTTTTCAGGGTGACTTTATTTGAGCGAGAGACAGTAAGCAGAGTTTTTCATCTTCTTGTGTCCCGAGATGTTGTTACCTGCTCTCTGAAGAAGGCCAATTGCAAAAAATAGTTGCCTTACTTCTTGAAGCAAGCTAACCTAAACACAAGGAGCTTCCCTTGTCTCTGAGTGCAGGTTTTGGTACAGAAAGCATCTGTTTCATTCTTTTAGGCAAAACATTGAAAAGGCATTATGGGCAATGTGCTGCCTCATTATCTACTCTGGATAGCAAGACAGAAGATAAATGCCTCTGAGGAGTAGTGCCACATGCAGAGAGCTGTCTATAAACAAATGTTTGGCCTTTGAGTAATGTTTTTTTTTTTTGTGTTCCAGTAGTTTTCTCTGTCAAAGTTACAAGTAGTAAGTCCCAGCTATGCAGGATTGTTTTGATGTCTGTGGACTTTTAGTCTAACAGGAACTGTAGAATTTGGCCTCTGTGTCTTATAATGGTGCAACTACCTTCTTTTTCACTTGAACGTGATCGAGGCCAATCATATGTAGCTGAATTGCAGTGTATTTGTTGGAGTGACACTCACTGTCTGTGACTAATCTGATCACAATCCTGGTAACCTGTTCCTTCGCTTGGCTACTTGCACTTATGATTTATTTCTAAATTATTGTTAGTCTGGAGCTGTTGGTTCTTGTCCTTCTGTTGTTAGTGGTTTCTATGAGCACTTAAATCATAATTTAAGACCTTTAGTCATATGTATACTCACTAGCTGAATTGACATCAACGCTATAATGAAATCAAAGCAAAATAACCTTAAATCTCAGAATAATTTATGGGATTATTGCGTTTTATGTGTTGAGTTGTATTGCTGTTGTTTAGCTATATTTTGTTGTTTAATTTTGCTCAGTTTCAAGAGTACATCAGAGAAGTAACTGTAGGACTTTTTTTGTCCACCTTTCTTAGGAAATTAGGATTCTGTGATTGTGACTGCTACATACATAATCCTTTCTGACTCCACCCAGTAATTTTGAAGTTGGCCAGTACTGGAGTCCTAGATGCATGATGAAAAAGCATGTGAGTTGGCTGAGGGACAGAGATAAGAATCTCCTCTGACTGAAAAGCTGGAACGCAAGGTCATGTAAATATAGAAGAATCTGCGTGGAAGGGTTATGAATACTCTGACCTCAGCAAAATCCTTAATACTCCTCTACTCCTTTCTACGTTTAGAATCTCCAACTGTGAGGAAGCCAAACTTCATTTATTTCATTATTTCATTCACAGAACAACCTCTGTGGTTTTTGAAGTGGAAGTCTGTGAAAGGGAAGGAGTTTTGCCAAGTCACTTCTTGATTCTGTAATATGCTTGCTCTTCCAGTCTCTCTCTCAATAAAACAAAAACACTACTCCTTCTGTGGGACGTTGCCATTAAAAATGACTTGGTTTAAAAGACATCCATGTCTGAACCAGAACTCTTGCAGAGAGAACATTTTGAATTCAAAGAGTTAAAAGGAAGGATATAGCAGGAAAAAAAGTAGAGCTCTGTAAAGAATGAACAAGAGGAATTTGAATGCAGTAATGCAGGAGGCACATAATACAATAAATAACACTTGCACATTTTTTTTTCCCAAGTTTTCTTTATAATAAGTAGCTTGAGAGAGCAGTGCATGTTGGAAAGTATAGATATGGAACTATACCTTTACCTTGCCCTCCTGCAGGAGAGGATCTGGATTATGGGAGCCTTCAGCAGAGGTGGAGGAGACAGAAATGTAGCCCTCTAAATGTAACTTAATGTTACTTTTTGTGGTATCTTGGAATAAGCATTAATTGTTTTGCGCCTGGGAGACATAAAAGTGGGAGGCTGGTGTGTGACAGACTTAGAGATGAGCCTGTGATATGTAGGATTTTGGAAACCTGCTTGTTATCCCTCCTTCTTGGGTGGGGTAATTCTTTATTGGTCAAGGTTCTGCAAAATCATTACAAGCCATGGCTTAGTTGTCTGCTTCTTGATGACTGTTCGTATTTAAGAAGTAGTAGACTGGTGAACTGCTTTGTGCGGTGGAGAATTTCTAGAGAAGTGGCTAGAATAAGTGTTGTGTGGGCAATGTTTAAGAATAGTCTGCAAACCTTTGGGGAGGGTGGAGAGAGGGCATTATCAGCGCTGAGAACTGAGGTTTGGCTTAGGGTGTACAATGACTTTGATGCAGCAGCTCTCATCTGCACAGTGCAGGGGCATACAGGTAATATATGGGTAACAGTTAGAATATGTGACTGAAGGCTGATGGGAAATAGATTTAGGAAGTAATGCTGGAAAAAAAAAAACAACAACTAAAATTGAATCTGGAAAGCAGACAGAAGTATAGGTGTCAAAGCTGTTTCTAAATAATAACTAGGGATCTGGGTCAGAAAATCTTCATCTGGTGGTTTACGTTAGTTTGCCAAACATGTACAAAGGTGACTGAAGCATCCTGAGAGATGGGTCTGCTCAGACATGTCACGAAATAAACGAGAGGAAATGTAATTCCAGGCAGAAGATAACAAAGTCACTTAGCAGTAACTTCCAGTACTGAACTGTCACTTGGGACATAACACAGACAAAAAATTTGGGGGGGGAATGAGGGAGGTAAAAGCTCAACAATGTAATCTGATGCTTCCTGCGGGAGGCCTATCTTCATTTATGCAATCCTTGGATTCACAACAGGGTCTTTGTGTGTTGGATAGAGATTTCTCCAGTCTGCCACTTTTGGGAGAGAGAATGGATGTGGATGATGTCTCCTGGGCCTTTCCATTACAAAGGAGATTTCCTGGGAGGTGATTTGGTTGGGTTTGTGTTCCTACCTCTCCTAACTCAACTTCTTCCTCCCCCCAGTACTGTTTGCTTGCACTACTGAGAATCTGATGGTGCTCCAGTGGTTCTCTAGAGAAAGGTGGGTTAGACACCAGCTTGCCCTCCAGACTTACTGATCGATATTGCCACGTGCTGGGCTTTAAAGCCATTCTAACAAAGTATGAATCCGAGTTGTGTCACTAGGTTTTAGGACTGTTGTGTGATGTGAGTGTGTGGGGGTTTGTAGCAGGACAGTACAAACACTTCAGTTCTTACAAAGATGTTCTCAGCTACTTAAAGGGAATAATCTTTTCTTCTTGACGGGAACTGATCATATTATTAACAAATGTGCTTCAGGTGAGCCTGAGAATGAAGAGAATGGATGGAAGAGAGCAAATACAGCCTGTCTGCTGGAGTGTGGCAGCTTCTTATTCAATTGGCTGTGAGACAGATGTGCCTTTCATCATTTGTAAAAATGCTTGTTTGTGAAAATTCCTGTGGCTTTAAAAAAAAAAAACAAAACACAAAAACCAAAAAACTTTGGACAGCCTCACTTAATTTCTCAGAGAATTACCAATATTCCTTGTTTTATATGACTGTTAGAGATTCCTGTCACTTCCCTGTGCTGTGTGGAATGTGGAAGAAAGGAGGGTTCTGGAAAACATGAGATGCCTCCGAAGCAGGTCTAGGTAACCACAATGCAAGCTAATACATAATTGGCAGATGGCAGAAAAGCAACCAAGCAAAACTGACTGGAGCATGGCTACTCCGTTGCATCCAGTTTCAAGGCTTTGAAGCAAAATCAGAGACCATTTGGAAGGTTTTCAGATTTACTTGACAGTGACTTTTTACTCAGAGCAGCAGTTGACCTTGGTGAATAACCTGCATTTTATGAGATCAAAATTTGAGAACTTCTCTGTTGTGCTCAGGGGAGAATTTTCATCTGGGAGCATCACTAGATCTGTTGAATGGCAGTGGTTTGACTATTTGACCCAGCTACTGATATGTTGAGTTACGCATTCTTCTGCCTGGCCTGTTTGCTGACAGCAGATCCAGTTACCTTTCAGAAAGCGTATATTATTTTCATTTTGTAAGAAAAATGGTTAAGTCAACTGTCAAACTGTTTACTCCCCTTCTCTGCCTTCCTTTCTCCTATGGATATTGGATGGAAGAAGGGTTTGTGTCACTAGTTAATGAGTATGTGTCTTTTGCTTATTTTTTCTTTGGAAAAGGACAAAGCAAAAGATCAGAACTTGATCTGAATCCATGCCTGTGGCAGTGATTTGTGAGGATCTAGCCAAAATGCTGGCATATAAAAGATTTAACCTCTGTTCTGACCAGCAGGGAAATGTTTTAGATATTAGAGAAGCATTGCAAAATGAGATGAATTTCCAGGTCTGGTTCTCTGACTTGGGCACACATATTTGTGTGTGGGATGTTTCTGTTGATCAGATGAGCGGGTATAAGCATTCCAGAGATATGGAGTCCAAATGCAAACTATTAATATTTTGATGAAGTGCACTTAAGTGTAAATCCTGCTGTTAATTTTCTTTGGATAAATGGGATGTAGTAATTTATTGGTAGGTTAAATAAAGCAGAGTAACAAAACAGAGTATGTTACATATGGGATCAGTAGGTTCTTGTTCTTGACCTTGCTGGGTAGTCTCCCAATTGCAAGACAAGAAATAATTGTATGTCTTCCTTGATGGTTCTCTCATCCACCTTCCTTGTACCTCGACTTTATTGCTTTTTTATTATTTCTTCAAGCCACAGTACTAGCATGCATATGACTATATTTAAATGTTCTTCTCATGAAAGAATCTAAATGAAAATAAATAGCTTCTGTCTTTTTTTTTTCTTTCCTGAGAAATTCTGTGTGTATGATGCCTTGTCTGCTGTGTTACAGTGTCATTGATAACCATGTATTTGCAGGATCCCATCCACTGTAATGAAGGTTGTGAGTCAATTGACATCTCTTGCTTATTTATATGGAAGAGATAAGAAAGGGAGATTGCAGGTTATAACTAGTTTATTTAAGCAAAATGGATTTTATGTGCACAACACAATGTCATTTTGATGATATTGATGATATTAAGGTCTAAAGAAATTGTCATTGCCTTACACCTCTTTCTCTATTTATTCTAGTATTTGTTTATCCCTTTTCTATTCCAGCAAAGCTTTGTACTTCACTGCCAGTTGAGTCACAGTCCTGCTAGTCCTTTTGGTACTTCTTTCCAGGTACAGCAGTTCTCATACCAAGTTTCATAATTCAAATGTGAGTACTATAGGTTATTTAAATGTGAAATACTGGCAGTGATTTAATAACCAAAAATGGGAGTGAATACCGCTAAAAACTTAATGATAAAATAATGGTGGCAAGACCACTGACAGAACATGTAATGGTCATTATCAACAATTCTAATTAAGACCTGGAATTGGGTTCTCCTGAGCTAGTTACTTAATCTGAATTAAGTTGCTCTGTAGGATCTAGATGTTCACCTTTTTCAGTCTTGAGAAATAGAAGCAAAGTTACTAGTTCTAGAAGCTGTTCACTGCTGTGCAAGCGCAGGAAAACCAGTGGCTTACAATTTTTTTCCTACTGACACATGCTCCATAGGGCTTTTCTTTGTATGTGAACTTCTTCTGAGTCTGATAACTCACACGACACAAGATGATGTTCTTCCATACATACATGTTTGAGGGGTTTTCCTGTTTCTGTTAGAGTAAAATGAAATTCTTGTTACTGGTGGATTCTTAATTGTGCAGAATCATGCTCAGTACTATTTTATTTTAATGGGTTCTTTGTCTTCCTTTTCCTTCACTGAAACTGCTCATTTCAGACTCGGGCATGGATTGTGGCCGCACTGATCCTGAAACCATACCTGAGGCTGGCTTCGTGCTGTTCTTGAACTTGTTTTCTGACTTCCATCTTGAAAATTTAACAGTCTCAGGAAATTTGTTTGAGGTCACTTGCTGTGATTAGTTAGGTCAGATATGCCCTTGAGGTTTGAAATCTGGAAGACTTTCTGTTATCCTAAGTATGTTGCAAGAAGCAGTGTTGAGACTAGGATGTATTTTGGTTCATGTTATTTTCTTAAGCTAATACCCTCCCAGCAAAAGCATTTTTCCTCAATGTTTGTTAGGCAGTTAGAGAAAGCAGTTAGAAGAAGAATGTATTGAAACTGTTGTAGTGTTTAATCAGTATTCCCTTGTTTTTAATCTCAATCTTTTTATTAACATACAGTGATTGTTTCTTCCTGACAGAGAAACAAGATTTTCACACATTATGTTTGATAACTTTTTTTCTGTCGGAAAACTAGTTCCCTCCCCTCCATACGGGACTGGTGTGTTGAACCACTTCTGCACCTTTTGGGATTAATAGCCCTCTTCTTATAACAGTTTCTGGTTTCATTTTACTTTCTTTTACCCAGTACTGCATCATAGTCCAAAGATGGTGTTGGTAGCTGTTGGTTAAGTCTTAAGACATATGTATGCTTCTACGATTTCTTCTGTTTTTTTTTTTGTTTGTTTGTTTGTTTGTTTTTGTTTTTTCTGTTTTGTGCCTGGTTTTGTTTATGGCTTAGCCTCAGTGTAATTATCAATATTCGCCATCTATCTTCTTTTTTTTTTTGTCATGTTCTTAGGCTGGAATGGTTTTCTTGTCCATGATGACAGGGCTGCTGCTAGAGGACTTGCTGGCTGCAGGGAGCGCGGGAGCGCAGCCAGAGGGTGGCACCGCGCATCCCAAACGCAGCGGGCAGGGGAGCAGGGGAGCACCTGCAGGCTGCCTGCGGCTGCGCTGGCTGCGGGGCAGTGGCAGAAGTGGTGGCGGCTCCATTTATTTATTGGCTTTCTAGACAGCCAGACCTATTAAATGATCTCCAGCCTGCACTGCTTTGCTGGTGCCAAGTATTGATACAGTTTTACAGTTGCAATAGTAATCTATGCTTGCTTAAGCTAAAAAAAACTATGTTTTTTTTTTTTTTTTTTTTAATCCATGCAAAGCATGATTCCACTTCCATTCACCAGATTCATTATCATTCTTAGCTTCTTTAGATATGCGAAGTGTCTCATGGCTGCAGGTTTTGGAGGAAAAAAGTCTCTCTGTATATATTTTAAGAAATTACCAGTTAGAAACAGGATGTTACAGACTTCTCATGCTGGCCTTGGAGATGCACAGAATTCCAGAAACCAGAAAAGAACATCTGGAGAAATACTTGAGATGCTTTATTTATTTATTTATTTGTGCAGCATGGCTCAGTTCAGTGTGGTGCATCTGGCCATTGTCAAGTTGTGACAGAAGCTCAGAGAAGATGAAGGGGTATGTTCAGTTTGCTTGCCCTTTAGAAAGGCATATTGTAACACTTTGAGACTTTTTCTGTTCAACTCAGTAAGAAAATGATATTTTTGTCTTTGAGACTAAGTTTGAAGTGATTAAGGAGTTACAAGTTAGACTAAGTACATGTATTTTTTATATCTTGAACAGTTATTTTCAGTGGTGTGGAGAGAGTGCTTAAACATGCATTATGTTTGGACATAAGACAATGTTAAAGCTCATTTTAAGTGATGATGTTCAACAAAGCACTATTTCAGAAGTAAAAATCTAAGTTATTGTTAAGAAAAGCGGTTCTAGCATATTTGAACAATCTTGCCAGGGAAGCTGGGATATTTTTCTGAAGTTGTTTTCTGCATTAATATCAGCAAAGTTGTAATTGAAATACTCAGATAGGTCTAGTGTCAGCACTAATTATTTCATTCTTCCAGAGCTGTGATGGAAATAACATGGATTTTTATCGTTGAAGTGATGTTTCATTTTGGTGTCACCAGTCAAACTTCAGACAGGACACCTATTTGAATCTATGCCCGTAGAACCTAGCAGAGCTCATGAGTATGTTTAATACTCACTGATGAGGTGGTGAGTCCAAGAGGTGATATCAAGAGGCTACTAGGGTTCACTGATGATGTAAGACTTTGGAGCAGATGTTCTGCTGTGAGTGGATCCTCATCGTGGAAAATTGTGTGAATCCTCTATATTTTATTGTCAAAGTTTGGAAGAATGCCGTGACTATCTTCCTTGCTCAGTTTCTATCTCTTGTGAAAAATACAGAGGGGAGGCCTCTTGGAGAGGAGGGCAAGAAATTATATATATTTTTTTCCTTTTGCCAAATAACATAAATGGAATTGGAGATATGTAGTGGGAAACTATTAACTGTACTCTGAGTGTGCTTCTTAGCTTTCTTCAAAATTTAAAACATGGATAGCAAATCATTGACACAGGCAGGAGTTAGACTGAACTTCTGTGAGCCACAACCCCACTGTTTAACCCCAGGACCACACAACTTGCACTCATGGTATATCAGTAATGCCATGAGCCACTCCGAGGGACAGTGACATCAACAATGAATCCCACAGGCATCCATTGCAGCCTTTAACTGTGTACAAGATGAAATCCAGACTGGGGAAAAGGAAAAGAGGGGACTCAGTCTCTAAGACTAGGCAACACTGTTTCCTAAAAATTATTATGTTGGGGGCCAACCAGCTAGAGAGCAGCTTTGCAGAAAAAGACCTGGGGATCCTGGTGGACACCAAGTTGAACATGAGCCACCAATGTGCCTTTGCTGCAAAGGTGCCTAACAGTATCCTGGGCTGCATCAGGAGGACAGTTGCCAGCAGGTCAAGGGAGGTGACCCTTTCCCTTTATTCAGCCCTGGTGAGGCCACACCTGGAGTGCTGGGTCCAGTTATGGGCTCCCCAGTACAAGGGAGACCTGAACATATTGGAGAGAGTCCAGCAAAGGGCCACAAAGATGGTTTAGGGAGTGGAGCATCCCTCCTATGAGGAAAAGCTGAGAGAGCTGGGATTGGAGAGCATGGAGAAGAGGAAGCTCAAGGAGGATCTTAACAATGTCTATAAATACCTGGAGGGAGGGTACAAAGAAGATGGAGCCAGGTTCTTTTCAGTGGTGTCCAGTGACAGGACAAGAGGCAGCAGGCACAGACTGAAACACAGGAGGTTCTGTCTGAACATCATGAAACATGTTTGTATTATGAGGGTGACAGAACACTGGCACAAGTCACCCAGAGATGTCTTGGAGTCTCCATCCTTGGAGGAGAAGGAGATTGGAAGGCACTCCAGAGGTCCGGTCCAACCTCAATCATTCTGTGATTCATACACTTTATTGCAGGCTTCTTTCTTTCTGCAATCTGTTTGAAGCTTTTTACATCACTTGTGTCACAAGCAATTGACTTCTAGTTATATAAACACCAATAATATTTTAAATGTTTTTGTAAGGAGAGATGATTTGCTTCAATGTAATTCCATACAGTGCATTGCAAGTATTTGTGATCCAAGTTCTATGAAGAATGTCAGAGGTACTGTTTCAAAGCACTTGTTTATGAAAGCTTAAAAGAAATCCAGATGTGAAGATTCTGTAAAAGTGTTTGTAATGAAAAGCATATCTTTAAAAGCTCTTTCCTATCCATCGCTCATCTGCCTAAGACACCTCTGGAAAAATCCTTCTATTTCTTTCTTTCCCCAAGCCTCTAACACTTGATACTCTAGAGCAAGGAACACAGGGCTTATTGCTAGTTCTTATTTTCTTTTCCTCTTGCATAACTTTGCCTCTTATCTCCTATTTCTATGAGGAATTAAGAAAAAGGGCTCTTATGCTGTTTTTATTAATACGCATAATATCAGTGTTCAAGCTTCTCATCTCTGCACTCTTCAATGGGATTAGTTTCAAAAGCAAGAGGCTGTGAGGAAGCAACCTATAGATAGAAAACACCTGTATTTGTGAAGCCTAAAAGAATTGCTTTCAGCAGTAATAAAGCTTCTTTCCCCTGGAGTTATTCCCTCATAGCAAATTTGTGCAGGTATTCTGGAGCTCCTGATGATTTACCTGGAAAGAGGAAGCATTTGCTGCCATAAGAATGAGAGTAAAAGTAAGTTTTGTCAAATGAGGGAAATTCTGCACCATGTCTTGATTTTTCTCCTTTTTTAAAGGACGCTTGTAAAACCAGGGGAAGGACAGTGCTAGAGGAAAGCGAACAACTTTCTTTTTTTGTCTTGATCAGAAGTGGTTTTAGGCAGTATGGAGGAGAGGGGTGATGTTAGTATGTGCTTCTTCCTCCATAAACCTAGGGGAAGCAAGGGGGGAGTATCCCATTACATTTCTTACTTACTGTGTGAGTATTTGTTTTCCTTAGTTTTGTAATTTAGTTATTCTTCAGACATGTTTCAACCTCTTCTCAAATACATGAAGCAAGTCTGGGCTGGTCGAAGCCTCTGATTTCTTGATCTAAAGTGTAGCCTTTACATGCTTCCTGTGGTGAATATCTCTGCTTATAGGCTTGTTCCTGAAATGTTTCCGGTATTGGAACTGGCATTAGTGTTAAGAAATATCATATGGAAAAAATAGCCATGGAACCAGAATGTGACCAGAATTTCTCATTGCATCTAATTAGTTGTCAGTAGGACTCCTGGTTGTCATTCCTGGCTTTAATGCTTCAGGATCTAACCCCTGATTTCTAGGAATGAGTCTGAAAGTTGGTGATGACAATGGGGTTGTATTCCTAATGGGAAAGGGTTATGTTGTACCTATAGTGTTTTTTTTGTTTGTTTGTTTGTTTTGTTTTTTGTTTTTTTTTTGCTTATGCATAAAGCTGCCATCAATATCAACAAAGCACAGCTGAATGACTTGTATTTTTAAATGTGTGTCATACCTTTATTTCAGTTTTCTGTCTGAGATGGGCAAGTGATCACATACATAACTTTTAAGGTATAAACTGCTTTATATTAACTTTCATTTGTCTGGAATTGTCCCTTTACGTGCTCTTACTGTGGAGTAGCTGCCATTCTGTTATAGCAGGACAGCTTACATCCTGCAAACTTATTCATGAAGCTGTCTTGAGCACCAAACTTCTTCAACAGAAGAGTTCAAAAGATTGTGCTCATTATGCTTAAAAAAAAAAAAAAAAAAAGGTACCCCTAGGCTTCTGCTTGATCGAACTTGGGGACGCTTTAAAACTGGGCCATAATTAATTGTACAGTAAAACAGAATTATTATTAATTTATGTTTTTAAGAGAAGGGACTAAATTATGTTCACTGTACAATTTTGGAAAAGAGAAATATGCATTAATAAACAACATGACTAATTAATTAATGATCCCCTGGAGAGGGTTTGCTCCCAGAGTAGCTAATTACTGTGTAAAATACTAAAAAATTAATCCCAAAGCACATCATGAAAAATCAGCTATGGGTTAGTGAATTGTGGCGATTGAAACAGATTTGTTTTTTTGTCTTAATGGCTAAAGTTAACAACTGAGACAAATGATAAAATGCAAAACAAAACTCCAGTGCTTAGGTGCATTTTGGCATTTCTAATTAATGAGCTCTTAGCTGTGCCACTAAAAATATCATAAAGATCTTAGTAGAATTAGTGTGAGCTATAAACCTATTGTGATTGCTCTTTTTTATTGCTTATGGAAGATTTAGACAGGTCTGAAATATTAGAGTCCTAAACTTCATCATTCCCTACCTTTTCTGTTATCTGTCTTCAGTCTTCTGCTGAGTCTGTTAGTTTTCTCCTTTTTCAGATAGAATTCTAGATTTTTTTTGAATTCGATCACAAAAATACATTTCAGAAGCTTATTGTTATATTAACCTAGGTGGTGTCATCAGTTTAGGTACCTTTTAATGAACAGGTCATCATGTGTTTTTCAGTTGGCAACTGAGGTAGATTTTATTATTGTCTTCCTAAATTCTTAGTGATTTTTTTGCAAAGAATGAAATGCACTCTGCTTTGTGCACTGAGAGCTTCACTTGACTTCCAGGGAAATACATGAATACATCAAAAACTTGAGTAGTTGTAGAATCAAAGCCTTGATTTGTAAAATGGTAGTAAATTAAAAAAGCAGGTACAAGGTAGTAATTTTTTGTTGTTGTTGAAAACAATGGTTATTGCTCAGATAAATGTTAGCAGCATTGATTGATTGCTGACAAGAGGTGTAGAAGTGATTAACATGACAATGTACAAATAATGCCATAAATATTTTTGTCCCTTGCAACTGCAGCAGGCATGTAAACTAGAATTTCAGGTATTCTGTAACACGCTTTTTGAAAGAAAAGCTTGCTTTTCACTTTGGAGAGAAAATTAAATTTATTTCATACTTAAGTTTTCCTTGTGAAGTCTCTATAATTCTACTTCAGCCTAACTGATACATACTTCTTTTCTACTATTTAAGTGAAGGTTTGATGCATGTGTAGATACCTCCCCTGTTCCCTTTCCTTCGCCATTCCTAAATCTTATGCGGCTTTACTGTGAGCAAATGAACTCTTCCCTAGTCTTCTCTTTGGAAAATGAGTTTTCTCACTCTGCAGTCTATTTATAAGTCCATATTTAAGTTACATTTCTCTCTCTCTTGACTTAAAAATAGACTGCAGAGTGAGAAATTATATATATACATAATAAACTATAAACAATATATATTGTATATTATATTATATATAACATAAAATAACTGGTTATAAATAAATGTATGTTTAAGAAGTAACTACGGACATCAGAAATATTTATAGTGTGACTTTCAATCTTTAAAGGTAATGAGTTAGAAACACTGTTCTCAAATATAAGTGAAAATTGGTCATTGGTTCTAAGCCTATTCAAACTAGTTTTATCTGAAGATGAATGCAAGTACAAAATAAATTAATTGCTCTCTGTAAAATGATGCATTCAAACTACAGATATCTGTATTTGGCAGGTTGGGTCTTGACTTGGTCATTTCATCCTGCCTTTATCTGTTATACATATTCTGTGTAAACTTTACTGTCTGAATGCTTGATACAAATTACTTCCCTCATGTTAACTGGAATGATTTGAAAGGGGAAGCTAGCAGCTGCATTGATGGTGTATTTGCAGCTCTTATAGATGGGAAGCATGCTGCCCTGCTCCTTCTCTGGTTTTACCTTGAAGCTTTGAAGGGGCTGGGGAGGTGACAGCAGAGGGAGTTGTGGATGTTTCTCCTTTGCATGCCTATAGAGAAGGGGTCACCATTTCATTCTTTGCTCTCACTTTCTCTGGTAAACTGTAGAGATGCCTTTGGGAGTTCCTCTTGGAAAGGCTTTGCTAGAGCTGGAGAAAGAACAACAGTTATGGGGATATGGAACAGCTGTGTTGTAAGGGGAAACTGAATAAACTAGGATTGTTAAGTCTGGAAAAGACCACCAAGGGTGAATATGAAAGATATGCAAAATTATGAATGATGTGGATGAGGTGATTAAAAATAAATCTAAAAGAGGAAAGCTTTTTGTGTAGAGCTTAATTGAATTGATCTGATCGCCTTGTGTTGCTGTTTCTGACTTCCCGCAGTAAAGGTGCTCCAGGGCCTGTTCTGGAGGTAAAAGCCTTTGCAGGGCTTGGTGTGTGTGGGATTTTTCCCAATATCTGTGAGAGCAGTGCATGTCTGGGCAGCCAAGCAGATGTTGGAGGAAGGGACAAATTAAAACCATCTGGAGGTGACTCTCACTGGAAGGGTATGTGCTCCCCCAGCAGAAACCACAGAGCTTATCTACTGAGTGTCAGAGAAAGCAGACTGGGCTGAGTGGTCCGATCCAGTATTGGCTTTCTTATGTTTGGTTTTTATTGCTCAGACCCAGGGACATTTAAAAATTGCAATGGCCTGGTAACGTTTCTTAGGGATAATACTGTTAAACAATACTACTACTTCTGGCAATACTCCAGGCATAGTCATAGCTTTGCATTGGTTAATCTTTTGCAGTTCATGATTTAGTTTTCTCAGATGCCTGGCATAAGTGAAGAGAACAAAATCCTTTTTTTTTTTTTTTAAATGAGTTGTCTCCTGGAAGTCCACCTAATCTGTAGAGCTGCTGGCAAATCCGGTGGAGTATAACCTGGAGCCAAGAAAGAAGAATGAAGAGAAGAACAGTGAAGAAAAATGGGAGTATAGTGAAAGCGTCTGCATGTTTTCAAGGGAGAGGAAGATGTCTCATCGCTTAAATAAGATTCAAAATGTGACTCTATTCTCTCCAATTTTGCAAACTTCACAGGAAACACTACTTAATGTAATAAAATATTTGTTTACCATTAGACTTTTTTTCTGCTTTCTTAATAATTCTTAAGACTTCAAAATAACTTACAACTAAACTCTTTTCCTCCAGCTCCTGTTAACATGTAGGTTTTTTATTTCCATTCCTAGTAGGAATAGTTTCACCTTATGGCTTGGATTCCTGTGCATTATTTTCAAATGGGACCACAGGGACTTGCTTTAATTTGTCTGTATTCCATTTCCTTTAGGCTTGGATATCTCTGTAGGCATTTTCTTGTGTGTATGTGCATATATGCTTTTTTTTTGTTTAACATCAGGTTCAGAGTTGTGAGTAAAAGTTCTTTTGCTGTATAAGCATAGCATACCTAACTCCTTCAGCTGGGAAATAAACACTTTATCTGTCCTTCACAGTACTGAGATTTCTGATGCTTTTTTGTTCATAAGAGGATCAAAACCCTCCTTTCTCCTTCTCTCAAAGAAGATCCAGCCCAATGTAGAAAAGCTGATAGTGTTTCAGCCTGCATGTCTTACAGCCCAGCTGAGTTTGGCGATCACCAGATAATTTTCTGTCATGGGAAGATGCGGAGGCAGATCTCTCTCTGATTTTGGTCCTGAAAAATCTTTTCTTAGTGATAGCTTATCTGAAACAAATTTTGGTAGTGGGGAGCTTTCTTTTTTGTTTGTTTGTTTCTAAATCACTGGAAATTTTTTGACCAGCCTAATTTTCTGTAATTTATTATTTCTTTGAGAAATAACAATGCTTCATATTTAACAAAGATCATATATAACTTTTGACCTCTTTCTTACTGCTGTGCCTGTCATCTGTATTTCAAAATTGTTTATCTTGTATCTCTTGTGTTTAAGTAGCTCTTATGGTAATAAATTACAGGCTATTGTATACGTCAAACAATAGTTTTTGTACTATATATGTCTGCTTCTCTGGAATCACTTTCATTTCCTATTCTCTTTATGTTGGTGTTTGTGCTTCAGAGTCCTGCTTGTCTCAAATTAGCATTTTTTATTATTTTTTTTTTCAAATGGGACTATTAGTTCTTTATTTTCACTCTGTTGCGTTGGAGTTTTTGCAGTATCGGTGCTGTTTGCACTGCTATTGTTAGGGGTCTCGTAGCTCTGCCATTATTCAGGATTTGCATAAGCTCATAATTATGCAATAAAATAGCTCTGTATAGGAAAGTGGCATACAAAAATTTAGTCTGAAAGAATCATACAATAATTTATGTTGGATGGGACCTCAGAGGGAAGAGAGAGAAGATCTTGATGCTGTGCAAGCACTGCTAAAACATTGGTGTGCTATCAACACTCTTCTGGTCAAAGATGTAAACAGCAGCAGCACACAGGCTGCTATGAAGAAAATAAACTCCATCCCAGCCAGACCCAGTACACTTTAGCTTGTTCTCCAGATGACCGTGTAACAAACAGCAGCACGTACACTCATGAGAGCACTTAAATGCTTTGGAAGGGCATTAACCCAGGCGACGCAGGACACTAAGGCTGGAGCTCCTGCTCTAAGGACACCACTTTAAATGTGGTTTCCCAGAATGAGCTGAGAAATAGGTTTTATGAAGGAAACTTTTTTTTGCTGTTAATGTTAAATGATTAATGATATCAAATGGTGTTAACTGACTGGTGACACCTGAGAACTTCTGCTAATAACTGCTGTTACTTAATATCTTTTACATTAAGTTTAAAAGGAGTTCTGCAGTGAGTTTCATGGTGTGACTTGAAGTTTTTGGACATTCTCCTTGCCCACCTTTCTTTGTTGGCATGAGTGCTATGCAGTGACTTACTCTAAAGCTTCAGGGGATTTCCTTGCTGGAAGAGGGCATGCCTGGAGTTCTGGAGAAAAGGTCTCGGGCCGCTGAAAAAGTAGTGAAACAGCATTCTAGTTCCCTTTCACTTGTCTAGCAAAACCACATTGTCAAGGACGTCTGCAGTTGTTTACAGATCAAAAGAGAAACAGTTGACCTATTCATGCTTTCTAGCATAATGGTATCTCATATCTGTACTCTCGTATCTCCCTGTTTTCCCAGTAGATTTTAATGCGTTGAATGACTTGCATTCAAGAGAAAATAATTAGGGAACATCAAGTCTTGCACACAGTTATTGATACAGAGGCTGTGGTAAAGGGGAAAATAAAACATATTGTGACAAAATGTCTGTCAAAAGCATAGAAGAAAGGAAGAAGGGTGATTGGAAGTTAGTACACTTTTTAATCAGTGCAAGTGTTGGGGAGAGAAAGGGAGAAAATGGGAAGGCCAAATACTTCTTCAGGTATCTGCTGAAGGATCCAGATCCTTAAGAAGGTGGGTAGAGGGGTTAGTGGTAGTCAAATTGGCAAGCAGACTTGAGAGATTTGGAGAGAATGAAGCCAAACATAAAATACTATTATGCTTCTGCAGCATTTGGTCTCCAGAATCTCGGAAGTGATGCAAGAGTTAGAAGAGGAGGGTAGGTATGGTTGTAAATATAGTATAACAGCATAGGTGTAGAGGATAATTGACTGTTTGGACTAGAAGTTTTCAGGCTGGAAAAGACAACTTAATGGAAGTTGATAAAATCAAGGATTGCACTGGGGAAGAGCATTGGGAATTACTTATGAGATCTCCCAACGAAGAACTGGGGGTAGTCAAATGACCTTCTATTAGGCAACAGAATTTAAAATGAGTGGAAAGAATACTTTCTATACAACACACAATTAAGCTATGGAACTCGCTGCCACAGGATGAGGAGACATTGAAGTTTACATGGCTTCAAAAATCAGTTGAATTTTGTAGGAAATAGTACATAGGAAGTTACAGAGAAATGGAACAGTGAAGGAGAGGAAAGTCTGTTGAACTGACAGGTAATATGAAGTGTATCTTCTGGCATTTGAAGGAGGAATTGAGCCTCCTTGTTCTTCATTATATAAGAAACTACAAACAAAAATGTTACCTTTCTGTAGTACTTCCTTTGTACAAGTTTATATAGCAAGTAACATTTGAGTTGATACAAGAGTTGCTAATATCACCCTCAGTTCTCAAATATGGGGCAAGTCATGAAGTTGCTCAAAGCCCCATTTGCCTTCTTTTAATTGGAATGGAAAAGTCATTGTTACTGGTATCTAAGGAGGTGCTCTCCTCAGCTGGGTAGGCTTTTGATACTGTCATTTTCCCAGGCATGGGAATGAGAATTTGCAACCGAGAATGTGGCTACAAGTCAGAGAGGCCTATTAAAGGGTGGCTAGATTTGGAGAACATTCATAATTCTCTGGATGAACTGCTTCTGTCTATAGAGTTTAAATAGAAATTATTTCAAGAGTATGTTGGTCATTTGCGTTATTTCTGTCTGTGTGGTAAGTAAAGATTACTGCCTCCACTTCTGATAATGAACTGAAATATGGGAAGATGAAGTAATTTCAACTGAAAATCCATAGCTGAGGTTTGAACCTAGTTTTGGTATAGTCTACTGAGATATCATCTGTTTCTTTGAAATAAGTGTTGCAGATGGAGTGAACCTGAATTTTATTACCCCTGAGGTAAAAGGTGGCAAAAGGAGAGGACAATGGGAATGGTTCTGTGTGCACACAGGCACATAAGAAAAAAAAAAAAAAAGTCTTGAAAAGTGATTAAGCACTTCAGAAATGTCATTTGTTAAAGGAATGGAGTTTCTGACATGAAGCTCTAAATGTGGTATAATCACATCAGCACTCAAACTGCTAGGATGAATGACTCCTTGAATTGTCTTAACTTTGTCTGGGAGTCTTGTCATTTGAGATCTCTAGCAGACAAGAGACAAAATTTCTGTTCAGTGCACTAGAAAGAAGAGCAGGAATTCGTGCTTTATATAGCATCTTATTTCACATGCATTTTAACATTTACTATTAAAATAATAGTGAAAGAAAAAACAACTCCCATTAATTAATGAGAAAGAAACATTGACTGTATGTGAATGACCTCTGCCCAGAATGGAATTTAAACAAATTTTAAAGCATTCACCAATAATCAAACCCCCAACTCCCTCAGCCTGTCTTCCTAGGAGAGGTGCTCCAGCCCTCTGATCATCCTTGTGGCCCTCCTCTGGACTCGCTGTAATAGGTCCATTTCCTTCTTGTGCTGGGGGCCCCAGAGCTGAACTCAGCACTCCAGGTGGGGTCTCACAAGAGCAGAGCAGAGGGACAGAATCACCTCCCTCGACCTGCTGGCCACACTTCTTTTGATGCAGCCCAGGATACTGTTGGCTTTCTGGGCTGCAAGCGCACATTGACGGCTCATGTTGAGCTTCTCCTCAACCAACACCCCCAGGTCCTTCTCCTCAGGGCTGCTCTCAATCCATTCTCCACTCAGCCTGTATTTGTTCTTGGGATTGCCCCAGCCCAGATGCAGGACCTTGCACTTGGCCTTGTTGAACTTNGTGTCACCAACAAAGATGTTAAACAGGGCTGGTCCCAATACCGACCCCTAAGGAACGCCACTCGTCACTGATCTCCACTTGGACATTGAGCCATTGACTGCAACACTTTGAGTGCGACCATCCAGCCAATTCCTTACCCATCAAGGGGTCCATCTATCAAATCCATGTCTCTCTAATTTAGAGACAAGGATATTGTGCAGGACAGTGTCTAATGCTTTGCACAAGTCCAGGTAGATGATGTCAGTTGCTCTTCCCCTATCCATCAATGCTGTATCCCCACTGTAGAAGGCCACCAGATTTGTCAGGCACAATCTGCACTTCGTGAAGTCATGTTGGCTGTCACCAATCACCTCCTTGTTTTCCATGTGCCTTAGCATAGTTTCCAGGAGGATCTGCTCCATGATCTTGCTGGGCACAGAGGTGAGACTGACTGGCCTGTAGTTCCCCAGGTCTTCCTTTTTTCCCTTTTTCAAAATGGGGGTTATGTTTCCCCTCTTCCAGTCAGTGGGAACTTCACTGGACTGCCACAACTTCTCAAATACAATGGACAGTGGCTTAGCAACTACATCTGCCAGTTCCCTCAGGACCTGTAGATGTATCTCATCACATCCCATGGACTTGTGCACCTTTAGGTTCCTTAGCTGGTCTCGAACCTGATCTTCTCCTGCAGTGGGTGGTTCTTCATTCTCCCAGTCCCTGCCTTTGCCGTCTGGGCCCTGGGCTATGGGGCTAGACTAGAGCTCTTGCCAGTGAAGACTGAAGCAAAAGAGTCATTGAGTACCTCAGCCTTCTCCATATCTCAGGTAACCAGGTCTCCTGTTTCCTTCTGGAGAGGGTCCACAATTTCCCTAGTCTTCCTTTCATCACAGATGTACCTATAGAAGCCTTTCTTGTTACCCTTGGCCAAATTTAATTCTAATAGGGCTTTAGCTTTCCCAACCTGATCTCTGGCTGATTAGACAATTTCTCTGCATTCCTCCCAGGCTGTGTGTCCTTGCTTCCACCCTCTGTGGATGTGATGGGAGGAGGTAGTTAACTTACTTATTACAGGTCAGTCAGTATATAAATGTAGGCTGTAAATGACAGCAGTTCTATTGATCAGCAATGCTGTTTTCTTAGCAGATAAATAGGGTAATTTTGTTAATATAACTAGCAAGTGCTTTAATTAATATTTTTTTGGTGAGATTCAGGCAACAGAGAGTAATGATATGTCACTTCACCGTTCTGATTTCCTACCAGTTGTGGTCCTGAGAGCTTGTCTCTGGTAGAGTTACTGAGGAAAGGCAGTGAATTTGGATTTCTGAGCTCTTTCTTGCTGGAAGTGCTTCATGCAGAAGGGTATAATTTTCTGTTTTACTCCCACCACTAGCTTCTGTATGCAGAAAACAAGAAATGTGTAGGAAAGGAACTAAACTGTTACAAAATGGGGATTTTTAAAGCAGTACTTAAAATTTCTCTTGAAATACTTTACCATTTCTTTTCACATATTTTTCAGGTGGTAGTCTTACAGGAAAGCATCACTGGTTTAACGTTTTTGCAAAAGCATTATGAAGTTTTTACTGGTTGTGTTTTGAGATTTATTGCTGTCTTTCCAAGCTCTCATCATTCAGGAAAAAGCATGATTTTTTTTTTTGTCGAACAATTTCCATGCACTTATGTCTCCCTGTTTTTGTTTTTGTTTTGTTCTTCAAAGGACAAAAGTAATTCCCTACTTTTGCCATACTTTACTTGCCATACTTTAAGAATACAAGATGAACCCAAAACTTGCTAAGGTTTTGTGGAGCGTATACCAATGAAGTGGATGGATAGTCTGCTCATTCTTGCTCTTTCCTCCCCTTTAAGCACAAATACCCATTCTTTAAAACTAGGAAGGCAGATCGGAGCACTTCTCCATCAGTGGAAGGTATGCAGAATATGGTGGTTATATATTTTTGAGGGGAGTAGGACTGGGGTAGAGGCTTGCTGAGTGGACATGAGAGTCCCAAGATGTTTGGTTTTTTTTCTTCCTTCCCCCAGCTCTTCTTTTGGGGAGCATTAGCCATTTGAAGAGAGCTATGTATGCTCTCTTCAAATTATTTCCCATAGTAAAACATTGGTAGTTCTGCAAACTGTACAAATAAACTAGGCTGGGCAGAAGAACATCAGAGAAGATTTATGACGGGGATACTTACCATCACTTCCTTCAGTTTTGTAGCACTAGCAAGATCCCTCTAGGATGTATGAATGCTTCATTTTTCTAAATAAAGACTGTGTGTGTGTGTGTGTATAGACTGTTTTGTGTTACTAAGCAATAGCACATGGGAAAGAGGAGGACCAAGACACTATCATTTATTTCTCCCATCAGTGAGCAATGCTTTGAGGCATTAAGCAGATTCTCTTGTAGCTGTGCTCAGCATCTTGGAAAACAAATAGGAAAAAGCCTTCTTTCCAGCACAGAAGGCAGAGAGAAGAGGGAGAGAGGTAATCAGAAAGGTGGCTGGCCTGGTGGCATTGCCAGAGTGAGGGGATCAGTGGAGAATGATGAGGAACACGTGGAGAAACTTGGAAGCTGAGGCACTAGTTGGGTGTGCGTAGGGAGGCTTTTAACAGTGTATCTGTGTGGGTTTTCTCTTTCTGAATCATATCATACATGGTGATGTCCATGAGGAAAAATATCCTCCAACCTTTTGTAGTTTACATGTGAACTGAGGCAGCTGGTGGGAGGGATGCCAGAGGCTGCAGCTCTGCTGTTTAAAACAATTTCCTCTGAAGTGTTGGAAGAAATGAGCAAAACAGAGTTGGTATTGCTTTATGACAAGAAGTCACTCTGGAAAAGGTGATCTTCTGGTTCTGTTGTGAGCCTTGTAAACCATTGATACATCAAATCAGTGCTGCCTTTGGAGGCTAAAAAAAAAACTATTGAGGACATGTCATTAAGGGAAGTGGAATCAAACAGATATGGGTAAGATTTTACATTTCAGTGCATTTCCTTCGTACCTAATGCAAAAACAGTTGGTGTGTCAAATTCAGCATGCGCGTGCGTTGTTCTGAAGACCGTCTGAGCCCGTGGTGTAGGCTGGGGGATACAGCATGGTGTGCAGCGGAGCCTGTCAGACCCAGCTGATCAAGCGCTCTGCTCCTGCTTCTGATTTGGAGGCTAGCGCATCAAAGCAGTACTGTGCTTTGGCAAGGCCACTTACTTTCTCTACCAGCCATTGATAGGAAAAGTAGTTTATGCTGACGCTAGACTGGCAGCCCCTTGCCCCCTGAGCTGCCTTCAGTTGATAAGCTATAGCTAATCGGTGCAGAAAAATGGTGCTGAGATGTGCTAAGACGGCATACGTCGGTGGAAGCAGGGGTGAACCTGGTCAGTAACCCTCAACAAATGGCCCCATCCTGGATCTGCGTCAACCCATAGCAGCTTCAGGGCTGGGACTGGGAAACATGTAGACTTGATTGATTAGCTAATAAAGCAGTGTCAGCAGCTGTGTATTAAGCACCTGATAGGAACGCGTTACAAATGTACACAGCTGCAAAACAGTGCCTGATCTAAGCAGAGTAGATGTGAATGGGATATACTCCAAATGAGATTAAGGGAAGAATCCCTTTTCTAATAACTGGCCAGATGAGTCATATGCACAGGTATTTGATCAACTTTTGGTTAGAGCTGCAACATATAAGTCCCTCTAGGGTAACTGTTCTGGGGAATCTAAATGTTGGTGTCGGAAACAGGTTCCAAGCCAAGCATGTGCATGCCTTTGCAGCCCTAATGTATGTGCATCTATGCAGTGTCAGCTGATGCCACAGCTTCATAAGCGTTTGACTAACTGTAAGTCCAGATAATTCTTTGTTCTTACATTTCATTGTCACAGTACTATGGTGTTAGGAGGCACT
The DNA here is from genome assembly GCA_013399115.1 of Anseranas semipalmata. Taxonomy (NCBI): domain Eukaryota; kingdom Metazoa; phylum Chordata; class Aves; order Anseriformes; family Anseranatidae; genus Anseranas; species Anseranas semipalmata. Next base: position 904,944 of record VXAA01002963.1, on the reverse strand, counting down.
TTCTCCTGTTGACAAGTCAGTAATAGCAACCAGCTAAATAAAGGACTTCTTTGGCTGAAGAGGCTGAGCCTTTCAAACAGAAGCCCTGCCTTCAAACCTGGACAACAAATGCTGTGTATATGCCAGATACATGTTGTTTGTGCTTTTCTTCTCAGATGTGGTAATTTAAAATTTCATCATGTGAAGGATTGTATTTATTTTACTCATGTTAATAATCTGTGTAATTTAACAGCAAGTAGGGACATAAACTGCATTAAGATTCAGATGTTAAAAAAATTTTTGGCTGAGGTTCCTCCTTTCATTCTAACAGTACTGAAAGTAAGAAGTGGCAGCAGGAGTGCATCCTGCTAGGATTACAAAAACTGCTGTTTTTTTGCTGATTACTGCATTATAACCTGCAGTGATGGTGCAGCAGTGTGAGACGTGGCTTCCGTTTCTGCAATTTGTGTCCTACAGTGCTTGTCTGCTGTGTATTTATTTGGATTTTTTGTTTGTTTGTTCATTTGTACTGGAACTTGGGATAAAAATCAGGCCTTAAAATAGCTGTGTGCCTTTTACCTGTGGCTGCCAGTACCACAGCCTGCCAGGGCTGTAGCAGGTGAGTGCCCCATCTGCGACAGAGGCAGGGCAGTGAAGAAGCCAGCTGTGTTCTTCAAGTCTTCCCACAAGTGAGAAGACACCTGGTTTTTATGCACCCTCACAGGCTTTCTTTTGGTGCCAGGTGTAATCTGTTCAAAGGATTCCCCCAAAATATGGTATATGGATTTGGCAGTACTCATTTGAACTTTCTAGTAATTTTATACTTATTAAAATACCTTTAATCTGAGTGTTTGTTTGAGTGGATCGATAGAGCTTCATTCCAGCTGCTTTTATCAAATGACTGGGGAAGAGGATCGAAAGAAGCCAACCGTACCTGTCAGTTTGAATGCATAGGTGTTTTTAAGCTGACTCTTTATACTTTTGGGGAAATAATTTGGTTACCTTAGAGCAGTATTTCTTGCTGCAAAAGTTATCCTATAGTGAGGTGGAAGATCAAAATATATTAACAGCTGATAAATATTGATTATTCTTGGATGTGATGGATCAGATGGTTTTCTTATGCTGCTGTTAAACTCAAGGATTTGATTTCTTATCAAAAGATGCAATCAAAATTTGTGTCATTTTTAATTATCCCAGACATTTCTGCCAAATTTGTGCCTAGCGTGTATAGTAGGTATATCTTTGGTTTTTCTTCTTCAGTGTGTTATACATTTTTGACTATTTAGATAGGAAATCTAGGTGAGAATAAATAAATTTATATATGTATATATACACATAGTTAAACTTACGGGATAGTCACAATACCTGTGAATACCTAAGCTGGCACAGAAATATACCTGCTGGCACAGAAAGTTTTTTTTTTTTTTTTAAAGTTACCATACATTAGTATAGAAACCAGGTTATCATGGTTTAAGAGGTAGTTATAGAAATATGCAGCCTTCTATGTTCTGCTTAAATGAATTCATTAATTTTGGGGAGCAAGCTATACAGCCTCTAAGGAGAAAATACACAAATATGTTTAGAGTAAATGATTCTGCTTCTTATTCTTAAAAAGTGAAAGTGGGTTTCTATAGTGATAAGAATAAAGAAGGAATACACATTCTTAATTTGAAGTTGGTAGTTTTGGGGGTATAGGAAAAGCAAGGGTTGCAGATGCAAATGCGATGTCTTACACTTGCCTATGCTGTGGCTTATTTAAAAGGTATACTCAGAGCAAAACAGTACCTAATATATAAAAAGTATTGTGTTTTGTTTGGCATAATGAAATGCTTTATTTTATTTATTTTTTAATTGGGGAGAGGGTATGCGAGAATGCAAATAAAAGGAGTGGAAGTAGGTATGAAAATTAGGACACTGTAATTTGCTTTATAAGTAGAGGAAACTGCTTTATCAGCAGGAAGAGAATAAATGGCAAAGGAATGAAGAAGCCTGGAAAGTTTCTGACATAAGGGCGTTTTGTGGAAATATTGTTTATGCAGTGAATAGGTTCCTGCTTGTGTAAGTTTGTACTCTTTTTTTTTTTTTTAGCTTATTTTTTTGTAATTTAGTACTTGTTTTGAAATCAGACTTTAAAATAACTAAAATGGCATAGATCAACAACAACAATAATACCCCAGGGCAAAACTCACTCCAAGCTATGAAGGATGTGAAACCTGAGAACTGCGAGCTTGGGTCATTGCCATTTGAAGAGAGAATCCAACAGGAACGCTTGAAAGCTTTGGACATGATTTCCTGGAGATTCGGAACTTCTTGACTGTGAGTTTGTCGGTCTTGTTGAGAGTCTCCTGGGAGGAGTCATTCAGGTTTGGCTTTGACATCTAGTGTCAAACTGTCTGAGCGCATCTGGTTCCAAGTTTGGTAATGGGTTATGAGAGCATGAAATGTATTAACTGCCAGCACATATTTAATGCCACAGTTAGATAATACTGAAACCCCTCCAGTCTGCATACATCTGTATTTTTTTTCTTTTCTATGCAGATAGATGAGGCTGAATTAGATTAGATTAGTATATCTGATGATTATCATGTACCATGCATTCTTTGAGGAAATTATTTAGCCTAAGCAGTTTAAAATTTCTAGCTCCAGAAACCAGATTTTTAGCTGTTGCATCCAATGTCAGCAACTGTGATATTTTTTCTTTGTCTGTGCAAGAATGTTTGATTTGTTTGCTGTTTCACTGCAGCACTTTTTCCAGTATATAAATCCCTTTAAAAATAACTATGTAAGAGAGGAGAAGAACTAGTTCCCTTTCCTGGGGGTTACTTCTTGGGAGGAATGCACACATTTTAAAAATATATCAAACCTACAATTTAATGAATTAGTATGTTTAAAAAATTTTAGTGTAGAAGACAAATACGATGGTGTCTGTATTTGTTGTCAGTAAAGGTTATGCAAGTGAATTGGGATGGTAGTTGACATAAACCAGCTATTTCAAGGAGTCAGTGTCATTCAATGCATTACTGTGGAGTAATAAAATAGATCTTGTAATAGACATTTTTTCTTTACTATAAAATTATTTTTCTTGTTGACATAATAGAGCCCTGAAACTAGGTGTCATGCATGTATTTGGCTGACTGGGTAAGTCAAATGTAAATTAAAGCTTACACTGTGACTGAAAAAGCTGGAAAATTTAGTTGTGTCCAGTGTGCATCGATTTAACTAGTCAAGTATGTCCTTTTGACATTTGAAAGTCTGATATGCAGTTAGGTATATTATACTGTGGGAACTATTTTTAAAAACAAAAGAATAAGGTATAGTAATCTCTTGTTGAAAATGAATTCATTAGTTTGTACTTTATGAAGTAGTTGTAGTCTCCAGAGCAGTTCTTTCTTTGTGCCTATATCCCCCTTGGATTTAAAATGTTGGCATGGCAGTAATTGGGCAAAAGGGCCATTTTGTTTCTGTATTTTTTTGTACATTGTGTTCTTGAGCATGCAAGTCTCAAAAAATATATATATTTGTCAAGAACATGTCCATCTATAAAACACAGCATGGGTTAAAGCATTTAATCATCTCCCTTATGAGGAGAGGCTGAGGGAGCTGGGTCTCTTTAGCTTGGACAAGAGGAGACTGAGGGGTGACCTCATTAATGCTTATAAATATGTAAGTGTCAGTGAGTGTCAGGAGGATGGAGCCAGGCTCTTCTCAGTGACATCCAATGATAAAACAAGGGGCAATGGGTGCAAGCTGGAACATAGGAGGTTCCACTTAAATATGAGAAGAACCTTCTTCACGGTGAGGTGATGGAGCACTGGAACAGGTTGCCCAGAGAGGTTGTGGAGTCTCCTTCTCTGGAGACATCCAAAACCCGCCTGGACGCGTTCCTGTGTGACCTGATCGAGGTGTTCCTGCTGTGGCAGGGGGATTGGACTAGGTGATCTTTCAAGGTCCCTTCCAATTCCTAACATTCTGTGATTCTGTGTGATTTGACAACCTATTTGATTAAGCTGTTTTTGGTAGGATTAGTCATAAGGCATTTGATGCCCAGACTACATTTTTGTTTTTAATTAGTACAGCTGAAAAAGACCAGGAGTTGTGTTTCAGCAGAGCTTGTTTGGGAAGGATATCAGGAGTTTATGGCTGTGGATGCTGCAAACTTCATAGTAGTCAGGCTGTCTCAGCTCACGAACATACTCTGAATTTTGCACTGAACACTTAGCCAAGCTTACTCACTTTTGTTACTGGTCAATTTAGTGTTGAGTATTCCTTTTTTTGAAAAGGCTCAAATGAAATTCGTATCAAATCTTGTGTTCCTACCTCCCTTCATGTTATGTTACATTAGGTAGTTAAAGTAATAAACTTCACAAAGAAAGCTAGGTAATAAAAATAAAGTAAATAAGTCTGAAGAAAATTTGCTTTCTCTCCATATGGATAAAGGATGTGTAACTCTTACTCTGATTTCAAACAAACTGAAGAAGTTGTGATGAAACAACTTTCACTTGTGGAATAAGCAATGACTTATGCGAAGTTCAGTGACTTCAAGTTGGAGGATATTAAAATGGGAGCAAGCAAATGAGTTCTTTTTGAGTTTTCTTTTTGATATTGAAGGCTGTGGCTTCTGCTACAAGACACAGAGGCCATCATTGCTTTACCTCTAAGAGAACTTCTGCTTCCGTTAACTGTTGTCCGAAGACGATATTATTTTGTTTTACAGATTGTCTTAAAGTCTTTACTTGCATTTTTAAAGGTGTTCTTTCTGTGTTTAGCACCAGCAAGAGGCTCATTGGAAATACTCCTTTCTGTCTGCATTCAATATAGGAGAATCAAGTTCAGCAAATAATATTTGAAGACCATTTTACATGATGCATGAAACCCGAAGAGGTAGATCAATAGTGAGCAAACTGTTTTCTACAAAATATTTTTCAAATATGGTTCAAGTGGATGTGGAATACATCATTCTCAGCTCCCATATAGGAGTAAGGAGGATTACTGCCTACACAGTAATTCTGAGAATCAGTTGTGTCATGATCATCACCCTCATATCCATGTAACGTATATATGAATGGATAGCTTATCTACTGGATCACTCTTAAAACCTGAAATTATTGCAACTGGATAAAGGATTTTCAAAATTGTAAAGCAGATTGGGACCATTTATTATTATTTTTTCCTCCATGGTTTACTGGAAAGCATAAAGATGTCCCATTCCTGTTATGTTACTCTGCAATAGTAGGAAACAGATTCTAAGGATTTTGGTACAAATAGGAAAAATGGAAAAGTTTAATTTTCACATAATGGCCACTCTGCATACTAAGGTGGTGCTGTGAAATTAGGATTAGTGGGGATGGGAAGGGCTCTACTGGTCCTTCTTTAGTCAGGTCCCCTGTTCAACTGTTTGGGCATGGCTTTTTGGCTCCTACTCTAATGAGAAATCTTCCTCCCTCCCTCCCTCTTTTATTTTTGGTACAAACTATTTTGACATGGCAAAATATAGTATACTTGGAACTGTCAGTAATTATTTTTGCAAGGATATTTTAGGAGTACAGTGAGCCTAAAGGCTTTTGAAAAAGTCTTAGTATCTAATAGTTGTGTCCCACCCAAAACAGTCAGTTTCATTCATTAAGTATCTTCAATTGACTATGTATGCAAAATAAATTCAGCAGTATACTAGATAAAGAAAGAAAGTTTAGATAAAGAAAATGGAAGTGTGAAAAACTGTCTTGGTTACGGTGACTGCATTGCATGACGGTGCAGCAGTTCTTCATAATATCTTTTAGTCTAAATTAATTAACCCATGTAAAATATACCTTCTAATACAAGATTTGCCAATGTATTTTCAGTTGCCTTTTTTTTCCTGTTTTGCCAAAATAATGCAGCATTCTTTCTCTGTCACCAGGAATTTTGTGTCTGTTGCATAATGAAATGGGAGTGGGTTGAGATCTTAGCTCCAAGTATTTAATAAAATCATATTAGATAAGTGCAGGATGCATTGTTTAATACCACATATTTTTATATATATCTAAAAGGTGACTGAACCAGTATGTTTTATGTGCATCTCCTTGTTGCCCCTTCCTTTCATCCCAATACAAATCCTAATTCTCTCACTTCCCTTTCAAAATGCTTTGTTTACCCCTCTCTCTCTGCACATCTGTTTGTCCTGTTCTCCTCCCTTCCCCCCTCTAGCTTGATAGTCTCATTTTTAAAGCTTTGTTCCACAAAGTACATAATTAAGCAGTAAGACACGACAGGTCATGAATATTGTTGTATTAATTGAGGAGGGGGAGAGAGGGAAACCGAAGGGAAACTACAGAGAAACAATACCAGCTGGCACTCAATGGGGATATAATTTGCAATTCATTTAGGATAAAGCTTGTCCATGGGGTGGAATTTTCATTTAAAATGTCCAAACCCATGCAGCAACTGGATGCTATCACTTCTCACACAGAAGGCTTTTATTTGCAAGGGGGCAGCATTATTGCTGCAGCCCCTGTGTTTCAGGAGCAATGCCCTGTACTGCTAGCCTGTTGTGACCAGAAGGGCTCTACAGCCAAAAACCTATTAATCGCTAAACAGAGAGAGATGGTTTCTTCTGAAGGAAGGAATATTGCAGTGCAAGTGACATTCTCCTGCTGAAAAGTAGGTGTTAATAATATAATTCTGTTGTTAGCCAAAGTGACTGCAACATCTGTCTGGGTGGTAGTAATTGTAACAGCCATTTCCACTTGAAAATGAGCAAAGAAAGCACTAATGAATGCTTGGTGAGGGCCTGCCAGTGTGAAGTCTCTACTGTCTGTTAGTCAAAATGATATACAGCAGAACTGTGCCTTTGGGGAGGAGGAGAGAGGGCAAATATAAACTCTCTCTTGGCAACAGGGCAAGTTGGTATCAGTCATGGTGTCCTGGTAATGTATGCACAGAGGAGATTCCTTCCAAAATGGAGAAAGAAAAGCTGTAGTGACTTGTGCAAATGGGTTGTGTCAGACTGAGAACTTCCAAAACAAAAATTTTGAATTAATCTCAACCTTTGCCTAGTTTCATGGACTTGCTCTGCTTTGCATTTCAAATACAATACTTAACTGAAGCAAAGCTGTAGAACATACCCATTGATATTTGAAGCAAGAAGGCTTCGGTATTTAAATGTCATTGACTACTAAACATGTAGTTTAACTTTATACTGCGTGAGTGCATAATAATCCACTGCTGTCATTGCCTGTAATAGTACAAAATGTGAAGGACCAAAGATGCACTTCGTGGCAGCTCATAAGCTAGCAAATATTTTGTCTGCTTTCTCAGGCTTACATTCCGCTCAGCAGGTTTCTAGCTTCCAAAAAATGTCCTAGTGTTGCTCTTGAGTGATAAAAGAAATGCGGAGAAGTTATTCAAGAAATAACTGATTTGGGGCATTGCAATTTGCTTCCTTCTCTTATGTATATTTGTAAGTCTGAAGTAAAACTTCATGCTGTGCGATGTGTATGTATACATAACTTTTATATCATATATGAAATTAATGTGTTTGTATATGATTGGCAAAGCTGTGGATGGTAGCTGTTAACAGCTGAACAGCTTTTTTCTTTTTAGAACAAGTTATGATACCGTAGCATCAGAACCATAGTAAGAACAAAATTCTTGTGGGCAGTCATGCTGTTCAGAAGAAATTCCAGATAAAACATTCCATCTCCTTCCTAGTAGTTATCTTGGGCCAGAATAGGAACTGGGACCCACTGGCATTTCATGCCTTTTTCTAGCCACTTAAAAAGACAACCTTGTTCTGTATTTAAAATGAATATAATCCTGTTAGCTCTATATTCCTCCTGTAGGCCACCTTGCTTCAAGTAGTGAGTTTGATCTTCCAGAATTACCTACATTATACAATATACTATTGACCTAGACAGGCTGGAGAGCAGGGCAGGGAGAAATTTAATGAAATATAACAAGGGCAAGTGTAGAGTCTTGCATCAGGGCAGGAACAACTCCAGGCACCAGTATAGGTTGGGGACTGACCTGTTGGAGAGCAGCGTAGGGGAAAGGGATCTGGGGGTCCTGGTGGACAGCAGGATGACCATGAACCAGCACTGTGCCCTTGTGGCCAAGAAGGCCAATGGCATCCTGGGGTGTATTAGAAGGGGTGTGGTTAGTGGGTGGAGAAAGGTTCTCCTCCCCCTCTACTCCGCGTCTGGAATATTGTGTGCAGTTCTGGGCTCCTCAGTTCAAGAGAGACAGGNCGTTTATAAATACGTAAAGGGGGAGTGTCAGGAGGATGGAGCCAGGCTCTTCTCAGTGACATCCAATGATAAAACAAGGGGCAATGGGTGCAAGCTGGAACATAGGAGGTTCCACTTAAGTATGAGAAGAAACTTCTTCATGGTGAGGGTGAGAGAGCACTGGAACAGGTTGCCCAGAGAGGCTGTGGAGTCTCCTTCTCTGGAGACATCCAAAACCCGCCTGGATGTGTTCCTGTGTGCCCTGATCGAGGTGTTCCTGCTGTGGCAGGGGGATTGGACTAGGTGATCTTTCAAGGTCCCTTCCAATCCCTAACATTCTGTGATTCTGTGATACTGATTTATTTTGTCTTCATTCTCATAGGGGGAGTACTTTGGTCTTTCCTACTAGTGTTTGTGGGCATTAGCTTGTGTGCTGTAAGGTGCATGTGCATGCAGTTGACGAGTTGGTGGTTGTTGTTCTTCGTGAGCTGGGCTTCAGTTATTTCTCAGGTTTGTAGAGGCTGATGATTGGCATGTGTGGGCAGCACCTGCTGATGTTGCTGAGAATTGAACATGAATATCTGTGGGCAGAATGTGGATCTGCCTTGAAAACTGTTGAAATTAATTTGTTAATTTATTCATTCTGTATTATGCTAGAACAGCTTTGGGAGGGTTGTCTTGGTCTCTTGGGAGAAATTCCCTCATAAAGATAAATGAATAAATAATGAAAACTCATTGAATCATCTTTTCAGTTAGAGGAAAAAAAAGGAACTTTTGGTATTCCTTTTATCATATTGTCCTTAAAATCTTAAAATGTGGCAAATGAGGAGGAGAAACAAACATTTTTCTCTTAACTTGTTTCTTCTAGGTTCTGTCACTGCTGCTTTAAAACGTCTCTTGCTTCTATATTTGCATCCAAATTGAACTAGACTTGTCTGAATCAGGGTACTCTTCCCCTTTCCCTGCCTACCTCAAAAGCTTAACAATGCCCATAGCATCATCAAGGGAATGGATTACATGAGTTTGGACTGAAATTTTCATAGAGGAGAGAGGGATGAAGAGCTGTTCAGCTGGTTTTGTGGCTTCTGGTACCCAAGAAGGTTGCCAGAGACCTGTGTATGAAGTGCACTGAGACACTGCAAGGCTGTTGCTGAAGCTCTTCTGTTTCTTGTCATAGCAGCTGCAGTTTACCCCTTAAGACTATTTTTTACCACACCTACCCAGTGAGCTTTGTGGTCTGTTTGTCAAACCTCTGTGTTACAGGCATATAGTGTGCCCTGGAAAAAATATACATTCCATACCTTAGTTTCCACACCTGTCTAAAGGAGAGTGTACCGAGCATCTTGAGACCTCGTGACTCTTTATTATTGCAATGTGATTGAAAGTCCAATTATTATATATTTGTCCTTCAACTCCTGGCAACTTTCTTCCTTTCCTTCTAGCACTCCGCTGTGCAGTAACAGATGCCAGTTTGATTCCTGTCATTTTTCCCATGTTTTGGCTCACCTGTTCTGCATGTGTATGGAAATTCAATAACTCTGCTTTATTCTCCCTTTGTAATTTTAAATGCTGTATAGTAGGTTTCAGGCTGTGCAGCTTCTCCTTTATAATGGAGTATAAAAATGTCCTTTTACTTTAATATATTCTTGGCTTTCATCAGGAAGAATTCCTCTCCAGATTTTCCCATTGAGAGTAATAGGTATCTTGCCCCAGTCTGACTCAGGTGAAAAAAAAACACATTCTGACTTTGCTTTTGTTTTTTATGCCTTATTGCTATAAGAATAATTTCTTAAGTGTGTTATATGGTGGCATTTCTTTGTGTTTTTTTTTTTTTTTTCCAGATGATAATGACAATGGAAGCTCTTTCTGCCTACCTGCCTCTTGTGATTCATTTAGTTTGAGGTTCCACCTCATGACTTTCACATGGTTAATGTGTTTTGTGTATATATTTTTTTTATTTATTGCACAATAGGGGAATATTTCTTATGTGAGAGGATGATCTTCATTGAAATCATAAAACCAAGAAACCCAGACCCCAATTATTTATGCTTGGTTCAGCAGCAGAATGTGTTCAGTGTACAGGTTGCCCTGAAAATCAGAGCTGGTAGTGAAGTGGCTGGAACTTGTTGTTTTATTGCAGTGTCCTTTAGTGCCTGAAAGACTTTGTTAAGCAGTGAAAGAACAGTAGTACATGATGAAATGTACTGAGACTGTGAAACTGCAAAACCTATGGCAAACTCTGGCAAATTTGAGTGGATTGGGATGGCTGTGGAAGGAATAACTGTTCAAAATAGTAATAAATATTTAAACATTTGAAGATGGAGAGAATCATGATGGTCGATGTAAATGCTACAACTAGAGAGAATTCTTTCCTGTCTAGAGAATCTGAATGAAAAGCAAGGTTTATCTAAACTATTGGCTTTGGAAGTAGCAGTGCAGTGTTAACCCCAAGTTAACAAATGGCTGGTGCATGGAGGCATTGGATCTTTGGTGCCCTGTGCATCTCCTTCCCGGGCTGCCAAAGCTATCTCCAACATGGTGCGCTGCAATGGGAAAGTAGGTTGTGGGAATGCCAGGTACAGGTTGTGGCCAAAAGCGTAATCCGTATGTGAAGTCCAGCCCATGGAGAGATTGGCAGGGAAATACAGCAAGTGGAGCACAACTTTGTTCTACTAAATAGAAATAATTTGGGGGTGAGGACTAGAAAGGCTTTAATGTTTTTAGTGATCTTTTTTTCCTGCTGAAAAGTCAGTTTCTTTTTCATAAGAACAGAGCAATTTAGAAAAACCCTCTGCAACCAGTTTTCATTAAAAAAAGAATTTGACTGGAATTGATTTGCTTTTTGTCTGTGTTTGGGGGCTGGGGACGGGGACGTCAGTTGAGGTTGGCTGTGGTATGTTTATTATTTTTTCCTCCAATCACTAAGGAAGAGTAGTGAAGTTCTGCAATCATTTTTCTAAAGATATTGTAGAATATTCACCATTTTAAAACAGTTTAAAATCTGGCTGAGATGAACGGTTGTCAGAAATGGTTTCAATTTAGGCAGTTCTTCCCTGGGAATGTCTGTTTAGTCCTACATTCTAAGATGTTTAAGGACCAATGTAGATGCTTTTCAACAAACGGAAAAAACTGAAGGCCCTGCAAGTCTCTGAGCTATAAAGTATTCCCAGTGCACCTAACTTCACAGTAATGTACTGGGGAGAAATTTATTCCTGATCTCAGCTGGTTATAAGTCTGTGCCCTGGAGCATGACGATTGAGGTTCTTGCAATTTTTAGTCTAGTTACAGAGGCTATTAATCATTATGCTCAATCCCTTCTTGAATATTGCTAAGGTCTTTGCTCAATATGTTCTGAGTTATTGAACTTCACAGGTCAATTACACAATGTTTATAAAGCTAATTCTGTATTTTGACCAGAAGTGAAAACATAACCCTCAGTGGGATCAGGTATTGCTTTTAAGTCAACTGTTGTTTCTAACTTTACACAGGTGAGGGTGAGAAAAAAAACAAACAAACTGTTAAGATATTCAGACTTCACAGAGAGAGAAAGAAGGCTAAACGCAGATGAGCTCTTGAAATTTCTGGAATCTTATCTTTGGTTCTGTTCAGGTTTCTCAGCGGTAATTATTGGGTTAATGTTAACTTTTAGCAGATTGTTGACCTTCCCTGTTGCAGTGTGTGATTTACTCCAGTGGATGGATGTCTGCTACTGCTGCGGTGCTGGGATTTGATTCCCTCCATCTGGAGTACAGTGATGCTCAGAATATTTGGATAGTGTGAAATTTCATTCCTCACTCCCCAAAAGGCAAAACATCTGAACATGGTGAGCCTGGATAGAGACCTGGGAGATGATTCCTCTGTTTTTTCTTTTTTTTTCTTTTTCCTCAAATCACTGGTAATTTCACTAGCCTAATTATGGTGATGTAATTAAAAAATAAAAATTAAAAACACAACAAAACAACCCCACGAATGGAAACAACTTGACCCTAGCATTTTATTATATATTCTGAAAATGTCAGGAAATCATGATTACTGTTAGGATAGCTGTCAATTTATAAAAGGACAGCAGCTTCCCAGCCAATTCTGTAGATTTGGAAGAAGACCATCTGGAGGAGAAACGGAGCATATCCAACAACTGCAGAAGAGAATCATCACCAGTATCATTCTCAATTAATGCAAATGCTCAGCTGCTGAATTGCTACATAAAAAGCTGAAACAACAGCACCTTGATTTTTCCTTGGGGAAAATTTTAGTAAAACATCACCCTATTCTGGGAATGAAGGTTGCTTAGCATTAAGAGCATAGGCCAAGAGTTATATGTTTCTATCTCTTCTAGTAAGTGTATTAGCTGGGTAATTTGTATGCCATAAAATTAAAGTTTTTTTCCTGAGCCTGCCAGTAGTTTAACATGCAGTTCATCAAGGTGGGATGAATAAAGTCTGGGAGGTTTTCTCCCCAAATAAAAAGTACTTCTTTTAGAAGATATTTCACCAGCTTGAACAGGCAAATGTCACAGTCCTTCTTTTGAAATGAACCTCAGAATCAGTAGAATTCAGAACCTCTGAATCAGTAGTTCCTTGTATAGGAAGTAACCTTCCCTTTCCCCCACATTCATTTACCCTGACTGGCCGCTGCTGGGAGGCTGTTTGGGACCTGGCCAGTTTCTGTTGATTACGCAGGAGAGATACCAAACTATCAAATGCTTTTGTCTGTAGATATCAAAACATTTCACAAATTCAAGAATAAGTTGTAAGCCACATTTTAACTTAACAGGGTTAACTTGAATTACTTCGTGATTTTTTTTTTTCTAAACAAAACAAATGTATTAATTGAAGCGACTAAGAAATAGTTTTTTGTTTTTGTTTGTTTGTTTTTTGTTTTTGTTTGTTTGTTTGTTTTTTGTTTTTTGTTTTTGTTTTTCTTGCTGGACTCCAAACCTCATTTAGAAGTCTTTCAAGGATGAGTAGAAGAATTAGACTGAGTTGTCCAGTTAGTATCATCACATGACTCAGTCACTGAGTTACCAGGAAGCATTTCCTTGCAGAGAGGTTTTTTGAATGGTAGAAAGAATCCTGTAGAATGGTTAGGAGGGACCCAAGGAAGTCTCTCATCCAACTCCCTGCTCAAGGCAGGTTCAGCTATGAAGTTGGACCAGGATACTCAGAACCATTACCAGTCATATCTTGAAAACCTCCAAGGCTAGAGACTGCACAACCTCTCTGAATAACCTTTTGTACTGCTTGACTGTCAAGGGTGGACAAGTTTCTCCTTACGTCCTGTCTCAATCTCCTGTTTCAATTTGTGCTTCTCGTTTCCTTTCCTCCCACCAAACACCATCATAAAGATCTTGTCTGTCTTCTCATAACTTCGTAGATACCAGGGAGCTGCTGCTGGGTTCCCCTGAAGCTGTCCATTCCCCAGGCTGAACAAACCCCAGCCTCTTGCCTCTGCTCAGAGGACAAGTGCTCCAGCCCCTGATATCTTGGGTGCCCTCTGATGTGTCAGTGCCTGTCTGGTACTGAAAGGCCCCCAAAACTGGCCTCATTAATCCACATGTGGTGTAACAAGCATTGAGCAGAGGGGAGTGATCACTTCCCTGGATGCAGTGCCTATGCTCCTGTTCGTGCAGCCCAGGACATTGCTAGCCCTCGCTGCTGTTGGGGCTTGGGAGGGCTCTTGTGCGGCTGCTCTCTGCCACGTCACCTGGGGCTTGGTCTGCAAAACTGTCCCTGGGCAGTCGTCCCCTGCATGTAGAGTGCTGCAGGGAGGGGGCTTCATTCCTAGGTCCTGGACTTTGCATATGTCCTTGTGGATCACATGAAGTTTCCATCAGGTCATTTCTCCAACCTGTCTAGGTCTTTTTGGATGGCAGTCCCAGCCTATCAAATATTTCTCTTTGCACCACCACTCCCAGTCAACTGCAAACTTGATGAGAATGCACTCCATCACTTCCTCTTCCACTTGCAGGTGGTTGGTAAAGATGTTAAACATGACACGTCCTAGGAGGGACCCTTGTAGTACTTCATTTGTTACTGACCTCCAAGCATAGTACAACCTAAATGCTTTTTCTCTACCAAATTAGTTGTCCAACCGTCCAGAGTGTAACATCCTAACTTCAGTACAGGAATGCTGTGAGAGGCTGTCAAAAGCCTTGCTAAAGCTAGTGATGTTCACTGCTCTCACATTGTCTGGAAATCAGAGAAGGCAATTCAGTTGGCCAGGTGAGATCTACCCTTGCTAGATCCATGTGGACAGCTCTCAGTCACCACCACTTTCATGTGCCCGGAAATGTTCTCCAAGAGGATTTGCTCCACGTTTTTCCTAAGGACCTTAGTGAGGGTGACCAGTCTGTAGTTCCATGATTATCCATTTGATCTTTTTTGGAAGGTGGGCACAACATTTGCCATTCACTGGTCATCAGGTACCTTTTGCAATCTTCATTCCTAACAGACTGTAGTGTCTCCCAAAGTTTACTTTAGGCAGATTTCAGTGTTGTTTAATTTGCAAACCTAAATTCTTACTTTCAGGCTGTCTGAAAATACTTGAAAGAAAAAAAAATGTCCTTTTGCTGTTGAGAATTTAAAATATTTTTCATTTCTTCCTTTCAGATGCTCCACCCCCCCCTACAACCCCA
>VXAA01002963.1:877349-890102 GCA_013399115.1 Anseranas semipalmata | reverse complement strand
ATTCTCTGTTCCCTATAGAAAATGAAGTGTATGGTTGATATGGGTGATTTCATGTACAGTGAAGGCATGTCCAAGTTTGTAATATGGTTGATGGTCAGCTTACACATATAACCACTTCATTATCTGGAAATTCAGGAACTGCTGTGCAGCACACCTCAGCCTTCTTTCTGTAGCCAGAATTTGTCAGAGGCTCTGTGGTTGCCGTGACCTGTTGAGATGAGGATGCCAAGTGCTAGTACAGGGTCATGGTGCCAAGGCGAATTGCGGAGTTTGGTGTTGGACAGCACTCCTGTTTTCTTCTTTAGCGAGGAGGATGGCTAAGATTCTGGGAAAAAAAATTTTGGTAATTTTTTTTTTTTTTTTTTTTGAGAGGTACTGTTACATAAATACCAATATCGAAGATGCTTATACACTTCAAAATAATCATGTGTGCTGGTTTTTTTCATTGATGTCTGATCTCTGGCTAATGTCACCTGGATTTTGTGTACTGGTAGCTGGTGTTCTGACAGAGTTTATTGTGAAGCATGAATCAGAGCTTTTAGTGTTTTATTTGTCTGAAAGAGGAACCTAGATAGCATCTACATCTGCCCAGCTGTTTTCCTAACTCCAAGCATTACTCATTTGGCTGAACACTCGTTTTGCTGATCCTTTTGCTCTATGGACTCTGGGCAGGATCCTGGAATGCTTGAGCAAATATTGTGGAGATCTTAATCTGTATTTTGACTAACACAAGCAGTGGCCTTTAGGTATCCCAGAAAAGGCTCTCTGATTATTTTGCAAAAACTGAACCTTGGCATTTTAGGTGAGGAATGTGCAAGACAGGTGGATTTGTCGTTGCACAAAGCCATCAGCATCTCTGCTTCACTTGGGGAAGGGCACCTCTGTCGCCTTTTGCCTGTGGCTGATCTGGTGCAGCGGTGGATCTGGTGCTCGGCCTGGCTGGCGGCGGTGCAGGAGATCCACCTCCACGCGCACAGGCCTGCCCTCGGGCCTAGCAGCTCGGAGCTCACACGGCATCTTGGTGCCACTGGTACCTGCCGCTGGCAGGTGTGTGCGTGTGGCATGGAAGAAAAAATCAAACCTCAGCTGGCTTGTTTGCCTAACTGTTACAAATGGCTGTAAACACACTGCGCTGATCCAGCTTTATTAGCTCGTAAAACGATGTTGTGGGACGTCAATGATAGTGTTTTCACTACTCTCAGAAGCAGATATTTAACCATAAATCATACTTATGTGTGCAGGCAAGTAAATATGTAACCTTATTTTGTGGTGTACATTCATACCGTGTCTTAAATCTACCAACGGTTATTGGATTGAAAAAAAAGATGCAATAATGTGCAATACTGATACGAATACTGACACCTATAGCATGTGTAGTAGGGCCTTGCATGCAGACGTTCAGCAAGTAACTTCAGTTGATAACTTGTTGTCCTGTGCTTACTCAGAGAATAAAAGAATTAGTATAGAGTGTTCAGTGATAATGATTTGCGCTGGGGTAAGTGTTATAGTATGTACATGTGATTGGTAATTAGGTAATTATCTAAGCATTTTATTGGACAGTTGTCTTAAAATACTGCCTGCAGTGGGGTTGATGCAAAAATGAAAGTTGTTTCAGAATAATATTATGTCCTACAAAAACTATGTTTCAGGAAATGTTTGTGGAGAAAATTGGAGACGTAAAGAAAATTATCTTTTCTCCTTTTTCAGTAAGAACCTTTTAATTAGTCCAAATCAGTCAAATACTTAGCCTTGCAGGCAGTGTTTTATTTGCTAAAATTTATTTAGGAAAAGGCATTTTTATTTAAAAGCTATATGTTGATAAAAAAAACATGTTTTTCTTCTTGAATTCTCAATTATAGAAACTATTAAAGTGTTTAGAAAGCCTTTTCTTTAAGGGTTTTCATTATGTCATACTCAGCTTTTTCTTAGCTACCTGTTTACTTCTGGAAATAATTTAATGTGTTAATTTTGATGTATAAATGTGGAAATTTTCCAGGCCTTTTAAATGAGAAGTTTCTTTGCTGCTTGCATTTAGCGGCCACAGTCACAAAACTGGGTTGTTCTCATGGTCAGTTCCTGAAGTTAAAAACTTCATGGCATCCACAGCAAAGCTCTTGTGCATGCTGAATCCCTTTAAATTAAATTCTCAAAAGCTGCAGAACACAGTATAGCAAATCATTCATTTAAGAATCACCCTTAAATTCATACGCAAACGAATGAAATTTAACATTGCTGTTTTTCCCTCCTTTTCCCCAGAAAAATCATGGTAAACCAAGTGTCCACAATTTCAAACCTGAAGGTGAAATGTCATTACAAAGTGGTTTTCTGAGCCAGATGACAGTTTTTTTTCTGCTGGTCTGCATGCCTTAAACCCAGGCTGGCTTTTGGGTAATGACCATTGTGGTCACCTATGTGTGTCAGGCCATTTTGAAAGCGTAAGTCCTGCCGATTTGTATGGATGGTGCTGAGCTCTGATTTCTCTGATCTAATACCTCAGTATCTTTCCCAAAGTGAAGTGAGCAGATTGGTGTTTGGTTTATTTTAAGATAAAGCCTTCTTATCCCTGCTTCAGATAAACTCCAAACTCTTAGCTTCAGAGGTCTCCGGACCTGCTTCCATTAGCCTATCTCTGATATCCTTGCCAGAAGTGTTCTTTGCCTTCCTTTTTTGTAATTTCGGCGTTTTACCTTCTCTGCTTGTGCCCTTTTTCCCATGAGTTTTCTCTCAGTAAACAACTGCTAAAGCTGCTTCAACCCTTTTTAATCTGTCCTGTGTTTTTCTGGCTTCACTGACATCCCTCTCCCCGCGTGCTTGACTCTGTGTAAAATACAGTAATGCAGAACATTCTTGTCACATGTTAGTCCATTTACGTAAAAAAGTGTTCTCAGTTTGTTCTGGTTTTCCTAAGGCACACTGTGTCAAATCGAGGGTCTGTATAATGTGTTTCTGAGCAGGAGACTGGATTAGCTACTTGAATCAGTGATTTGGAAGGTAAGGAAGTGTCAGGTCTTTGTAAAATTGATATTTGCTCTCTGCACAGGAACAGCCTAATCCACTGGGATGCCAGCCGTTTGAGTGGGTAAAATGTAAGCAGAGGGTTTCAGCTGCGCCAGCTGTGCAACTGGAAGGCAGCTGGAGAGCTGCAGGAGAGCAGTTGGCAACGCCGAGGAGTGACAGAGGGGCTGCTGAGGCAGATACAAACACAAACATTTGTCCAGCTGAAGTGATTAGGGGAAGTATTTCTATACCTCCATTATTAGCTGGTTATGAAAAACGGAGCTAATGTTTTAACCTTAATCTCTGATATTACACATAGACTCATTAAGAATATAGCTCATTTGTGACTTCAGTGAGATCGTTGGGGTGGAAGCAAATTTTCTCTGTGTGTTTGGTGGAGATGGGGGCAGCTAATGATGCGAAAACATCATTGAAAAGTATTTTCTGCATGTTCTTATGCAACCACTACAAACTTGAGCAGTATACAAATGGGCATGGTGGTGGGAAAAACATTTTAAAGACAAGTAAGCAAAACCCAAACCAAACAAAACAGCCCTTAACTGTTACTTTTTTATTTTTTATCATGTTGTGACAACCTTTGAAGCACTAGGATTTAAAATAGTTTTTAACTGGAAAAAAATGTAAAACTTGACTGGGTGACAGGAAGATGAAGTTTGTGGTTGTTGCATAAGAACATATAGAAAATACTTTTTAATCTTAAAAACACTTATTTCTGCAGAAATAAAATTTTCAACAAATGCTTTCTTAATTCAATAACTGCTTTATTCATAAACTGGAAATTAGTTAGAAGCTGAAAATCAGGATGCTTTGTTCTCATCTTCAGAATATCTGCAAAAATGAGCCTGAAGTGATGATACATACTGGTTCTCCAATCATGAAAAAATAGCAATGAGAAACCTTCCTGTTTTACAGTAGCTGCAGATAAGAGTGTACTTATTTGAAGTTAAAACTTATTTTTGTTGGTTTTGTTGTCTACTTAACTACATTTAAAACAGTTTTATTTACTCAATTTTTAAATCATGGTTGAGACAAATTATGTGGAAATAATTCTTATTTTCTATCTACTAGACCTCAATAACATGTTTCTTCACACTAAAAAAGTAAATGGAGTATTTTAATACATATGTTAAGTCATTTCTGAAGCTCACACTTGTTATGTATATTTCTTGCTTGGAAGAAATTTCATATTTAATACCAATATTTTAGTTGAAAGCATCTTCTAATGCTTACCAATTGATAGTATGTAACCATGTAAGGAAAATAATTTAGTACAAACTTATAACAAGATCTAAAATAAATTTTAACTTGATTAAAATGGATAATTGAACTTAATTTTCAGTGGAAAGTAATAAATAGGAAAAACTTCTATATCTGTCAGTGTTTTTTTGTTCTTGAAGGCAAAAACACCCTGCCTTTAGCAGCTCGTAAAAGATCCAGGCATGGATAGGTGGGGTTAGATCTTGTATCTAAAAATGTGCTGTAAATAAAGATGTAGTTGAGAGTCAGAGCTCATCTATGGAGCTAACAGCTGATGCATCTGAGAACAGGTGACTGGATTTTCATTCTGGGAGTAATTTTTTTATTTTTTATGGTGCACAGAAAAGAAAACAGTTTTAATTATTTTCATTTAATCCTGCCATTTCTTAACAAAGCCATGTACTTGTTGCAAAATGTTTTCCAGTGATGACCTTTTTGCTTCTTATGCAACTGTGTCTGGTCTGTTTGTTTGTTTGTGTAAAAATAAAAAACTTGACATGAATCACAACAATAATAATTAAAAAAGCACGTAAGAACCAAGTCTCCTGTTCAGGTTGTATAAAATGTAACGATAAGTAAAGTCATGACATTTATAATTATGAGGGAGGTGAAACAAACCCTGGAGTCATGTGCAATGACTTTCCTATTTGTCTTCTGAAACCTCATTACACCTTGCAAATCTCTTGCCTGTATTAATGCTGATCCACTAATGCTAATTCTTCAGTGCTCAATGCAATATATTACTGCTCTTTTCTGACTGTCATTAGTAACCATGAAGTAACCATACTTATATTTTCCATCACATTTTTGGGGGCCTTTTATTTGCCATTGCTGCTCATCAAGGTTAAGCTAAATTTTTGGTGATGTAAATCCAAGCAATGTTGTTATATAGGAAATTTTGAGGGAAGAGCAGTACTAGTTCCTCTGAGGGCAGATAAAATAAGCTGTTTTTTCATAGTATGGTTAACATGAAATATAGCATGACACTAAGGTGGAATAATTTTAATATGAATGATTATTTGTTGTAGGTTTGCTATGTTCCAGCGTAATAGGCCATACTAGGTAGGCACTGCCAACTGTAAAACTGCTTCAGAACTATTTAGGTAATTCCTTGTCAGTGCAAAATGTGCTCAAATAGTTTTGAGCAATCTGTGGTTAGGTCAGCAAGCCTGCGTGGTGTGTAGTGGAGGGTAGTGGGGAACCACAGTCACGAGCCCTCAAAGGTGTCAGGGTGCATGGTGGTTCAAGAACATACGTATGTGTAGGTACTCGTAGGTACGTGCGGTTATGCACGCGCGTGGGTGGTGATCGAACAAAGCTGACAACCCGAGTTAAATATGAGATGCTGCCATCTGTATTTTTGTTCAAAAACATAAGTATAAAATTTTCTGCTTGAGAACAAATTAAAAAATCCACTTTGAATAAAATATATTTTGAAAATGCATACAGGGAGTCAAGAGATGATGACGATGAAGCAATGCTGACCTGTGCTACCTACAGTAAAATGACCAAGCATTTCCATAATGTGATTACTTCTCCCATTAAGCCGAGTGAATTACAGTACATTTTCTCTGAAGTGTGTTCTGTAGTTGTGGTACAAGTGAATTCTAGGGCTTTTAAAGTATTGTAAGTAAGTGCTCTGTAGTCATGGATGCTTTTCAATCAGTTGCAGTTCAGCACTTACTAAGAAACATAATTTCTTTTTTAAAGGAAATGTTATGATAGGGGCATATCTTAACAGATTACAGTGAGTGAAAGATGATGGTTTTGGAAGGAAGAGGTGAATGTAGGGAGTAAAGATGACATATTTATGGGATTGTGCATAATGCCTTGCATCTAATTTTAATACACCTTTTAATAATAATTATTGGTGTTAATGTTAAGCCAAGGTAATAGTTTAATAGCAAACTTTAAAACCCTAAGGATGTTCTATTGAGTGGAAGATATTAAAGCGACATTGAAGGAATTATTTTTATTGGAGTTTACCAACCTGACAGCAGAATAAAATTAGTATAAAAGGCCAGGACTAAATGACTACATCAGATTTCTTAGTACTTTTAACCACAGAACCAACCTGCATAGAAATGTTGTTTCTAGTCTTCTGGCAGAGGAAGTACTCTGATACTTTTGGCAAGTTATTAAGCATCTGAGCCTTAATTTTCCATCTGAGGGACAGGGAAATTATTATCTTTCTCACTGGATATTGAACTACATTTTTTAGTACAGCTTGAAGATATTCAGATGTTACAGTACGAGGGAGGAAGAATGGCCTTGGAATTGTAAAGATGAAATCAGACAAAAGTTATTCGATGTTACTTCCCTTTGCCCCCCATAACACAAGGGAGTTTTATTCTCTGTAATGTAGTTTTTGGATCAGTATAGGTTTTTTTAGCCTTTTGGTCAAAAACAGTGAAATGAACCTCTGCTAGCACTGAAGTTTGGCATTTTCTTGTGAAAGAGCACTTCATTTCTGATTTTTAAGAGTAAAGGCCTTTTATGCAACAGTCTAAGGAAAAACTGTCTTTGCTAGAAAACAGCTGACCTAGTTCTGTTCTTTTGATATTTTATTTTGATAAAACCACTTTTTGCAGTGCAAAGTGACAGGCAGCTGTGCACCATTCACCTTGTCACTAATTTTGACGACAGAATAAATAAGAGGAATACTGTTTTAATTCTTTACTTTAAGAACAAGGGATGTAGTCATAATATTTTCATATTAATGTGTTAGCTGCTCTTATGCCATGCTTATGTTAATATCCTGGTTTGTTCAGAAAGGATATACATGCATTAAAGTATGCAAGTTGTATGTAATGTGTGAATCAGGTGATGCGTCTAGCTCTTCAGATTTAATTTTTTTTCCTCCACTCGGTGTGTGTATTCATGGTTCTGATAAGCGTATCTTCATCTGTGCGTTGGCCTTTGCTAGAGGAAGAGCCAGGTTTGTGGGTGTCTTAACTTTATGCTTACATAACAGAATGGGGTTTTATTTTGTGGCTTTATTTTCTTACATACATGTTTAAAAACCTGCTGCTAGATTTTTTCACAGTGCATTGTACAGAAATGGATTCACACCTCTCATTTTTTACTTTGACTTGAGATTTTTGGTTAAAGAACAGATGTTTGATAAGGGCATGCTTAATGTTGTTTATATTACCTGGGTTTGGAATGAAAAGCAGCAATTAAAAAATGTAAATGAATATTTCTGGCAAATGACCCCAGGGATGCCCTTGATGTATGTTGTTTCCTACAGTTTACACAATGGAGGCATACTACACAATTTAATATTCAATGATGTCTTGCTGCCTGTATTCTCAAAAGTTGAGTGTTAGGGGAATATAGCTGGCAGAATAAGAATAGAGACTGAAGGATTAATTTAGTGCAAGCAAATCCTTGAACTGTGGGATCATATCAAACAATGCACCAAATTTGAAACCTGCATTGTCTTTCTGACCAGTACATGCTCTCACCTAGTAACCTCTTCTGCTCCTGCTGCACATCTTGTGAAAGAGCTGCTGCAACTTCTTTATTTGCCTTGAAATGGCTTGGGAAATGGCCTTGCGTAATCCTTGGAATTATGTGGCTGCAAAAGCTGTTTCAATTGCTTTATGATAGTCACCTGCTACTAGCGTGGAAGAATAAGATAATGATAGTCTTAACTATTCAGGTATGGGACAAGAATTTATTGCAGATCTCTGTGAACACTCCTGACAGCTTTTGCTGGTGATCTTCATATGAAACAGTCCTCATTGAGCCAACGTTATTAAGCTACACTTTTCTTTTCAAAGACAGATTTGAATTGCTTGACTTCCAGTTGTCGGCTGCTTTGTTGTTGTTGTTTTTAACTGTACAGTCAGCAAGTCGGCCTATCAAAAATCATTGTGCGAACCATTTTAGTTTCAATGCCTGTTTAAAGCAGAAACTTAGAGGGATGCAATAGAGGGCATCCTTTATTATGCTGAATAAAAATTCAAATAATTCTACGTGCTTGCTCTCCACATTCATAAAATAATAGAAATGTAGCCTGGAGCCACCGTGACCCTGTGGCGAGGCAGGAAGAGCTGGTCTTCCCACCCCGTAGTGGCACGTGCAGTCTGTAAAGCCAAGTTGTTTTCTGCATTGTTTCGTATATGTCAGTTCTCAGGGAAGTTAAGCAGGTGTATGAATGAAGAGTAAGTTTAGAAATCAATCATTACCTCAAATACTTAAAGCTTGGGAAAAGGCAGTCTTCATTCCAAAAAGGATTTCTTCTTTTCGTGATTTTATCCAAGTTTTCCCAAATTTGGTATCCAGAAAAAACATTTAATGAATGCTTATCAGAGGTTTGTGAAAGCAAAGCTGAAAAACTTTCCAGGAGAAGTATGCTGCAGCTCCTTATAGGACTTGTGCTGACTTACCTGTGCATGTGCTGGAGGATGAGAAGGGACTCACATATGGAAAGGGACAAAGTCCAACTTGTGCTGCACAGTACCTCCTCAGTTTCCTCTGAGGCACTTGGAGAATGCGAGAGCATTTCTCCTGAGTATATTTAGTGCTTCTCATATATGCAGAACAAGGAATTTGGAAGGCTTAGGAAGACCTTGGAAAGTACAAGTGTGTGCGTGGGCATGTATGGAGGGCTAGGAGTGGAGGCAGTATCGGAAGCTGTTTTAGGGAGGACAGTAGGAGGTTGGAAGCTAATGGGTATAAAGGGAGATTGGGCAAGAGTTCTGGAGTGAGGGGGAAGGTGATCTCTAATATTTGGAGCAAGGTTGCTTTTGGGAATTCAGATCTTTCTGCAGAGTCCTCAGTATCCCCATAATGTTTTAACAGATATGTGTGAACTCTCTGCTATGCATGTCCTACCCGCGGCTGATCCACTGGGGGATCCATTTGGGGATTGAAGCTATTACGGTTGTCACTGTTTAAACTTAGTGATAGAAGCCTATGGTCTGTGATCTAATCTTGCTGATAACACTATAGCTACAGATGAATATGTATGAGAGAGATCTGTATTATAAGGTATTTCAGGGGAAGAAGCAATATTACAGGTAATGGATTTGAACCAAATTGTGCTGTTAAAATCTAGCTTTAGCTGCAAAGACTGTTTCTTGCACCTATTTTACTCTTTTTTTTTATTTTAGTGTTGCCCACCCTGACAACTTAATTGTGAGTCTCATAACCCTTGTTCTTGTTCTGAAATGTTTAGAATTTGTTATTTATATGACAATCTTTTTAGCTTTTCAAAAATAACTTTATCTGCATGGTTATGAAAAGAAGCTAAGAGCTGAAATCAGTGTGTACACTGAAGAGCTACTTAAAATTGCATTGGGGATTTTGAGTGTGTAAATTACTATAAAATGCTTTTTTTTTTTTTTCCTTTTTCTTTTGATCAAATAGGGCAACAGGACCCGAGGGGGCTAGACACTTGAATTCTTCTTGGGCTATTGGCACTGGCCTTCAGAGAAATTGAGAACGGTGGTGTCCGCCTTCCCTGAGCTGTGAAAACTGTGATAAAACCAATTAGCCATCTGTGCATGTATTGTAATTGGTAGCTCATGCCGTCATGGGCAGTTAAAGAACACCCAGTCTTTTCTATGTTTATCTCTCAACATACTGGTTGTGCTGAGGTTAATGAGACTCCCCAGGAAGATAAAAACCCAGATGTAAGAGTAGAATATGAGATGTATATTTTTACTGTAACATATCAAATAGGAAACCTTTTATTTGGGATGTGTCAAATCTGTGTTTGACACATGAAATGTAAAGACAGCCATAAGAGATTTTAAAGTGATCTTATGCTAGTTGTTTTATATCATTGTGGCTTCAGTGAAATCTTAGATGAAATTTTTCTTGCCTGATTTTTTATTGCCTTAGCAATTCTGTCTGTTAGTACTCCCTCTTTTTACATTTTAAATTATTTCCACGACATTTTCTGAGGAAAGACAGATATCCTACTAGACACATAAGCCCTCAATGTTATAAGTTCTGAAAGCATTACAGGATTTTTGTCAGTCATTTTTGTCAAAATTGTGTCAAGCAGCAGCCATAATGTTATGCTAGGGTACCTCATGCATATATGTTCTCACAGACATCCAAATCTGTTGGGAATTGTACCTCAAAAGAGTTGTTCTGCAGCATTTACATTTCAAACCTCTCCAAAGTGAAACTTTAAGTTGCAGTTTATCCTTGAAATGCTCTAGGGGAAACAATTTTTAATGTTTTGATGCTTCTCCTGTTCTAGACTTCTGTTTTTCCACTTAACATTCATAATTAAATGCAGTATTGGTTTTTATAGTAAAACATTTTTTTTTGCTCCTGATCCTATACAAGGTTTTGTAAACAGAGTTTTATCCAATAAAATGGGGATCTATGTGCACATCAATTTGTGGACTGAATTATTTTTGCTTTGTGCGACATCTTAAAAGCTGAGTAAAGAATTCTTAATATCATGTGGGAGGTATATTGCACATTGGCGTGATATGAGGCAGGCATAACCTGGCTGAAGATTGAATGTTTTATTTGAATATGAGATTGTAGATTGCATGAGAGAAAGAATAACTGCAAGAACTAGCTTTAGTTTGCAGTCTACGATATATGTTTTACAGAAAGAAAAGATGTATAATGGCTGAGAGCACACTACTAAAATGACAAGTACATGTCTTGCTACAAGTTTCCTTCTTAGTTTTTTCAAGAGTTAGTATCATTACAATTTTCTTAATCTGTTCTCCTCTTAACTCTCAACTGCTCTGCTTCCTAATCTGTCCGCCCTCTCTGAAACAGAAGGCAAAGAAAGTTGAGGTTCCCTCCCTCTTGCGTCTGAATAAGTGGCCAACTTTGACATGGAAGTTCCCCTCAATTCTCTATCGTCATATTTTAATGACTAGGCTGCTAGGGTAATACTAATTTTATTTTTAAGTTTTAGTTAATAAGACACCTTACTAATTGGAAGAACAACAGAACAATTGAGTATCAGTGATCCTACTTAATAACTAAAGTTTCTTAACATCCAATCATGAACAAGCTATGTTCTCTCTTGCATAATTTTGTCCGTGAACCATATATCTCATGCTGCCTGACTTGTTGAGTTCATTGCTCCTTTCTGGAAAAGAATGTAAGATCTCTCAGGAGAATATGCAGCACAGTACATTATTATCATTCTACCTGCGTGGAGATGGTCATAGGATCTCTTAAGTTATGAAAATGACTGATTTAAGGGCCTTTGGCATAGTTTTATGGTGAAGTAAGAATTCTTTTCATAGTAGTCCTCTGCTAAATCAGTCTAAAATTAAATTTAGTACCAGTTTTTCTTCCACAGAAGATTTTGCAAGTGGGTTTAGTCTTGTGTGAGTTCTGAAGAAGGTCATAAGTGTATGAGCACCAAGGCAACCATGCTTCAGGAGAGATGCATTGCTACATATTTCTTCTGCTGCAAAATAGCTTGATATGTATAGGCTTTAGATATCTTCTGGAATGGCCAAAATAAAATTAATGAAATATTAGAATAATGTATAATGGTTTTGATATACAATAAATGATTAACTTGTGCAAGTGTTTTTTTCTTGTTATTTGGAAGCAACACCACCCCCACTCCACCCCCCCAGTACTACAGACAGCTCTCATGCAAAACTGTAAATGTTCAGTGTTTTGTATACTTTCTGGTTTGAAATGTTGTCCTGTAAATCCTGTAGCAGTGCTTGAAGTGGAGCAAGATATCCATTTTCAACCTTTAACCTACCAGTTCCATGGAATCATTCACCTCTTTCTTTGTAGGCCCTAATTTCTTGTCTTTCCTCATGTGGTAGGGAGTCTTTGGATGCAAGAGAGAGAGAGATAAAAGGTAGGTAGATTAATCAAGTGTTATTATTTCCATGTCATTTAAGCAAGAGAATTTTTTTTTCTTTTCTTCTTCCTTTTTTTTTTTTTTTTGCATTTGAATTTGATTGAAACAGTGTGTTTACTTTAAGTCATATTGAAATTCAAGAAATTACTGACTATATGCAATCAAGGAAATGGAAAATCTTTTCTCTCTCTCCTGAAATTAGTATTTTGCTTCTTTCTTAATTATTAAACCCTTTGAAGCTTCTTGAATTTTCTTGACAGGCCACATATTTTTTGGGGGGGAGGGAAAGGAAGTTAATTTTTTTGGAAAATAACCAAGAAAATGCTCTTGAGCTGAATGGAACAAATCAGTTCATGTATAAATCCATTCCATCTCTTTGTAGCTATTGTATGCTCCATCACATGAAAATTTGTGTTCTGCTTCAGAAGAAAATGGTATGGCAGAATACCTCTGGGGAGTCTATCTAAGAACATAATCTAAATAGGGTCCATCTCCATAGATGCTGAGAGAGGTGGTCTGAGGAGGAAAAAACAGTTTAGGTAGAAAATTCCATGAGAATAGGTGCTCTGTGAACATGTAAGCTGCTGTAGCTGTGCTACTAGTCACTGTATTTTGTAGAGATTGTTTTTATAGTATGAGGATAAGGTGTTTTTTTTTTT
>VXAA01002963.1:786645-869624 GCA_013399115.1 Anseranas semipalmata | reverse complement strand
TTTTTTTTTTTTTTAGTTCAGTTACCCTTCTAGGCCCTTGGTAAACAAACCAGCCTCATGGTACTTGGGGCTCTGCGTGATCCAGATGGTGAGGCTCATAAATTCCAGATGTAATTCTAGACTGCCCCTGACTACCAGCCAGGTTTCCCAATCCAGTTTGTGGTAGCATGACCAGAAACAAAGCATATATTTATGCTGCAATGAAGTTGTGTTCAACCACAGCCAACAAGCGGGGTTGGGAGTAGAGATAGGGATGGGGCTAGGGCTAGCACATGGGAAGGAGAGGGGGATAAGGAGAGTAGGGAGTCAAGCAAAAATGCCAGGAGGCCTGCATGGATGAACAAAGAGTTCTTAAAACTCAGACATAAAAAGGGAGTACACAGAAGGTGGAAGGCAGGACAGGTAACCTGGGAGGAATACATAGACATTGTCCTAGCATGCAGAGATGCAGTTAGGAAAGCCAAAGCCCAACTGGAATTGAACCTGGTGAGGGATGTCAAAGGCAACAAAAAGGGCTTTTATAAGTATGCAACTGGGCCAAGGAAGATTAGGGAAAATGTCAGCCTGTTGCTGAATGGGACAGGGGGCCTGATGACACAGGACATACTGAGGTACTGAATACCTTCTTTGCCTCAGTCTTTACTAGCAAGACCAACCTTCAGGAATCCCTGGACCCAGAGACGAGGAGGAAGTCTGGAGCAAGGAAGACGTACCCTTGGCGGACAAGGATCATGTTAGAGAATACTTAAGTAGACTGGACATACATAAGTCCATGGAACCCAGTGGGATGCACATGTGAGTGCTGAGGGAGTTTGCTGATGTCATTTCAGAGCCACTCTCAATAATTGTTGAATGATCATGCTGACTGGGAGAGGTGCCTGAGGACTGAAGTAAATGTTATCCCTGTCTCCAAAAAGGGCAAGAAGGACTCAGGGAGCTACAGGCTCGTCAGCCATACTTAGTCAGGCTGGTCAGCCAGAAGGTGATGGAGGAGCTAATCCAGAAAACCATTTCCAGGCACATGAAGGGCAAGAAAGACATCAAGAGTAGTCAGTATGGACTCTGAGGGGAAAGGAATCCAAGGGATGTCATTCTTGACCAACCTCATAATTTTATGGTGAAATAGCTGGCCAGGTAGGTGAGGAAAGAGCAGCAGATATTGTCTACCTAGACTTCTATATGGCTTTCAACATTGTCTCCTGTAATACACTCATAGAGAAGCTGTTGAATTGTGGGCTGGATGAGCAGGCAGTGAGGTGTATTGAAAACTAGCTGAGCAGCTGGGCCCAGAGGGTGGTGATCAGTGGCATGAATTTTAGTTGGAGGCCAGTAACTAGCAGGGTGTCCCATGAGTCAATACTGGGTCCGATCCTGTTTGACATCTTCATTAGTGACCTGGATGATGGAGCAGAGTGTACTCTGTGTCTGCTGATGGTACAAAACTGGCTGATATGCCAGAGGGCTGTGCTGCCATCCAGAGGGAGCTGGAAAGGCTGGAGAGGTGGGCTGATGAGAATCTTGTGCAGTTCATCAAAGGGAAGTGCAAAGTCCTGCACCTGGGGAGGAACAACCCTATGCACCAGGATACACTGGGAGCCAGGCAGCTGGAACAACCTGCCCATCCTGGGCAACCTGCCCTAGGTGGTCCTGCCTGAGCAGAGGGTTGTACCATGTGACCTCTAGAGGTCCCTTCCAACCTTAACCATTCTGTGATTCGGAGGGGGTTGTCACATAAAATAGATATTTTTGGTTTCACTGGAACCTTCTTCAGACTGCTTGAGACGCATGCTGGACCTCCCACATCCAAACAAAAGACTTTTACCATGCTGTTGAGTTCTGCTTTTCAGACTTCTTGCTTTCTACCTGCTGAATGGTTGTGGTAGGAAAATGTAACAAATGAAGATTTTTTAATGCAGTAAAAATAATTAACTTTAATATATGGGAGGTTTTGGCTTCTTTGAGTCAGATCCCGTTACTTTGTAGACTGTTTGGCTTGCTTTCCTCTCTCCACACCTTGGCCCCACCTTGCTTGCTTCTGGGATGCAGAAGCATTCCGCATTCCCTTTCCCTGTGTGCTGTCTGCCACTTTGTCCTTAATGTGACGCTTCTTTTGGCACATATTGGTCTCTGCAGGTGCTTGCTAGCCACTTTTTCTTTTATCTGAGGATCTGTCTGTCTGTTTTCTCTCCTCCTCAGACCAATTTGATGTTGATAGTATAAGGACAAGACGTGTAGATGTTTTGAATGTATTTTCTGATCATTTCAACTTGAAGACTTTTCTCATGTTTTCTTTGGACCTCCACACTTGAGACACCTGAGAAGAAAAGTTTTGCCTAGAGTATAACTCGTCTTTTTTTCAGGTGAAGTGAAGCCTCTATCTGCTTAAAAACCAAGATAAGAAACTGCGTAGTCTTCTGAAATATGCGGCTATGACTGAGACTGGGAAATAGATGAGGGGAACAAACAAGTTCTACTTCATTTTGGTAGCATCTTACAGAATTTGCTCATGCCATTCCAGTTTTATTGTCACTGAAGCCATGGATGCTAGACTCAGCTGTGAGTCTTGATGTGAGAAGTATTCAAACATGTTTTCGTGACTGCAGTGGGACTCACGCAAATGTGTAGTGTTCAACCACGTTGTACTTTCTTTGAAGTGGGACTCTACAGAAGAGCATTTCTGATGTTCGTGTGACGTGGGTCACTGGAGCTGCCTGGTCGTGAGCCAGGGTTGTGTTTTGCCTGCTGGATTAATTGCATCTCCTTGTAACGTAAAAATCCTGTCATTCTGTGCTTGACTTTGCCCGTTTTTTGGTGAAACGGAGGGAATTTCTATGTGCTCAGGATGTGTTTTTTTTCCCCCTCTTAAGGTTTCACGTGAATATATTATCCCCCTTTCCTAGTGCAGTCTGTCTGGTGCCCCTCCAGCCCCAGGAGGGTTCTGGGGAGCCAGGAGCCATCAGAAGCACAGGCCAGCAGGGGTTGCTGTAGGAGTAGGAGATGGAGAAGATTTGCTGCCTCCCTGTTGGAGAAGCCCTCCTTGTGGGTTTGCTTCTGCTGCCCTCTTTTCCCTTGTACCACACCCATGCTTGCTTGGGCTCAGCAGTGGCTTCCCAGCACAGAGTAGGTGTCTGTCGCTTACTCACAGCTCTGTATATTTTATATGTTCTTAAATTAAACATTGTTTCCTCATTACAGTGCTAGAATTAACTTCCTAGTTCATATTTTGGCTCAATAAACTTTAAATACTTTTTCATATTTATTTTTTTCTGTAAAAGTGGACAATGGCATTCTTAATACTTATTTCCAGATGCCCTTAGATTATTGTTTTAACGTCATTTGTCACTCGAGAACTTGCTGGCTTCCTTCAGGACTGGGAGATAATCAAATTGGGAATGATTAGTTGCATCCTTTTGATTGAATGTTGAGTTTTTTTCCTCAATTCCTATGAAATCACCATTAGCTATTTTGGCTGCAGTTCTGCATTCTGTTGAGGCAGTACTACATTGTAAATCAATATCTTTTCAAAAAGACTGCTGTAAATTGCCTAGATAGCATATGCATGGTTACTTTGGCTGCAATGCTGCTGCAGAGCCTGGATAGTCTGCCTTTCTGGGAACTCCACAGGCAAGTCCATCATATATTTAAAAAAAAAAAAAGAAAAAGAAAAAAGTGTTTTTAGAAGGAGCATGGTATTGCTGCTGAAATTTAGACAGAGAAATATTGTACCCTTGGTGCTCATCTGTACCTTTTATATTTTATTCCACTGGGATTATCATGTCTTTAGGGATTTCTTTGTTTTCTGCTTTAGATTTCCCCCTTTCTTAGCTGTAGTACAGCCGTACCGTTTCAGCTTGCTAGTGCAGAAAGATGTTGTGAATTCATTCAGTTGCTGAATGAGCCCGGCCTGACTGCAAACACTAACATTGCCAGAGACATGTCAAAGAGTTGCCGGTGAATCTAACCTGATCGAGGCAACAGCAAAACGGTAAGATGGGGCTTGTTTAAATGTCTGGGATTTAATCGAGTGCTGGGGTTTCCTGTTTAAACCTGAAGCCTAGTTATCACATGCTTCCAACTTGAGCAGGATTCATTCTGTGCATGTCAGGGTGGGTTTTCTTTGGAATGCTTAAAATCCAGGCAGAGGAAGGCGGTGGGAAGCTGGGGATGCCACATGAGACCTCTCAGCAGCCACCCTGGTGAGACTCCCCGGCAGCGCTGCCTGTGGTTTGTAAATATCAGGGAAAAGGTAGGGGAAGGCTTAAAAGCAATGCTTTTCTTGCTACAGCTTTGTATTTCTCTCTCCGGCAGCCTTCTTTATTATTGTATTAAGAGGATAGTATGGGCAATTTTTTCCGATATATGCTTGGCTGAATGCCCTCTGGGACGAGTGAGTGAAGGACGTGATCAGCCACTTTCTCATCTCTGCTAACAAGTCTGTGCATCTTGCTAGATCTGAATAAATGTCTTTATCAGTTACAGATTTGCTTGATGTAGGAAGATAAAATTAAAATGATCCCTTATAAATACAGACTATATCATGGACGTCAGAATATCCTTTTGCCTTATGAACCTCTGTGATTATTTTATTTCTATCACATGCTGTCTTTATTTAATAAAACAAAAAGCAAGGTAGTCATTTTAAGTAGTCATTCTTGAATGCTTATGTAGGAGTGTGTTGGTAGCATTTTGGATCTTAGTGTAATATTTGAACCTGCATGAGAGCTTAGGGAAGCAGCGTGTTTAGGAAAAGAGAGGGGGGAAAAAGCAGTTATGATTAGTACAAGATAGAAAGATTAAAATGTGGCCATTGTATGGAATAATTTGAAATATTTTTGATGACTTAGCTGACAGTTACTTTGTTTCAGTTGTAAATGAAGCCATAGATTAATCTCTACAAAAATCCAGTGGAATTGAACAAAAAATAAATATATTTCACCATATGTTCTAGCACTTAAAGCAAACCAACTGTGGTAGTAATGGTAGAGTGATGAAATATGTTTTTTGCTATTAATGGTTAAGGGTAAAAGCAGGGGAGTTTTATTTCTAGGGGAGCATGTTTATGCTTTATGCAGCATGTGAATTATAATCCAAGAAGAAATCAGTTGTATATCAACGTGGGATCAAATAACTAGTTTGACAGGAATTCCTGCTTGTTTTTTCTGTACTTGCCAATTAAGTTCTTTTTTTTTCTTAGTCACTGAATACTATTAAAGGGGGAAGATTCAGTCCTATCAATTATTTTCTGAAGTTTATATTATTATTTTACTGGAGCTTCTTAGTAAAAACAATTCTTCTCTGATGTGTGACACTATATGTACTGCAGTATGAGTGATGTGAAGTGGGCTGTTTCACACTGTATACAAACTTAATTTGCATAGTTTTGTCTCAAAAAATAGGGATGCTTTTTTTGTTTGAGAATAACTGTAAATGCTTCTATTAAAATAGCTGCAAGTGTTTTTTATGGAAGTTTCCTTTGCTTATACTGTCAGACCTTTTGCAAACCTTTAGTGCATTTGTCATTGTTTGATATATAGAAGTAATCCAGCCATTTATGTTTGCTTTTACTTTGTATAAGGAATGAAAGTCCAGAAGCTCTTAGGTGCATAGGATTCTTTAAAGTGAATTTTAAAATAAAGTATTTCTTAGTGATATGTTTTCATCCACATATATATACGTGAAAGCTGTTGCTTCCACCAGCTTTCTTTCTCAAACAGATTTTTCTCCCCAAATGTTAAAACCACCAGCTCTGTCCATTGCATTACTGCTGTCTCTGGGGTTCTCCCATTTTAGTTTTCTGAGCTTAAGAAATCAATAATGCTTTGGAAATTTTTTGATGCTAGGAATTAGTTAAGCACAGGTCCCAAGTTAATTAGGGGAAAAATAGCATATAATGTGGCAAACTTGGCCAAAAGTTAAGAATAGAGATGGGAAGCTTAAGAAATACATAGTTTAATAGGCAAGAAAATGCTGAATGTTCCATAAAGATTACAACCTTTACTATGCGGATCAGTTTTGTAGCGAGGCTGATGTTTGTCACACCAGGAGATTAGAATTTACCTGATGAATGAATATTTGTCAGATTCTCCTTCATGTCCCTGATTCCAGATAGGAAGAATTTCAAAAAGTTGGAGTTGAGCAAACTAAAGATCATCGATGCTGTATCTCATGGCAAAGGATGTTAGCCATCCTTTGGTTACAGTCCAACAGCAAGAATGGTCACCTCATCTCTTTTTACCTATTTTGCTGTGTAAATCTTAAAAAAAAACACTGTTTTTAACATTTTTTTCCCTAAACCAGTAGGCTTGGATGAGTTATTTAAAAAGTTGACCTACATGCTACTTCCCACACAGACAGGCACTCTCTCTCTGGCAGGCCATTCTTGTTTCTCTGAGACCCTGCAGACAAGAAAATTGATAGTACTATTAAAAAAGTTTGTGATTACACTGCAGTACAAATATCAGTAGTCAATCACAACTCGTGGTTGGCTTGGGCGCTGTGACCATGAGTCACAAAGCTCTGGTGGAATCCAGCTGTCATAGGTAAGAGATCATTTTGTTCTTTAAGGCAAATCCTTGCACCGTGCCAGCTACTGCTGAGTGGTTTGCCTTGTGCAGTTTTCAGTACACTGTCCTGGCTTGACCTATGTGGTGAGCAGGAATTTACTGGGGAAAGGGCTTGTGGGAATGCTCAGCCTGGGTCAGGTAAGGGTCTTGGACTATAAAATTTGGTGACTTCTTTAAAAATATGAGAGCTAGGGTGCTCCTTAAAGCACACAGGAGCTGCAAAGTGATCCTGTTTCACAGATCCAGACAGCTTTGTTGGCGTTATTTCCCATTGAAGTCCTGGCAAAGCAAAAATATTCAGCTGTCAGGCCATGCTATGCATGGTTTGTAAATTTAGTTTGGTAGTATTAGTGTTAAAATTTCCTAAATGTTTCAGGTAGTGATACATTGGTAATTATATCTTACAAAACATGTTGAAACGAAGGAGAGTGTCCTAGCAAATAGGAATTGAAACAATGGAGAGACTGCGTGATACCAGTACTCCAAAACCTATTTCTAAACTAAAGAAAAATGTGTATTTTTATTTATATGCTTCTATACTATTTATATACAATTTATATACTGCTGTTCTTGAGTCAGGAATCACAGGTTAAATATAATGTTTTCAGAGGTTGAGTTCCCTTACGTAGGTCCAGACTGGCTTTCAGCATCTGTCATAGGTTTTTCATTTGATACTGTAGCAGAAAGGTACATAAATGGAAAGTTGGTTAGTTAAGGAACAGGTTCTTAAGGGCTTTTTTTATTTTAATTTTTAATCCCACTAGTAACATTAAAGTCAGGACAACTTCTAGCAGCAGCTCCATCTGTAATGAAGTGCTTCTTCCATGTATGTGACTTCTGTGTTTTAGTGTAGGTCAGTAAATACCTTTCTGTGACTACTTTTTGCTTTTGAGATAAGTTTATTATCTATTTTCAGAAGTAATGATTATATGCATCTTGTTTGAGTGTGGCATGTTTTTCACTGATACCTTCCACTCCATGCCCTAATATAAGCCTATGTAGAATTCAGGATTCCGCAATTTAACAAAGAGCAAGTAGTCAAATAACAATATTTAGTAGTGTTGGGTGTTGCATTCAGAGGGTGATTTTGTGTTATCAGATTTTAGAATCAACAGTGTAATCAGAGCATTTTGCCTCTGTAAAAGTAAATTTTGGACTTTTCCCTCTATTGTTGGTGAACTAAACTATTGTGATTGTGCTCTTTTGTTTATTATATTTTTAGGTAGATGGGCTCTCTCTGAAGTTCCTATATCAGTTCTGGATTGGCCCACTTAGGATGCGGAAGCAGGCAGTTTTATCAGTTAAATGTCTTATTCTATGACAGTGCACTAGTCAGAAATGGTGTGAAAATTGTTAGGTGGGGATTTTTGCTTTGTTTTGCAAAAAATTTGAGAATTTATTATTAGAATTTTTATAAGTTATTGTTACAGTAGAACTTGCTGTCCTATTATAATGGCTAGGAGAGCCATTGCAGCTTCTGATTGAAAAAAGATTCGTGATAAACTTCAGCTAGACTTTTATAGAAATGTAAAGTAATCTAAGCTAGTAGCAAACATCATATCAGCAAGATTTTGACCCAGTCTGTATTATTCTGTTCTGGAACTTGTATCAGATTCATGTAAGTTGTATTTCAGTTTTGCTTATAATTTAGTATTATATTTAATATATTTAGTATATGACTTACCTGAAGAAGAAAATACCAAATGATGCTAAGTGAGCAGTGGGGGAATAAAGCCACTAGGAAAAAGCATAATGCCTGCTTGTGTATTGTGAGAGCTCAGCTTCGTTTATTCATTTCTGATGCCTTCTAGTCTACATGCTTAGTTTGTTTGAATACGTCCTCTTCCGGACTACTAAATCTTTGTAGAAGTGCAAAGAAAAAGTATTTAAAACTGTAGACAATATGTGTAAGATGTTTTGCTGAGACTTCCCTGTAAATAGTGTTTTTCTATAAAAATGAATATGTTTCATTGATAAAATATCGGTTACAGATATGTTATTTTAATGTCATAAAGAAGAGTCATCTCAGAAAGTCCTACAGCTTGGTGATGGGGGTGGTTGGTTTTGCCGCTGCCTGGGTAAATGGTGGAGCCATCACCCGTAACTTGCAAGTTGGCAAGGAATTACCTGTATTTGGCAAAGTGGTCCAGATACCTAAGAGGATATAACTACAAAATATGATTTTACTGTTGATAGACAGGCAGCTGTGCAGGAAAAGCCATGCAAAATATCTCAAAATATCTGCAGTCAGTCTCAGTTTCGTTGAGGTATTTTCATGAGAAAATTAATGTACTGTAAGGATGGAGGACTTCTTACTGATGTTCTAACTTGAATGCTAGATGTGATTTTTAACCAATTTGCTGCTTGGATTTTGTTGTTTGTTGCAAGTCATTTGAGATGAACTCACGGCTTTGGTGGCACAAATTGCCACCAACTCTAGCAGGCTCGATTGTTTTGTACTGTTATAGCTTTTTCTCTAGAATTGATTTGAGCACAGTCATAAGTCTACTGCAGCACACATTCTCCCTTGAACTCATCAAAGAAGCAGCAGTGATTTTCACTTTTCTCTTGAAATACCTAGTTTTTCGAAAATTGAGCATTATCTCTATGCTGTTCAGAGAATTCTTCTTATAAAATTACAGTTGTCCTTATAATGAGCTCTTCTCACTATCATTTCAAAACCTCTCCATTTAAGCTTTATACATCTTTGCAAGAAAAGATATACTGGAGTGTTCTTCATATTCTGAATAAATTTGGATGCTACAATTTTCATTACAGCCCCCGACAAAATTCTGAATTATGGGACGTAGGATATTTACAGGGCTTCTGCCATTTTTTCCAGCATAGCACATTTAATGGACTGAGAAGCAAATTTCATTATGCTTTCTTGCACCTTTTTGCTTTGTAAGCTACTGTGCTACTGCAAGTCTGACAAATCTGCAGTGGCTGCTGGAAAATTCCTTTAAGACTTTTCATTCAGGTTTTGCAGAGTTCTGTAACCAGGTCTTTTATCTGGAAAAAAAAAAAAAAAAGTAAAACACAAACAGAGAAAAAGCCAAGTGTATGAGAGATCCAAACACAGATGAGGACTCTCTTCATTGAATTGTTTGTGAAGCTGGACTTGTCATCCTCATCTGAACTCTCAAACTTTCTTAAGAGAAAACATTGGCAGAAAGATAATGGATGGCTGTTTCTAAGATTTCTGGGAGACAGAATTGGAATACAGGTTATTGAAATCTTGAAGGTACTCGGACGATAGAATAATGGCAACATTTTAGCTTTTTTTCTCACTGTACCTTTATACTGATATGATAGAGGATACCTTGTCAAATTCAGTGGCTCAGAAGATAATATGTAAGGCACCAGATCTAGCATCACTGGGAGAGCTTTTCTTTCCTTGTGACATTGTTCTGCCTTGGAAGCTGCATTTCTCAAGCTGTAAGGTTGTTGACCTCAGGGATGAAGCACCTAAGGGCAGGAGAAATTTCTTTCTTGGTACCAGAATGAAACTTTGAAATGCATTAGAAGTGTAGAATAAAGAATTCTCGTTACCTAGCTTTTCCTCTAGCTTTTGATAAAGATAGTAAAAAGGAACTTTAGAAGAGAAGGAAGAAAAGCAAGAAGAAAAAAATGCAAAGAAGGAAGGGAATGAAGTAACTAAATACACACACACACACACACACACACACACACATATATATTAATAGGAGAATTGGTCTGAATGAAGGAAAAAGGAACCACACTAATTTACTCTTCTAGTCTTGAGTAATTTCTTGCAAGGCACTTTTGAAGGGTCTGCTGATGGTTTGTGAGACTCCCATTGATTTGTAATGGCCTGTAGAGTATGCTGCTTTAGTGCATGAAAGCAAATGGTTGTAAAAACTTTCTATCTGCAAATGCATATATTTTGCAAAGTTGATTATATATTCTGTCTCTTTCCTCTTTTCTTTTTTTAAGAAAAGTGCTCTTTAGCCTATATATGAAAGTTAGTTTTGGGTTCTTGAGACAATCTTTGATTTTTCAGTCTGAAGTGAACTCTCTGGTTCATTGTAATTATAAATTAAGTTTTTGTCTCAACATATCTCATTGTTTTCATCTGACTTCAGGCTCACCAGATAAAAGAATTTAGTTGAGTTTTTAGTAGAGCCGTTGGCCTGTAGTCTTACGCTATCAGTTGCTTGACCAGATCTGACCAACAGCAGTATTTTTGTCGCAGTCCCTGCTTGTGGGAGAACAAATACTGTTTTTATTTTCCAACATAAGTACTCAGTGATGCCTGTGAAAGAATCAGGTGGCTTGCAAGCATAGGCAAAGGAGCCTAAAGGAGATAAGTAAAACCTGTTTTCAAGTCATGGAGTTATTCACCATTTATTTTCCTAAAAACCCTACTGACACAGCCTTAGAGTTTAGCAAGAATAGGCATTTTGCTGTCAAGTCTCTCAAGACTTCAGCATGGTAGTGGGAAGACTTTGTGCATTTATGGATACTCCCTTGATTTATTCATGACTGGCGGGAGTGTTGAAGGACAAAATAAAAATATAAACCTGTAAACTCAGAAAGGCTTAATATAATGTTCACACAAAACTACTAATGCACTTACAAAAAGAAAACTGCATGAACTTGCATTGGCACATGGAGCCATCTGTTGGAGCAGGAGGTTGATATGGGAAAGGGATTGAAAATATTTTTTTAGTCTTTATTTTTAAATGCTGTTCATATGGTTACAGAGGAGGATAGACAACAGATACAAATGGGTAACTAAGTAAAAGAATATAGAAACCACCTGTCACGATTTCATGGGAGACGCTTTCTCCCCTGTTCTGCTGGTTATGAGGAGCTGTTGGTTAATGCCACTTGCTGGAAGCCGTCTGCCATGCTGATACCTCCTGCTCCGGTCTGCTCCGCTGCCCTCCTGTTTGGCTTGCTGGAGGAACAACCCTTCTGCTTCTGGGTACAGTAAGCCTTGAACTGGGTTAATGGAAGCAGCAGCCCAGTGCTAATTCAATAATGTGATACTTAATTTGTAGCAAACCTGAGCATCAAGCAGGTAAAAAGAAGAATTTATTTACCAGAGTCCTCAATGCTAACACAGTTGTTATATTTTAGGGCATAAGTACAGAAATAGAGCAAAACTCCCCATTAGATCAGCTCCATTGAGTTTCTGTCTCTTTTCATGTTTGTTACAGGCTGTCAGGACTTCTGGGTGACCTTCAGCTGAGATCCTGTCCTTAGGTGACTTGTCACTAGTGTTGTTGCAGAACAGAACAGGATTTTGCTGTGAGGACATATGTAGGCTTTTTATACACCTAAGGTCTAGTCTGGGCTCTCTTAAAAATCAAACCTTTTTTCTCTGTGAGGAGAGGAACATCAATTTTAATGGACTGAAAACTCACTTTTTCTGAAGCTAAGCTCTGCTGTGATCAGAACAAAAAATATTAATTTTAGAAATGTTCAGCTCCACCTTGCCTTGTCCAAGGGACATATAATCATGTGCAATAATTCCTCACTCATAGGGTTATGTTTGATTTGATAATCATGCTAATTTTCAGGTATTAATTTAGCAGAATAAATAAGTGCTGTAGTGCAGGTTTGGCTGGGGAGTTGTGTAAGCACTGCCCGTAATAACTTCCAGTATAATACTTTATTTTTCCTTGATTCAGGTGTTAAAACTTCTTTCAGATTTGTATGATTTTGGGATTCCTACTTCAGGTGTGATCAGTTGGCCTTTATGTGAGAGTGACTTGTTTCGCACTTGGCAATTCAGCACAGACATTTAATCTGCACATTGAGTTCAGTGTTTCAGACAAACAGAGAGAATTAATGCCAGAGCTTCCAGTTCAAAAATTCTTCCATCTGGCACTCCAGTGACCTTTTTATATTTGCGTTCTTCCATATGACAAAGACAGTTGGTTTAACATCAGCTTTGACTTCAGAAATAAAAAGGCCATTTTTGGAGTAAGCCTCTGAGATGGGCTGTCTCACAGATTTATGAGCAAGTTTGTGCTAGGTACAGCAAGGATCCTGTGATGCCATTGGATACCACTTTCAGTCTCAAAGCTCTGTTTTCAGTTGTAGTTGCTAGTTCACAGCTAACATAGCTAGCAATATCTGTATCCACATAAAGTTAGACAAATAATACCTGAGAATATA
Organism: Anseranas semipalmata; assembly: GCA_013399115.1. Taxonomy (NCBI): domain Eukaryota; kingdom Metazoa; phylum Chordata; class Aves; order Anseriformes; family Anseranatidae; genus Anseranas; species Anseranas semipalmata. The sequence continues at coordinate 856,911 of VXAA01002963.1, read as the reverse complement.
CATTATAGTTCTGGGACATAGTAAGCCTGTTACCCCCAGAGCTTACCAGATAGAAATGGTAGGCCATCAGGACAAGAAAAGAAATGTCTTATTTTACTATCATTTTTTCCTCACATTTTCCTTCCTTCTTTCTTTCCTTCATTGTCTGACTGTTACTCTGTTTCTTGTCCTTTGTTTTTTCCCTTTATTTTTCTGTCTTACTTGAGTTCTCTCACTGCTCTTCATAGCTGTGCCCATCAGATGTTCAAACCAAAGACCCGGTGCATCTATTTGCAGGGAACGGTGAATGTTGAAGGGCATCTCTTAAATTTGGGCCTGACTGTGCTGGTTGTTCCAGTATGAAATCACAGGTGATGTCTTGTAGCATTACATGCTCTATTTCCCCTTTCATAATTTTTTGTTCCCTTATCTCACTTGTTGTGCTTTGGTCTTTTTCTGTAGCACAACCCCAGCCTTCCCACCAGTTAAACTATCTTCTCGATCTGTTCATGTCTGGTTTTCATAGGATCGTAGAATCATTTAGGTTGGAAAAGACCTCCAAGATCATCCAGTCCAACCTATAACCTAACACTACCAAGTCCTCCATTAACCCATGCCACTGAGCTCTACATCTACACATCTTTTGAAGACCTCCAGGGATGGTGACTCAGCCACTTCCCTGGCAGCCTGTTTTCGACTTGTGGGTGCAGCAGCTCCCTGCTGGGGCAGCTGCTGGCCTTCTCAGGGCAGATGCAGAGTGCGGCCACTCCGTGGGGGAGCAGCTGAGACCTGTGGTTATGACATGACAGGTCCCTCCCGATGCTTTGTTCTCCAAAGAGGATGATCCACAAGAATCCACAAGATTGTCAGTTCCTATTTTATTTTGAACAAAGCTGCTTATAATACTGCTGAACATTCCCAAATGATGTTTTTAAGTAGCAAGTGTCAAATTCCAGTGCTGCCAGAATCTGCAAATGACTTGTGTAGTTCTCAATTGCCATGGCACCAAGGCATGATAGAAAACAACATGCTTATAGAAGATAATGAAAACTCATATCCAGATAGGATTTTTCAGTGAAAATTAATGCTGGCCGTATGCTCTCAGCAATTCAGCTGTTGGGTTAGTAGTCACTTGACTATTTATGATTTTTTTCTTTATTCATCTGTCAGCTAAATGCAAGTGCTAAGTCTTATTCTCAGCAATAATGAGATTGTTGTGCCACCTTCCAGAGGGCTTTGGCTCTACAAATTATAATCGATATCTTCATAACATTTCACTTATAAAGCCCAAGTGTTTTGCAAAATTAATTAGTGCTCCTGTTTTCTCCTTGTGACAGGGGCAAGATCGTTATTACAAACAGAAAAATGGAACTGCAGAGAGGTTAAGTGACTTCCTTGCCTCAAGTCATTCAGTAATTTTTTTTTTTTTTCACATTATGGGTGCTAGATCTTGGATTTCCCTATATGGGGTCCTTTCATACAACTTCTATTGAAAACGGAGCAAATAGGGGTATTCAGGTGTTCTGTTTGGATTTTTTTTAGTAAGAATTTTGGATGTTTGCTCTGGTATTTACCCAACTGGACACTTTTTCCCAGGATGTACACAGTGGCAATGTCTAATAGAGAAGAGTAGCACCAAAACATGGATTGCAATTTTTTGGCATTTTACATGAGTACATATGTACTAGATGACCTAAGTAAAAATTTATAGGGTACTACATGTAGGAATCAAAAACCAGGTACAATGCATCTTCCTAAGACATGATGAGGTTTAGAGTAGTATGTCTTTACACTATACAAGCATTTTTTTTTTCCTTCTGTATGGTAGGATGTTTGGTCTGTCATGCAAAAGCTTAAGAAAAGATTGTTCTTTGTTACTGAGGATGTCTTTATTCGTATGAATAAATTCCAGTGATATGGGACAGCCTGTCTCTTACTAAGTACCCTAACAGATAATTCATTCAGGGAACATTCATGGATGTTTTAAAATTCATGAACCATAAGGACTATAAATCACTTATGTGTTTTAACTGATTACTCTCACTCTTTAAATGCTATATAACTTGAAACAGTAACTGAATTAATCCAGCAGCCTTTAATTCTAAGAATACTGTTTGCTTGGGAGCTCTGAATTTTGCCAACAGTGATGAACTGAAAAAAGCTTACATGAAATCATACCAGGGTAACTAAATTTGATAGTTTTTTCTTTTTTTTTTTTTAACATTAAACCAAATGAAGATTAAGGAATATTGTTTGAAATGATATAAGGTGAATCAAAGAGACATCTTTACTTAGAAATGGTTCCTTGAGTGGTTACACTGACTTTTATTTATTTAATGGGGTGTATTATGGACTTCTTGGCTGGAACTAAAATATGCTTGTGATTTCAGTCTCCATAGCAGTAATTTTTATGGGAAAAACTATGGGCTGTTTGCAGACATTATGTCTTGAGATACGATAAATACTGTGATGCTGGGTTGGGAGATGTAGGAAACTGTAGGCCAGTGATCCTTACTGATGTAATGGTGATTAAGCATGTTTATCCTAGAGCAGCCTTGGGATCTCAAACTGACTGTGAGACTGAGTAGGATGATAGGGGAAAAAAAGGCTGTCCGGGCTGTTTTGTTGTCTGTTGTACACTGTCTTCTGATTCTGATCAGCAACTAAGAAAGTTGCAAAGTATGATCTCTTCTATGCTTTTTTGTGGTTCTAAAATTAGGAGTTGTAAAGTGTATGATATTTTAATGTTCTGGGTGTGTGGTAATGGTTTTTCTTTAAATAAATAAAAACACACAGAGAAGAACTAAAATAGCCTCTTGTACCAGAGTACACTAACTTTTGTGGGGCTGCTTTTAATTTTGTTTCACTGCCAGAACCTGTAATAACTCAAGTAATATTAGAATTGCTATGACTGTTTTGATTTGCTACTTAAATAGTCCTTTATTATTTTTTTTTTTTTGAAAGTAGAGAAGAGTCCTTCAGGCAACTGCAAGGTGGGTCTTTGAGCTGTAGGTTTTAAATGGCAAAAAGACTTCTTGTCTCACCATCTCTCATTTTGTCTTAGCTTTTTAGTTGCGACTGACTAAATAATTGGGGACGAATTTAACAAGTGGGTATAGTTCAGCTATCAGGGTGTGCAGGATGAATGAGACGTCAGTGGTGATTCTGGTGACTACATGGGATATTGGCATAGTGGGATGTTGGCAGCAGGGAGTGAAACAATGAAGGGAAATAAAACTGTACTTAACATTAATGATCCTTATGTAAGATGTAATGGGCAGGATGTTCATGGAGAATTGCTTCTGTTGGACTACACCTAGGCTGACAGGTATCTTTTTTTCCAAGGCTGGGGTCAGGGACCCTCAGCTATTAATACTGCTATCTCACTGGGTAGGAACAAACATTCATGGCTATTTTCAGATTTCCCATGAAGACGCCGAGTCCCTGAACAATTTCTTATTCCTGCTTTGGAAGTGCTTTTCCCAAACTGTAACTTCAAAACAAAAAAACTAAGTTTCTGTAGAACTGCTCTGTTCTCTATGGAGAAGAGCTAGACTCCTTCCAAAGGGAGATTCCGTGTTGGAGTCTAGTAGGTTTTCTAGGACTTTGGTCTTGGAAATGAAGCAGAGTCTTGAGGTATTAATGTCCTACATGTAGAGTTTGCTTCTATGAATACCATACATACCATTCCCCCTTTTTTAAATTATTTTTTTTACCTTTTTTCCTTGTAGTCAAGTGTCACTTCCCTTGATATTAAGTCTGTCCCTTGTCCTTGCCCCTCTGTCGCTGTATTTGCTTACATCTGTTTTTCAGCATGCTTCCCCAAAGTAGCCTTGGTGTACTGGAACTTCAGTGGTGGGAAACAGACACAGCTTCCCTTCTACTTAGTGCCCGGGGCAGCCGAATGTGCCCAAAGAGAGAGACAATGAATCAGCCAGTGACTTTCCTGAGCATTTACTATTTGGTGGAAGGTTGGGAAGGAAAATAACATCTGCTCAAACAGTCTTAACAAGGCAGAGTGTTTTGGTGTATTGCCTGTTGCATTTGTACTAACCTATAGTTATTAAATGTATTAAGTCAATTGGCCTTTTCTTTATCCCGTTTCCTATAAAGAAGAGAGAAGGCATCAACTGAGAACAGATTCCCCTGTTCCCCAAAGTTATGAGATCAGCTGGCAGAAATACCTCTTCTGAAAGGGAGAGCTGTGACTGCATTGCACCTGTTCTAAAAGCCAAATAGTTTCTGAAATAGTTTATACATCTGAAAGTTATGCTTTGAATATAGTTTGTGGTGAGAAAAGTACCAGATCATGGTAGAAGCTCCTGAAGGGGGGAAAGAATCACTCAGTGTTGACATACCTTAATGTTTATTTGTATGTTGATTTAAGTTAAAGAAACAGTAATTAAAAATGCATAATAGCTCATGCTATTTGCTTGATAGAATTTTCATTAAATGGATATCATATTAAACTCTCCTCTTTCTCTTGATCATATTTTTTAAAGCATAGTTATCATCTTGTGTATGGCAAACCACGATATCACCTGTATTCTCTGTATGTGCATTTGGGGTAAATATTTGTGATAGTTAAGGTACCATTGATCACATCTTTGTGTAACGCTGCTTTTAGACTATTGTGGCATTTACAACATCCCAACTAGTGTCTGAGCTGCACTGTGTTAAGTACAGCATTACATAGATTTATAGAGCAAGGGCAAGAAGTGGGTAATGAATCATATAGATTGACTTCCTCTATGTTGTGAGCTGTTACGCTTGTTTAACTTTTGTTTTTCATTCCAGTAACTGTAGCTAAGCAGATATTCAACAACATCATCCGGTCTTGAGGCTGCAGTAGATGACTTTGTCATCTTTATTGGAATGAATAAGGGTAGTTCTGCATGTAGGTTTAGTAAAAGAATAGTCCCCATTCTAAAGAACTTATGGCTTATGTAGATAACACATGAAATGGGGTATAAAGACATGCTCTGCCTTACAGATGGCAAAATGGAGTTATAGAAAAATTCTGATTGACCCTGAAGAGCACATAGGAGCTTCTAAAAGAGGCTTTTGTGACAAATACCATGTTTTAATTGAAGCATAGTCCTTAATCTCTTATGCAAGAAGAAAGCTGGAAATGAGAGGCTAGGTTAGACTTCTTGTGACTACCAGCAAGGAGCTACCAGATGAGACAGAGATTTACTGTTCTAAAAGCTTCTGATGTTAAGTATTTCTATATACCTTTGAGTGGCTGAAATTTATAAGAATCACTTTTGTAATGCTGGTACAAGGAAAAATGATAGTGAAAAGACTGAAGTGTAGTAGAAAAATTCAGACCCGTGCTGTTCCTCAAAGTGATCTGGTCATCCCGATGAAATCTAAGATCATTTGTATGCACAGGAAAGTTTACAAAACATATTACGCATCAGTTTTGCTCAGTACACTGTTGCTTATTTGCATGCTAAGTCACTGTAAAATAAGCTTCAAGGTTAGCTGGAGCACAGGAAGGCTGGTCTGCATGCCCTTTACCCAGTGGTGAAAGCAGGGTTATTGTGGTAACTTAGCTCATGCCAATGGAGGGAAAATTGAAGTCACCAATGTGTTTGCTGCAGCCTTAAGGTGTGTAATGCTGAAGCCATAGCCAGTGCTCAGTACTGATGTTTCAGACTTGCTCTTTCAGATCTTACAGAGCAGAGTTTCAGGGTTAAGTTTGACTTCATCTATAAGACAATGTAAAACAAGCACCTAGATACTCTTTCTCCTAAGAGTTTTATAGCCAAGGTAGATGGGTTGGAAATGCGTGTCCTTAAAAAACAGCACAAGCTTGGCTCCGTTGGTTTCTCAGTGCACGGTGTGCTCAGCAGTCACTTGGTGAGAACGTTTAATTAAAGCCAGCGATCTATGGCTGTACGTGAGAGAGAAGTGATGAATGAATCTCAGCGCTGGCATGAGAAGTGCCCCAGTGACAGTGCATGGAGCGATCTCTGCTTTTGCACTTCTCTGCTGTCTTCAGTCTTCTTTACTGGTGACACTGGCATTCCGTGCACCTGCCGGGGTGCCTGATTTCTGCGCGGGCACTGGCTGGTGCACATCTTGCTTCCAGCCATTTGCAAGTTTTGAGGGTGGCTGTCAGAAGAGGATTGCAGGGAGTTTTATTCCACTCCTGACTCAATCAAGTGACCTGAAGGTGAAAGTGTTTCCCTTCGATATCTAATTCCAAACTATTACTGCTTCTAGTGCAGAGACGATCAATAGTAACAGATGTGTTGCTTTTTTTTTTTTTTTTTCTTTAATGCAAGGCCTACTTAGCCCACATTAGTGCAAGACATGGAGACTTTCCAGTTGACAAAGAAACGAGATGCAGCAGTCATGGCAATGTTAACCATAACATGCTTGTAGCTGTGGATTCCAAACATTTTAACCAGTCACAGGTGGCATTTTGTAATTTGGAAGGAAGACAAGTACAGCTTTTAACCTTTTCTCTCTATCTCCTGCCCCTGTTTTCTAGATCACAGGATTTCAGAGGCTAAGAGATACTTACTAATTTATTTGCATCCATGTTGATTAAGCAAAATGAAAGTGTTGCTATTTTAACAGTAATTTCAGTTTACATTATGTCAAAACATCTTTGTTGGTAACAAGCATCACAAGAACACGATCTGGAGAGGACAGTGGGAAGTACATGGGTGCATGCCTGTGCACAGTAGATTTTTAAGGAAAAAAAAAAGAAGCCAATTAATTTTACAAGAAGGCTAATTAAAAATTCTTTGTGCAGCAGCTCTTTATCTTTTCTCTCTGAAGTAATGTATCTTTTCTCTCTGAAGTAATAGACCAAAATTACATAATTGCTTTAATTTTGGCCTGAGAGGGTATTATCATAGGAAAGAAGGGGGGCTGTTCCTTTTCTCAGTTAAAAGTTGGTTATGTTTTAGTCTTGGAGAAACCATGTTAGTGAGAAGAAACATGAACCCTTGTAAAGCTGGCTTGTAATGCTGGTAATGGCCTTAATTGGAGCCGAACTGGTACATGGTGGTTTGGCCAGATGGCACTCTGTGAGAAGTGCACTTTAAATTTTTAATGTACGAAAAAAATCTTTGATCTGCTGTTACAGTGGATCATCAAAAACACAAAATGTCAAAAACTCAAGGTATAGCCACACGGTATTTCTACAAACAACTGAAATAAGTTGGATTTCAAGGCACTGAATTCCTCAGCAGAAAAGGCAAAGAATAATTTTTTGCAGAAGTCTGTGTTGGAGACATTTGGGTTATGGGGGAAGAGTCCTATTTAAATACTACACTAATTTTTTTTTTCATGTTACCCATTTTATGACAGCAACTTTTCAACAATGCTTGGATTGTAGGTGCTTAAATGCAACCTTATGCTTAAGTGTATGTGTGAGAACAGTACAGTTGATAGCAAATTAACTCTTTCTACCCTGAAATACTTGCAGATATCTTGGAAAAAATACATTGGAGATTCTTTTGATTTGCTGTAAGATTTAAGGAGCATCTAGTGTCTGCCTGCATCACTCCTCATAGCTTTTCCCCATAGCCTGAGAGCTAAAAGTGTTTCTGTTCTTCCCAACTAAAAGTGGAGTCTCTTATGGTTGTATGCAGAAGCTGAGGCCTCAAGCACAACACCCCCCAACTTGTGTGATTTTAAGAAATGTCTTATAAATCAGAATGTGAAAAATATATAATATACATCAAACTATGTAACTGGAGTATCTAAGCTCTCTGTTCTGCTTACTGAGTTCTTTTGCACAAGCAGTAACCTATCTGGGTAGGCAATCTTCAGGGCTTGGCAGCGTCGTACTTCACTGTAACGAAGAATTGAACTTCTGTGCTTTAGTGTGCTATTAAGCTGCGGTCTCCCATTTCAGTGCCTGGGAATTGATTTACTGATTTCATTTTCTGAGACATATGGTGATAATAATAATAATAATAACACTGTATAAGCATTATTTAAAAATACAATAACGTACTGGTATTGGATCTCTGGCAGGCCAGCACCGAAGTGCACACCCAAACTACCATCATTTATTTAAGTTTAGGCTCATCCAACTTTAAACAAATGGAAATCAATACTGCTCACAGATATCAGCAGCTAGATTGGAGAAAAGATTGAAATGGCATTGTTGCTAAGAACAAACTGTATGAGAAAACACACAAACGACTTTGCCGTATATTCTTCTTCTGTTTTTTTTCTTTTTCCGAGTCTTTTAGTACACTGTAATAACATACACTTTTTGTTTTTATGACTGCTAGTGTGTGTCCCCTATGTAAAATGCATGTATGATTTTAATATCTGAATAGAAATTAAATGCCTTTGAATTCCAGTGGCTTTTTTGATGTCTGATACACAGATCGATACAGACTTCAAGCCTGTTAAAATCAATGAATGCTGTTTTTTCCTTTCAGATATGTGTCACAAAGATGTCTACACGGAACTGCCAGGGAATGGATTCAGTGATCAAACCTCTGGATACAATTCCTGAGGATAAGAAAGTCAGGGTCCAGAGGACACAAAGTAGTTTCGATCCATTTGAGAAACCAACTAATCAAGTGAAGAGGGTTCATTCGGAGAACAATGCTTGCATTAACTTCAAAACTTCATCTGCAGGGAAAGAATCACCTAAAGTCAGACGGCATTCCAGCCCTAGTTCTGTAAGTTCATAATACTAATGTCTATGCATGTGCCAAATGGTGGAGTTAATAACACTGAATAAATGTTTTCTTGCTTAAGAAGAAAATAATTGCTTAGAAACAAAACAAGAAGCTTGTGGCTGCTATTAAATATGTTTCCCATATGTACTTGTAGTGTTTCCTTTAAAATATAATATATAAAGAAAAAATGAAACTTTAAAGATAATACGTTTTGAGATTCCTCTCAGATATCAGCTAGTGTATCTTAAAGGATTTCTAAGCATTTTCCTCTCCCGATCCTGGTATGGCATTACAGCTGCTACAATGTTTATATTGGAAATTTTGTGGAAGATTGCTTATTTGTGAGGAGGAATTCTTTCCCGTGAAGTTTAGGAAACTGCATGAATTGCTTTTTTGAGTTTTAGATTTAGGTTTCAGAGAAACTTGAGAAACAAGTCAAATTTGACAGATTTTGTTTACATTTTAAAACTCTCTTTTTAAAATCAAGTAGTAAAACTAGCATTTATTTCCCTGTCAGAAACTGTGTGTGAGAGAGAAAACAACTGAGAAGGTGTTGGTGATACATCATCATTGTTGTTTTATCCTCAAGTGCTTTGAATGAAACCAGATAAATAAAATGTCATATCTTTCATGAATAATGCCCAGACAGATTTCCCCCAAAAGAACTTCAAAATTATTGAAAAACTATTTCTGTTGTGCTTTGGCAAGAAAAAATCCATAATAACGTGACCTTTGAGTTGAAGACTACAGATCTAAGCAGATGTGTGTAATACTTCAAATCTTAGTTGGCATGAAATGATTTTAAAGGTTGATTGGCTTTTTTTTTTCTTCTTTTCTTTCCTTTTTTTTTGTTTTTGTTTTTGTTTTGCTCTATCTTCTGGACATCTTTTGTCCTCTGTAGAGAAGTGTGACTGAATTCTGTCAGACTTCTAAGGAGAAGTGACAGAGATTCGTTTTCTGTAGATGAGCTTTGTTTAACACATGTGAATTTAATAGATAAGATGTCATGCCTCTAGGGGACTGTCCTTTGGAGAAAAGGTTACATTTTAAAATGTAACCATCTGTAGCAAAAAGAAATTTGCTTTTTCATCATTGTATAGTGTTATATAGCTGCTGCCAGAGATGTCTCCTGCATGTTCCAGATCAATCCATAACAAGGAGTTTTTATCATAAAACTGCTATAGTCATTAAGGAAGGATGGAGCTTTTGTTTTTCTCAGCTTGTTTGGGGGATAGTTGTTTGGTGTAGGCACTATATGCCCTGTATATTCAGCATCCTATCCATTGGTCAGACCTTGGCTATTTATTTCTTACCAACACCTTTCAATATAAAACTTTTTGTAGGATAAGAAACTCACATATTTACAGTTTGCACCTTGTTTACTTGTGAGCTATGCCTGATTATTGTTTGGCAGCACAACTGTCAATTTAAATGATTTTTTCTGAAAGTTCCTCAAGTTTTTTTGTGGTATTAACTTGCTCCACATCTCTGTTTTTTTTTTTTTTTTTTTTTTTCTTGGTCCTCATAGAAATTGTTACTAATTTCTGTTAATGCTTTACATACTTTTCTATTAAAAGTGAAGGTTTTTATTTGCTTTGCTTCCAGAATTTGGAAGCAGACTTATTTTGAAAGTATGTTATTGGCATCTTGTTCTTTTCCAGAGGGCTGGTACTCCACTGTGTCCACTCCGTGTCCTGTGATCCCAGTATTTTCTCATGTAAATGATGTTAATGCTTCCTCTACTGGTGTGCTGCTGGTTAGAGCCCTAGCTAACCATACGCTCTCACTAATCTTCTCATGGGCTGAGTCACACAGACTTGATGGGGACGTCTCATGTTTTGAAGTAGATGCATAGGAATTTCCTGAAATACAGTTCTGATTTCTTAACTTCCCGTAATTCTCCCTGATTTTTATAGCTCTGTTCAGTGAACTCCCTTCTTGTGCTTGTAGTCCTTGTTAGTCATTTTTTAACTCTTCCTCACAAAGGGTGCTCAGAAGAGCACCTGGCAAGGAATAATTTGTGGAATAATGAGGGTATTCATGTCAATGAAGAAGGAAGAATAGAACTTCACAGCAAAAAGCAGTGCTGCTGCTCCACTGATCGCAGGTCACTCCTGGTCCTGACTGGCAGACTCAAAATTCAAACGTCCAAGCCAGAAATGCGATCAAGCCGTTCCCTTCCCCTGGGGCCTGACTACATTGCCTCAAGTGCAAGATGTTCTATTGCACGTTTCATTGAGCATACGTCTGGGTGGTTAGTTGCAGGAATTTGTCATTCTCCAGGTTTGAATTACAGTTGGATTGACTAAGGATTTTTCTTTTTCTTTTTTTTCTTTTTCTTTTTTTTTCTTTTTCTTTTTCTTTTTCTTTTTCTTTTTCTTTTTCTTTTTCTTTTTCTTTTTCTTTTTCTTTTTCTTTTTCTTTTTCTTTTTCTTTTTCTTTTTCTTTTTCGCCCTGATGCTGTGTAGCAGATATCCTTGCTACTTCCTCTTCTGATTATTACTTCTTTTCCTTCATGTCAGAGGGCTGCTCCACATTTTCTCTTATAATTCAATAAGTTGCTCTCTGGAAATTCTTCTGCTGTGCAGATGATACAATTCTGAACTGGCATTTTAGTTTCTGTAAATGTTCTTGAGCATGTTTTGCCCTCTGGGTTGTACTGGCTACAGTTGTGTAGTTGTGTTGCAGTTTTGGCTCAGCTTTGTATAAACTTTTTTTTTTTTTTAAAGATATTCTGATAGATATATGCTACCTACAATTTTCACTTTCTATGCTTGATTACTAGAGGCTCTGTATTAGAAAAAGGCTTCTTTTTAGTCTCTCCCCTTTCATCATTTTAAGTCCTCTGTAGCCATCAGGTGAAGAACTGATGTCTTGCAAAAGGTACATGGCTGAGGCTTGCAGGCTCTGTATCAACCTGTATATTTTTCAGCCACTTTCTACTCAGATGAAAGTCCCTAATTTGTCTCAAAAATAACATTTTTCAAGAAAGACCTTATTTATAATGCCCTGGGGTGCCGTGTTCTTTTTTGATTAGTTTCAGAAGCTTTATCAGCTCCCTGGCAGTTATCAGCATCAGTGTTTGGTGAAGATCACCAACTCATACTCAGCAGGTGGCATGTGATCCATTTTATGTTTTCTGTACCTTCTAAATGCTCTGTACCTTGTGATGGGAAAGATGAAACACAGAAGTTTATGAAAGCTGGAACTCAGTGTTCCTGCCCACAGATTGTCACTTGGAAAATAAATCATTTGCTCTTGAACACGAAGTAATTTTCTACAGTTACTGTCACACCTCTTTGCAACCCTGTAGAAATTCTGTTGCTAATTAGTGCAGTAGCATGCAGTGAGAAGCAAGAACATTACTTTTTGTGCTTATAAGACAAACTGAATTTTTACATTTTAAATCTTCCCACCTGATATTTACATTCTCATTATGTAAAATAGTGACATTGCATTGCATTCCCCCACCCCTCTTTTAAACATAAGAAAACATCTGAGTGTGATTTCCCAACTTTTTAACCTGATTGAAATTGAATGTTATTAAGGAGTGAAATCTACAGTAGAACAGACATGCTTTTTAACACATTAGAATAATGGTTGATCTTCACCTTGGAGGGAAATAAGTATTTGCCCACCTGTGGATCATCTGTTGGCTACTGTTAGAGGAAGGCAACTTGGATGGGCAGACCTTTGCTCTGATCCAGTGCAACGCAATTTATAATTATATATACGTGTGCACATATGTAAATGTGTAAATGTCTTTCTAAAAATCTTTTGTTGAGTCTTTTGCCTATGAAATAAACTGGACAAAAGAAAAAAAAAACACAACTCAAAAGAACAAACATATGCCCCTCTTCCCAAAATAACACTTGGTCTGGAAAATGATTTGACTAATTCTCTGAAAATTATATTTGAGATCCATGCTCTTTGAGCATGTGGCCATGTTTATTGTTTTCTAATTCAAGGTGAAGTTTTATCGTATTCAGTATACATATTTTATATACTAGAATAGTACTTTTGCACAGTGTGTAAATAGAATATTGCAACTTTTATGAGCTAGCCATCTAGTCAAGATTTAGGTATGTGCTGGTACACATCAGTTTGTTCTTTGAATGACTTAAGATCCATGGCAATGAATTCAAATGTCATGCTAAGTTATATACTACCTTTCAGCAGTAGAAAAACTAAATGCAGTGAAATACTATTTTTTTATTTTTATTTTTTAACGGCTCATATAAATGTAAAAAAAAAAAATCATTCAGATAAAAAGTAATTGGATACACAATGCCTTACTGCATTTACTCTGCACTCTTTTTGGGAGAGCAGCCTCTCTTCTACTTCTGTAACTTCTGTTAATTTTCAGTCTGGGTGCATGCAACTTTCTTCCAAAGAAATGCAAGCAAAAAGGATGAACTGATCCTATTAACTCATTGCAGATCAGTTGCATAAAAGATCTAACTTGAAAGCAGAAACTAAAGTCAGAATTTTGTGTAAAAGGGAAGCACCATTTCTGTCCGCCTAAACACTTTGTGTGCCGTTCTCACGCGTGTTCCTGTTCAGGTGTATGGAACCTTCTCTATTTTTAGGACCTCATTAGTTACAAGGGTAGCTGCATCCTCCTTGGATAATACTTTTTATTGAGGTAAGATGCATTCAGAGTTCAGTGTAGAGAGCTGACTTTTCTTTTCTGGCAAGAGGGAAGCTTTAAGAATCTTAACCTGGGGGATACCCTTTAACTGATAAGGCAGATAAAATGTGGCAGTTGGTCCAGCTCTTGTGCTTTTATAACCTATAGAACAAGTAACATCTTTACAAATAGCACCTAGCCCTTTCACAGAGCTCTGTGGTAGCTCCTGCTCAGATTGCTCACTTAAGACTGCAAGTTAAAGGGGTGAAAAGATGCAGGCAACAGGATGGAATCAGGTAGTGGGAGAGCTCAGATTAACGCTCAGATTGGATTCTTGAACATCTCTGTATCACTTGAACATGGTCCTAGACAACAGTCCAACTTGCCAAGGTTTAAAAATGGATGAAATAATGGGATCATGTTGACCTGTAATTGCATATAGGATCAAACCCCAAGGGCACTCATTACTGTGAAATTTGTGTATGGTTTTGTAAAGTGGTTTTACCATTGTGACAAAGAAGACAAAATGTAGAATGGTTTAAAAAAAAATCTTCAGTTTTTGCAATTTAATCTCAGTTAGGACTCTTGGCCCACCTTTCACTTTCAAGTTATTCTAGCAATGAATTTATTTGTTTTCAGTCATAGAACAGAACAGATCTTTAGTTTTGATTTTAAATAATTTACAGGGGTACTGTGAACATAATATTTTTTCCTTGAGCATGGCTTTATATTGACGTTTAATATCTCACAGTTAAAAAAAAAAAAAGTTATTTAAAACTTAAGCTCAGGAGTGTGGCAGTTAAGTGTGACATTCACAAGCTGTTTTGCAGTTATGAAAAATGCATGAGAACATAACCCACACAGCTTGTATAAGAATAGTCAGGTGATTTTCAATGTAATTTTCCATTAAAGTTCTCTTTACTACATAGATTTTGAAAAATTCGGGAAAAAACAGGTATTCGCATGAGAATACAGTGTGAGGACTCGCACTGTAAGATCTTGGAATGTTATCCCTCCTACAGTCTGTATCAATGAAAAGCTTATTTGAAACGACCTGGTCAGAAAAGACTCTTTCCTCTCACTTTTTTTTCTCCCTGTTATTTTTAATATACTAACGTCACTTTGAAATAGCTTCTTCTATTTCTGTATTCAACATTTTGGCATACTCTTTCTGTCTTTGTTACTATGATCTATATTTCCTTAGCCAGTGAAAAAAAAATCTAATCTTGGTTGCTGAAAGCTGTTCTATAAAAGATACCCTCTCCCATTGCTCAGTGGTCCCATTAGCCTAATCTCGCACTGGGGAAAATGTGGGCTACTAATAAGAAAACTATGTGAACAGCAACTATTTTCAAGGAAAGCGAAGCATAAAGGCAAACAAGTAAAACTCTCAGTCTGGTTCTTGAAGAGAAAGAAGTGCACCTCTTTGTGCTCCCTCCCCCTTAGGGATAATGTGATCCACTGCAATCTGTGCTGGCCTCCTCGGTGACTTGGGACTATTTGCAGTTCTTCAAAGGCTTGAGGGCCTTTACTCCCTTCTGTCTTAGTATCTCATCTATCTTTCCCATTTGAGTTCTCTGGAAGATTTCTCCCAAGCATGAGGATTCACTTTTCAGTGACTCTCCAGTAGTACCAGTCTCTCACTGGTTGTTTGCCATCTATTTAACTTTTGCTTGTTAAAGTTGTCCATGTTGAATCTTGGTCACATGTACCTATGTTTATTTTTTTCTTATCTTTGAAAGTTTGTTGGTGGTAGTGGTATTTTTTTTTTATTTTTTTATTTTTTTTTGTAGCAAATACAAAGTTCTGATGCTGAGCAATGGGCAGCTTTATGCCTAAGCAGCCCCATTGATGTGCAGTATATACAAATCAGTGTAGTCATAGGGAGAAGATCTCTCTTTAGCTTATATCTAAGAAATCACAATAAAAATGTCATAGAAAAGTTTTGAAAGCTTTAATTAACTGAAGAGCAGTTTACACATCTAGTAAATAATCAATTTTCGGACAAGGGACAGATTGTCCTGTTAGAACAGTTGTGTTCCATTGGTGTTTTGGAACGTTAAAAAGCAGTGAGGAGGAGTGTGAAAAAAAGGTAGAATAAAAAAAAAAAAAAGGAAGGCAATAAAAACGAATAGTAGCAGAAGTATTCTAATAATTGAGCTTCAAAAAGTAGCTTTGAACAAACATTTATCAAAATATGTGCATTCAGCTAAAATTAATACTCTCTTCTGTTGAGAAATCTTGTCTGGGTCAACTTGGAGAACTGCAGCAATTTTCTAAAATGTAGGAAGCCTTCTCATGAGTCTGCTGCTTGTGAGATATGTCAGTGGCTGTTGCAAACACTGTAAACGTGATGTGCTCTGGATATGTCTTGCTTACTGTCTATTTCAGTCAACCATATCCTGAGTAGAACATGGGACTCTTATGACCCAACAAACACAGATCTCTGTGAATATATATTTCAATATATTTTACTGGAAAGAATAACATACTCAAAGCAAACAAACCAACAAAAGATGATAGTTAAAAGTGAATTCTATATGCTGGATTGTAATATCACCATTAAAAAATTGGTACCATTATCTTGCGGTGACAAGGTGTATTTTTTTAACAAAAGTGAAAATGCTTGAGAAAGCTAAACTAATGTGGAGAAATCTGAATAATAAAGTTCATGGCTGTGAATCTGGAAAAATAACCATATGAAAAAGGGTGCAATAATAAAGTATGTGGAAATTGTTGTAATCTTTAGTAGTCACATAGAATTTCAGATTATTTAGATCCGTTCTATGGTCCTTTATTTAGATCCCTTTAAACTCAAAATTTAAGTTTTGGAAAGTTTCATATTTTTTGCATTATGTGAGTCTGACCTGACTTTATAATCCAGAAATAGAGGTAAGAAGTGTCTGAACTAAGCAAATGCAAGCAATTGTAATTGTAAGTTTGAATTAATATGTGAGACTTCATTTAAAAAAAAATTCAAAAACTCTTTTGTTCCCTCAAAATTTTGTCCTGAATCGCTGTGGTAGTATGTGGCAATTTTTGATGGTAGAACTGACTATGGGAATATAGTATAATTCAGAGCATCTAAACAACTGCAAAAGTCTGTTGATTATTATTATTACTTTTTATTTATTTATTTTTTAAATTCTCTGAAGTGCTTTTCTACACCAGATACCTTCAAGAACTGTAAGTCTTTTAAAATTACAAATGCAAGGAAAAATAGTGGCCATTTTCACAAAGGGAGATCTAATAGCATGAGAGTATCGACCTGTGAGCAATCCCACTCTGATCCAGCTGGAACAGAGGGCTGAGCTCCACTGCTGAGGTGCTGTCACCTGGAGAGATGAGATCAGGCACATTATTTTACTGCATGTAGGATGAATAGTGGTTAGGTTTTGGGTTGGTTTATGTTTTTTTTTCTGGTTTGCTCTTTGTTGAACAGGTACCAGACAAGCAATTCAGTTTGCTTGGTGGGGGCAAAGGGAGGACGGCAGGTCAGTCTTCCTGCTGCAGAGCGGAGCTCTGTGACACTGCATGGGGTGGCCACGAGGACAAGTCAGTCAAAACCAGCACCTCTTTTGGGCAGTGAAGAGTGAGCTCTTCTTCCCAGTCCTGCCAACACGAGCTTTTATCATTTTGCCTGTTCTTGGTGAGGATGCAGCAGCTCCCAGGAGGAGAATGAGTCAAAAGGCGTGACCTTAGGTCAGTGCTGCTGGCAGCTGGAATATGGGGAAATGAGCCTGAGGTAGTAGGAATAATTACCGCTGCTGATTTACTGTGTGGTAATGGATTAAAGGCATCCTGTTTCCCATCAAGATCTTAAGGCATTACAAGTTGTTGTGACCTTTTATATTATGGTTTCCAGTGGTATAAAATTAAAGTAAATCACAGTGTGAAAATAAAAGTGGATGTGAAACACATGTATAAACCGTGTCCTTTTCCTTCCCCACTATATGAGGAAACCAGCATTGAACTATTTCCTGATAACTGGAGCAGCGTTTCCACTCCAAACAAAGCTACTCGCTGTGTGTTTGTTCACTGCAGCCTGCAACGTGGGAAATACTTTGCTATTCCTCTTTCTTTATATGGGAGACATTTAAACACCTCAACACTTTCCTTCTATAGTTTCATAATGTTACATTAGTCCGTAATTAGACACTTAAATGAGAAAGCTACTTGAATAAATGTTTTAGTCACCTCTGTTAATGACATCTGTAATACAACTGTGATTAAAAAAAATAAAACTTGCATTTCTAACCAGGCAGAATGCCTTTTTAAGCACAGATTGGGAGCCAAGCATATTATTCCCTTATCTATAATGAAGTGGTCCCAATAATGCAAGAGGAAAAACAACAGAGAGTTCCCATATGACATATTTTCATCGGTCTATTCATGTTTAGGACTTGAATAGCAAAGTAATGGATTGTTCTATGTATTGGAAGGAGATGAAAAGGCACAATTTTGCAAACATACATGTATATAGCCTGATATCATTCAATAGAAAGCTGGGATCTTAGTCCCAGAAAATGCATATACATGCTGAAGTGCCAAAATGATGGCTTAGGACAAATTTAGAATAGTTGAGTAAAAAGAATGTTTGTATGTTCTGTTTCATGGTTAATTGGTGGTAATGGGGAGGATTATGAGGTCCCAGGTCATCCTACCTGGGATGTTCTTGTCTGTTTAAATAGGAGCAATTTTTAGGCTCAGTTGATTTAAAACTTTTGACCATGGTTTTAAAAGAATTTAGACACAGCTGTGTTCTGCAACTGCAAACATGCACTGCATGTTCGCCTCCTTCCAGAAAACTGAAACTTGAGTACTTGTAAATCAGGCGTAAGATCCCAGATGTGAGTCTATACTGTGTGCAGCACAGGGCATGGCTTAGAGTCTCCCGGTTGAATTCAACCCTAAACATGCTCGATTTGCTTGGCTGCTTTCCTTTGTAGTGTTATAACCACAGTGATACTGAGTCAGTCCCTGAAACTGATATGAGCATCAGTGCTGATTCTTCAGAATTTCTGCCCTGTACTCTTTTGTTTGGTTTATGTACAGGACATCTGAGTGCTGCAGTCTAAAATATCTGTAGGTGATGCTGGTGGCAGTTGCAGATCAGTTTTTTGCAGTGTCCTTCTGGACTAGGGGGAGAATAAAAAGCACTTTTCTTCCAGACAACTGGAAGATGTGGATGCCTGGGAAAGTAGGATATACTTCAAAATGTCCGATAAACTCACACATTTTCCAGGAACTTCATCATATGTTGTGTACAAAAATGCATATCCTAAACTGCTTCAAATTACTTCTTTTTGTAAAAGGTAGGACTAATTCACAGCCAACATGTCCCTTTAACTGAATTTAAAATACTCGAGATTAAAACTTTCAGCCTCCTCATTCCCACTCTATTTTGCATTGGTGTGGCCTCACCTTGAGTACTGTGTGAAGTTTTGGGCACCACACTATAAGAAGGACAGAAAACTGTTAGGGAGTGTCCAAAGGAGGGCTACGAAGGGTGAAGGGTCTAGAGGGCAAGGTGTATGAGGAGTGGCTGAGGTCCCTTGGTTTGTTCAGCCTGGAGAAGAGGAGACTGAGGGGAGGCCTCATGGCGGCCTGCAGCTTCCTCACGAGGGGAGCGGAGGGGCAGGTGCTGATCTCTGCTCTCTGGTGACAGCGACAGGACCCGAGGGAACGGCATGGAGCTGTGACAGGGGAGGGTCAGGCTGGGTGTCAGGAAAAGGTTCTTCACTAAGAAGGTGGTCGGGCACTGGAACAGGCTCCCCAGGGCAGTGGTCACAGCACCGAGCCTGCTGGAGTTCAAGAAGTGTTTGGACAATGCTCTCAGACACATGGTCTGATTTTTGGGTGGTCCTGTGTGGAGCCAGGAGTTGGACTCAATGATCCTTATGGGTCTCTTCTAACTCAGGATATTCTGTGATTCTATGATGGTTTCTTTAAAAAAGCATTTTCATCTAGGTTTTCTATCTCAATCTTTCCTTCATATTTAAATTTTTTCCTCAATGTAGAGAGGTAGATTGGTATAGAAAGGGAAATGAGGTTAAAAACGTGCCTTTCTTTCCTCTTTGAGAATTTGAAAACTCAACTGAAAAAAAAAGAAACCAAACTTGAAACCTCTTTAAAGAAGATATCCATCTGAAGGCTTTTTTACACACATGTACATGGTTGTCAAAATCTTCTGTGAAGCTAATCAAGAAATATTTTGTTGTATACCATGACATTTCTTTTGTATGTTAAGGAACACAGGTATATAGAAATTCTTAAATGGATGTCCAGGTATAGAAACAAAAGACCTGTATTGACCTACATAGAAAAAAGATTATTTACTACTGAAAATGTATATTATTCTAGTGTCTGCTATGTGTGGTTGTAGACCAGGACCTCATTCACGAATATTGAAATTATAAAAAGCAGATAATATATTGCATCATTTGGAACAATGTTTGTTTCATAGAATAAAAATTTGGAAACATGCATTTATGCAATGGAATTCCTCGTAATACATCTTCTCTTTCTCAATTTTTAATAGCAGCTTTCCAAATGAATCATTTTCATGTCAGATGAATTTCTATTTTTGCAGCTTTATGGTGTTCTTTGTGAGGAGTGTGTAGCAACAGGGCAGCCGGCAACCTGGCACAGAGGTGGGCTGAGCTGTCTGGCCCTCAGCAAGGCGCTGTGTTCAGCTTGCTTCCATTTTCAACCCCACACTTAGGCTACAGGCGTTAAGGCTTCAGGATTTTATTCAACTGTGCTGCATATACATGTCATTAAAACTACAGTGTGATTGTATCCATAAGCTGAAAACAGTAAACATAATTCAGAAGCAAGATACTCTCTTTAAATGTGCTTTCCTCTAGTATTTTGATGACTCTGAACAGTGGTTGATATGCAGAGGGCACTCACTACGTATACAATGTTTTTGGGTGGGGTGTAGATTAAAATATATACATTTTACTTAAGAAGCTTGTGTAATCTGATTTTGTAGGGCAGATTGAAACTGTTGCTTGGATCTCTTAAAGATAAGCTGTTTTAGTTGCTAATGATCCTTTTCCCTATATGAAGTGATATATGTGAAAAATGAAACAGAAATCTTTCTTTGATTAAGACCAAAATCCTTTTGATAGTTCCAGTGATGTAAGTATATGGTTGATATTGAAAACCACCATCTGGGGTGTTGAATGATGTTTGCTTGAGTAGCCTATTAAGTCATTTTATTAGCTCTGCTATTAAATTTTTTTTTTTATTGTTGCCTGTTAAAAACGTGCAGGTCTATGAGTTTTCATAATGGCATTTGATCTCTAAAGGCTAAATCAAAGCAATTAATGTTGCGGGTGCAATAGATGCTGAAAGGTCATCTTTTTTCTTTTTTTTTCTTTTTTCTTTCTTTTTTTTTCTCTTGTTCAGCCTACAAGCCCCAAGTTTGGAAAAGCAGACTCATACGAAAAACTGGAAAAACTGGGAGAAGGGTCCTATGCTACAGTATACAAAGGGAAAAGCAAGTAAGTGGTGGTTTTTTTTTTTTTTCCTTTTAATTTGTCGTGTAAATGAAGGTAAGCAGAAAGTAGTAACTGATGTTGCACTTAACTGCAACACTGCAACAGCAGTGATAACTGCACTTGTTAGAGAACCGTATGAATGAATGCAGAGTGCTACTGATTTCTGCGTGCTCTACTGAAACAGGTTGAGGCCATATTGCAGGGGTAACATTACTTCATATCAGACCAAGATGAGATTCCATCTTGTTAATCTGATGTTTTCTTTGTACTTTATTGTTGTACTACTTTTTCAATATCCATACCAAATTAAATGTAATATATTTAATTTTTATGGATAAAAGCACAATATAGTATCAAGTAGATTTTTTTCTGATGTCCAAGAGCAATGCTGAATATATGAAATGAGTTTGTTGGTCTTTTCTTTGTCCTTATAAATAGCTTGAATAAAATACCATGAAGTGAATGAATGTAATTTTGGACTAATGTAAGTTCAGTTTATTTACAAGAATAGCCTTCAGGAAATAATGTTCAGACACATCATTGCAACCACTCCAACTCAAAGTAATCTACTCTATACATAACAAATATATGTTTTCTGCCACTTTAATGTTTTGTTGTGACTTTTTTATCCCTAATGCTCTAAGTATTTCTATATTGTATAAAATACCTTGGTAAAAATACGTAAAATACACTTCATGAGCTGATGCTTCAGTTGAAAATTATCTTCTGTCAAGCAGTTTATCTTATGCTATAAAGAAGTTCATATATTTAATCAAGTTTTCATAATCAAATTTTCGATAACAATAAAACAGCTTTGAGAGGGACATTGGGTATATGCAGTATCTTTATTTAAAACTTTGTCTAGTGAATGATAGATTAGGCAACTTTTCATTCTCAGCAAACAGAATGACAGCTGTGTGACAGTATAGCTACTGAAACAAGGAAATACGCGTGTTAATATTTTCCTGTGTCATAAGGGTGTAGGTACTGAAAATTATTTTTTTCACTGAATATTTGTAGTAAATCAGTATAAGGGATGTTGTCCTCTCTCAATAACTTTGAGACTGATAAGCGTAATGACCGTTAGCTGTTAGGAATAAAAGCAAGTTCCAAATTCTAAATGCAAAAGAATTATTACACTTCTGCCATGCTGGTGCATGTATCATCTTTCACTGGCAGCATTCTTCGAGAAAATGCAGTTATTTTGTGTTGCTGATGGTTCGATTACACATCACTATAAATTCCAGCCATAATAAATAAGTAAGTTTTTTATTGGGGTCGATGTGATTGGAGAAAACCTATAGATTTCAGCTTGTGCCTTATCACTAAAATCCTTTTGTAAAATCATAGCACATATCTGGTGATAGTTACCCGATATGCCTTGACTTTCAATAAGATTGAACTAAGGAAACAGGGTTACTAGATGTCCCGTCAATCAGTGGAATTGACCAAAAGTTAAAAGCAAAGCAAAGCACTTCCCTGAAGCTATTTCATTCAGTGGTGATTTGTGCATGTGTTACAAAACATAGATTGGTTAGAAATACTTCATTCATTTTAATGGAGCTGACTGCAGATCTGTAAGAAATACTTCAATGATTTTAATAGTAGTTGAATAATAAATTGATATTACTGGGCGTTCTGCATTCTCCATTATAAATAGCAAGCTCTAAATAAGTGGTGTGAATTATAATAATTATACATAACTTTATTCTGCTGCTTCATAACATCTTTTGCAAAATCTTTAAAATTTATTTTGAAAAAGTGTGTGTAACTAGAGAGTGGATAAAAATGCATTTGCAGTAAATATCTTGATCTCTTCCTAACGTTAAGGTGATATTCCTTCACCCGCTTAATCTTGTTTAGCTGACTTATTTTTTTTTTGCTTCAAGAATTGAATAGTTCCCATATTACATAACACCCCCCAGATTCAGCACCTCCAGTCCTGGCTTCTGTTTCTTGGAGTAAAGAAACAATTGAATTTCTTCAAAGCAGCAGGAGGTAATTCCTTAAGAACAGGGGAAACATTATATGGCCTATCTGCTATTTCAAAAGGAGTTGTTGGCTGGAAGCCCTGTTATCTCTTCTGTCCCCATGAGAAGATGAAGAATCTCTGGCCCATATGGTATCCCTAAAGAGGAGGGAGTATCACTGTTGCGAAGTAGTCTTGGGGAAAACAAATGGACAGAGGTCCAACTTTGGCTCCTGCTGTTCCAGTAGATCCTAATTTTGCTGGTGCTTTTCCGGCAGATTGGCTCTGACTGTTTATAGCTTCGTCTAAAATGATACAGGAATAGATACAGGAATGTTTTCTAGCACCTGGTGTAGATATACAGGGTAAGATTGTGATATGCATCCTATGTTCCCCTGGCTGTCAGTTCAGTGGGAAGAAAAATGGGCAAAACAAGTCAAAAGAAGGCTGTTTTTTTGTTTTTGCATAGGCTGGTTTTGACTACTGAAGGATTAAACCCTCATGGCATGCCACAGAACACAGACGTAGTGTTTATTTGGAGAAGCTGATAATATGTGCACAAAAAGTGCATTTTGGTCAAAATGTTTAAGAATCGCTAATTCTCAACCAACTGTAGTGCTTGGCTTTGTCATTTTGCCAAAATATTTCTGGAGCATGTCCTTAACTTAGTGGAAGCTGGAGAATTTAAGACCAAACAGAGCTGCTTTGAATGATGCTTTGTACTCAAAATTATTGTGCTTAGTATTTGTCACTGGGTGGACATGGCAAGTTGTGGGGTTTGGTTTTCTTTTTAATAAATTTCATGAGATACATAGGCACCAAGGTAATAGAAATGGAGGCAGTGTTTCTTAGCTGTAAGAATAAAACATCTACAAACTGAAGGAAAATACCATTTTGAAGAGTTTAATGGTACATTTTCTGCTAAAGGCATTTTGTGACAACATATAAGGGCTGTATGCAGGTATTAGCTTATGAGCAGTTTGAAAACTGTAGATAAATATCAAAGTTTGCTTTATAATAATATCTTGCAAGTGTTTTGAGAGCAAACTGGCCACATTACATCTGAAAGAGTGCAAACAGTTCATTTTTGTATCAGTCTTATTTATGTTATGTTGTGGAAGTGTTTAGTTCTGTCTAATGTAGACTACTTTTCACCTAACTGCTTAGGCAGTTTTGGTTATCTTAATATTTGTTAATAGCAATGTGACTTATTTCACTTACTGTGAATGAATCCTATTTTCCATTATTAGCTCATCCATGTTCTTATTACAGCATAGTAGAGAGTAGTATGCTATAATTTTGGGTTTTCTAAACCCATTTACTGTTTTTGTTTATATTTTACTTCTATATTCAGCTGCTTGAGAATGTTTCATGATGATCCATGATCAGAGTAAATTTGTATTTTGTTGGTTGGTCAATACATCTTCATAGCAGTGTGTACAGCTCCTAATTCAAGTTTATTTCATTAATCAAAAAGTATCTTTCAATTCATGGGCTTCTTGAATCTCTGGAAGAAAAGCCTCTGTCTACATTGCAACAAGCTGGGGCAGGGAGAGAAACTAATTGAAAATCTGTTTTATTTCAAAATCCATTTTTTACACATTATAGAAATGACTGCTAGCTTTCTCATCAACATACCATGTTTCTGTATTTGACACACTTATGCAAGTCACTGAGAATGTCTCCCAGAACCAGCTTGTGTTACTAATCATTGGTACTTTGCATAAAATGGTTCTTGATAAATGACAGTTTTCATTACTGAAATCCAAATGAACTCATCAACTGGCTGAAAAAAGAAAGAAAGGATACTATCCTATTACTACAAAGATACTATTGCATACTAAATTCCAGAGCAAATTTAACTTGATTTCAGATTTTACAGAGAGATTTTTAACATGTAGGAGTCCATGAAAATTGCTTTTTTTTTTTTTTTTTTTTTTTTTTTTTTTTTTTTTTTACAATTGCTCTCAGATAATTTCTTCTGTTTGTTTTCATTCCACTATCACATGCTTAAGCAAGGTATTTCTAAGTCCAAATAGTGGAAATAGTTGTATATTATTTGCATGCGTTCAGCTTTGAGAATCCAAGTCCAAGACAATATTTAAATATGAATAACAAATAATAAGAGAAGGTAGATGTTAGAAAAGAGGGAGGAATCAGAGATGCCCCCAGATTGAGTGTTAGGCCTCTCTAAGAATGGTGATGTTTATATATGACAACTGCAAATGAGGAAGAGGTTTAAGAATAGCACTTCATATAGCAGTTGTATTCATTTTACCCTTCCTTTAGCTTCTTAAACTGCTCATCTCTAATCTCTGTGATGGTGTATGACTTGAAACAATGACTTTACAAAAATTCCAGTGTTTTCTGTCATCCATTTCTCTTTCACTACATTTCTGATGGATTTGGGAATTAGCAACATGTTTCAATGCTGTAGGTCATCTGGGTTTAGCCCCAACTGTCTCATTCTTCTTTTGTGCTGCTTTGAATATTCTCATGAGCATTCTGAAAGCACAGCTTGTTGAGCTGAAAGTGCTTAGTGTGTCCTTCAGTAAGATATTTTATAGCAAAATTCTGAAATAAGTAATGTTTGGGATTTCAGCTATATGGTTTCAGTCTCAAGCCTAAAACTTGAAAAAATGACTTAAAAAGTTGTATCTGAGGAAGTCATAGACAACCATTTGTCATAATTCCTTTGTCTGAGGTCAGCAGCTACTGAACAGGACCAAACTGACCAGGACATATTCAAAATGTGTTGTTTACTTTGTAAGACAAGTTTTGATAGCAATGATTCTTAATTCACCAAACACATCCCTTAGTGAACTCTCTTGAAATGAAAATTCACTGCTAGAAGGTAGACAGTTTATGATATTTGGAAGGCTTTATATTCAACATCAGCAATGTGTCCTTACTAATGGTATCCTGGGCTGTATTAGGAGGAGTGTTGCCAGCAGGTAGAGGGAGGTGACCCTTCCCCTCTACTCAGCCCAAAATATTCCTTAAGAGTATACTGGCTCCCTAATACAAGAGAGATGTGGAACTACTCGAGAGAGTCCAGAGAAGGGCCACAAAGATGATGAAGGTACTGGAGCACCTTTTCTATGAGGAAAGGCTGAGAGAACTGGGACCTGGAAAAGAGAAGGCTCAAGGGGATCTTATCAATATATATGAATACCTGAAGGGAGGATGCAAAGAGGACCAAGCCTGGCTCTTTTTGGTGGTGCCCAGGATAAGAGGCAATGGGCACAAACTGAAAACAGGGGGTTCTGTCTGAACATCAGGAAACATTTCATTATTGTGTGAGTGATGAAGCACTGGCACAGGTTGCCCAGAGAGGTTGTCCAGTCTACCTCCTTGGAAATCTTCAGAAGCCATCTGGACATGGTCCTAGGCATCCTGCTCAAGGTGGCCCTGCTTGAGCAAGGTGGGTTGGACCAGATGACTTCCAGAGGTCCCTTCCAACCTCAACCATTCTGTGATTCTGACTCTGTAGTTATGTTTTCTTTTAGAGGTTAAGGCTTTCCCTAATTTTGATTCTTGTCTTAAATTTGAATCCATGATCCATTGGGAATACAGAGTCTGTACAAAGCCCTCTTTGAATCTGTTCAATTGAGCAGAAGTTTCCAGAAATACCATATAGCTGAAAGTAATTGTTTAACTTGGTCTGCTTTTGTAGGGTTGTTTGCTGAAATCTTGACAACTATTTCTTTTTCTTTTTGCTAAATATCTGCATGTGATTTCTTTTAATGAAGAATCCTTCAGCCTTTTAAATTATTCCCCCTGCTGATCATAATGATAGAATAAAAAGCCCACAATCCTAGCTCACCACTTGAAAAGATGAATAGTTACATACCTGCCTACAAAGACATAAAATCAACCATTCCTTTCTTAAAGTAATGTGTACAGTAACTTGCTTTCAGGGGAAATTTGGCTTTTTAGAACATGGAGCAGAAGCAGCAGTACCAAGCCCCTGTATTCCTGTCAAACATGATTTTTTTGTCTATTTAAGTATCTGTGGTAGTATCACAGAAACGTGAAACGAAGTGGGCTAAGTCCTCTTAACGCATGATGGATTTCTCTTTTCGTAGTCAGATAGAAGTGATTCCCTGGAGTGTGGGGAAGCAGCAGAATGAACAGGACTGTATGACTGAGGAAAGTGTTCTCTTTGACTGGGCTTTTTTGTTTATTGGAGAAATAGCTACACAACCATTGTTTTTTGGCTGACAGTTCACATGTTGAACTTCAGATGTGCATAATGAATCTCATCTTGGAATATTCATTTTCTACTTTCTCTCAGGTTAGTTTCTCACATATGACTTTGTTGTATAAAATCCCAAAAGTCTTCTTACTGCATATTTTGGTTGAAATTCAGGTCACTTTGAAGGAATTTCTGCTTTTTTTTTTTTTTTTTACAGTAAAATATTGGAGAAATAGACCTAGTAATTTGCTGATGACACTCTAGAAAATGATGCAAGTTGCATTGACTCTGTATTTGACTAGTGCTGTTGAACATGTCATCTCTTCTATTAACTTTGACTTAAAAAAAAAAAAAAAAGAAAATCCTACCAAAGTTGAAAAATGTTGCAATTTGACTGAGAAGCAAAGAGTGGATAGTGTTGCAGTCATAGTCTCTCTGCTGTATTTTTTTTTCTGGATTCCTTTTCAGGTTTCAGGTTATTGTTGAAAGAGATCTCATCATAACATAAATTAATATACAACATAAATGTTGTGGCTTAACTGTTTATCTCCACATACTCTTTGGGGGTAAACTTTGGAAAAATGTTGCCGTACTTGTAAGTAGTTTGCAGAAAACAAATATTAGAGCAATAAATTCCTTTTGAATTATTTTATCATTTCTATTTGCAGCTGAGCTGAAGAAACGCTGTCTCTGTGTATCAACATGTATATCTTCCTGCTGCCATTGACCTTCTTCCCTCTTGAGCGTGACTACAAATTTGACTACAAATTTACCTGAATTTACAGCAGCGTTATCTTGCTTGATCTGTGACAAATAAATGTTGATGTGAGCCCTGAGAAGCCAGGGACAGCAGAGAGGAAATACTCCTAATGTGTGGAAGTGCCTTCCATACTTTCCCTGGGAACCCTGCACATTGTCCTTAAGGGAAAAACCTGTGTTTTTGGCGATATTATGTGTTGGCATGGTTTCCGTCCTCTCCTCCCACTGTGTTTAATTGCCCTTCAAGCTATAGGCAAAGAATTAAAGCAGATTACCTCAGTTAAAGTGATGTGATCTGTGACTGCTGCTTGCACAGCACGAATCTGCATTTTGAGAAGCAAGCCAATGGTATATCCACAGCATCTCCCTGCTGTGATGTTGATCTATTTCTTGCTTGTCCATATGATTTTTAGTGTACTGGAAAGGGGCCTTTACTAAGTTGTGTGTGCTCAAAGTATTGCAAAAATGTATAGAACTCTTAACAGAGAGATCACTCAACAAAATTTTGCCTAAAATCCCTGCTGCAAAATTCCATCATTTCAAACAATTTCTCCCATATAAAATGCTTGTCCTAAATTCAATTCTGGTCCCTATTCCTTTTAACTATTAATATGAGAAATGATCTGATGGGCACAGGGTAGTATCCTGTCAAAGCTGGTGCTGTCACCCAGAGCTCAGCTCCACAAAGGCTGTGGGGTGGTGAAGTTCTTCAGTCGAGGTGCCTCTGCAATTGTTTGAAATCTGAATTTTTTGTTTTCAGGGTGAATTCAGTGTGTATTAAAAGATGAAAGGCATTTTTTCAGTTAGCCAGGGCATTTTACGTTTATATCCTTCAAAGGCAGTACTTTTTCCTATTCACCCAAAAATCAATAGGGAGTTAGTGGTATAAAGTGCCGATCTCATAGAGAAATATTGCTCAGTAAGGCAGTCCCCATGCCCTGCACCAGCTGCGGTTTCTATGCGGTATTATTCTTGTGGCAACACGGAATAGCTGAATGATCAGAGGGAACCACCTCTGATCATGAACCACCTCTGATGATGTTGTTGGCATGATGTATTGTAGTATGCTTTATGAATATATAGCTGACTGTAATATTTCACATATATGTTTGTGGATGGCTGCTCACAATAAAAAGATCACTCAAGGGTTTTGGTTTTTATGTTCAGGGTGCTGAAACTTCTGCTGAGGATGCCTGACAGGGCTGATTGTTATTCTGGCTTTGTTTTTCTTTTAAGCTTCTATTTCATTCATTTGTCTTGAACCCTCCATGACTCTTTCATTGTCTTGTCTTTTGTTTTATGTGCAATCTAGTGCAAATGCCATAAGCCTTGGATAGCCTGAAGAACTTGGCATCATTTTGTCTGTCACACTTCTGCTTTTTAGTCATTTCCTTAGCTTTACTGTATGCCAATGTGAAGGATTGTATTCACATGCTCCCTGATATATTTTATGTGCAACAGTCCAGTTCACAGATAATATGTTTTGGGCAATTTATTTAGACTGAATAGTTCAGAATTGTTGTGGTTCATGTTGCCTTAGTGACTTAAACTTTCTGAACTGTTTCTTTTCTTTCTCACAAATTGTGTGAAATCAATGTTCACCTACAAATGAAACTGCTTTCATCTGTGGAGTACCAGATGGCTGGAAAAGGAATGTATATTCATGGATTATGAAAATGCACTTTATAGTTACCTACTAGTGCTGCCTGATTTGTTTTCTTTGTTTATTTTTCTTTTTTTTTCTGTCAATTTCTTCTTTTAGCTGATACATTTTGAAGATTTTTATAGACTGTTTTTTACTATACGTTTTACAGTCATGACATGGATTTATAAAGTGTGTGAATAGATGATTTATAAAAATTTCTAGCATTATTAATCTTTCATAAAAACAATGACTACAAGTTGAACTTGATACAAAGCTAATAACTTGATGCTGAACTAAAATGCCAAATGGTGGAAAAAATGTTAAAGCAGTGTAAGTACTAAAATAAGTTATTAAATAATTATTCTGTCTGAAAACATTTTAAAATCATGTAAGCTTAAAGATTCTGACTAGGAGATGAATCATTAGCTATGTCAATCACTTACTGAGTGAATTTTTCCACATTTAAAAGAAACATTGGGAGGTTTTTCTCTATAGTTGTATATATTAAAGAGAACATTATACTATATATGCTGTGCTTCAACCTGCAAAGTAGTTTACAAAGGTGACAAAACATTATCATCTCTTGTGACAGGTGTGGAAACCGAGGAAAGAAAATTCACTGTACTACTCATGGATTGCACAGACAAATGCGGTAGAAAACTGGGATAGAACATAGTTATATTGAATGCAAGTGCGAAAAGTTATTGGATAGTAATTTAATGACACTATCATATATATGTATATACATAATTGGAATCATAGATTCATAGAATGGTTTGGATTGGAAGGGATCATCTGGTTCCAACACCCCCACCATAGGTAGGGATGGCACCCACTAGACCAGGTCGCTCAAGACCCCATCCAGCCTGGCCTTGAACACCTCCAGGGATGGGGCATCCACAGCTTCTCTGGGCAGCCTGTTACAGTGTCTCACCACCCTTGTAGTAAAGAAATGATAGAAAAAATGCTGAAGAAATTTGCAAACTAAATGTTATGTACCAATGTATTTCCCAGTTAGCCATGGGACAATCTCTCTGGAAAGATCACTGTGACTGTCAGTATGCAGAGGCTGCTCTACTTACAGCAATACCACTACATTTGTTTTTGAACCCTTTTTATAAGAAAATCAGATTTTGTGGGGCCCAAAGAGATGCGAGGTGCGTTGAGGAGGACTACGGCTGTGCCTTGCTCTCCCTGCTGCCTGTCTGGAGTCATTTTCTTCCAGCAGGCATGGATAAAGTGCAGCCCCATGCTGAGACAAGCAGCCGATATTAGTCTTAAGTGAATGATGTAAGTTGGGAGGTAGAGAGCGGGACCTGGAGTAAATTCTCTGATGCTGCTCACCAGCAAGTGAGGGCTGTCCAAGTTGGGGCTTCAGTGTTGTTCATGTGAGGCTAAGAACTGGAGCTCTGGGTTCCAGTGACAACGCTCATTAATAATTTAAATCCTTCACATCTCTTGGAAATCTTTGATCTTTTTTTTTTTTTTTCCCAACCCTAAAAAATGTCAGCAATGTGAAATATCTTTAATCCACTGATTTCTTTTAAAGCAAGGTAACTTTTATTTAGGGTGGAGCTTAAAGGATGGTAGAAGTTAGAAAGAGAAATTGATGACCCAGGTTATTCCCTTGAGTACTATAGAGCTCTAGCAGGATTGTAAATGGTTTTGTAAATTCCAAATGTAAGTCCTTTTCAGTAAGAGAAATATAATATAATATAATCCATGTTTACATTGAACTGTCTTCTGTGTTAACGATTAAAAGAAGTGTTTCCCTTAATGTGAAATTAGTTACTCCTTGATGGAGTAATCTGAGGTGACTAAACCTACAGTGACTTTGCTTCTGTCAGGTTTCTTTCAAAGAAAAATTCTGGCAGAGCTTGGTTTCATTAGGCCATCATGGTCTGGTTTGGGTTTTAGACATGCATTTGTGACATTAATATCACTACAGTATGTCTAATTAGATATTCTCTGAGTTTGATCATCAAACTTTGAGCTTTTCATGTAAATGAATATTTGGCAATTGAGAGCTCCTTTTCTTCATAAAAATTAATTCCTTGAAATAAGCATCAAAAACATGAGCATCATACCAATACCATCTACTGATTTTTCTTTACTGAAGTGTTCCCAAGTTTAGCACTTGCTAGAGTTATGAACTAAGCCGCAACTCCAGCCAGTGCTAAGACTCTGTTAAATAAACAGATTGAAATCAGAGCAGCAGATTTTATTTTAATTGAATCTTTTAAATGTGTTATATTTAGAACATTTATGGCATCTAAATATAACTGAAGAACTTGTGAAAATAATGTTATTGTACTCTTTTGTTCTCTGTGTGGCATCATCAGCATTATCCCCAGTAAAGCCCATTAAGTCATCAGTTCCTTTATATTCATCACTATTATATGTTCTTAATGATGCATTAAAGCACTAAATCATTTATAATCTTCTGTGCTTTCTCATAAATGGTCATTTTTATCAATGTATTTATTTTGGTAATACTGATATGAGCTGTTTTAGAAAAGGCTGAATGACACATTATATTCGAATTTTTTGTAACATCTGGCTAATTTGTATTTTCTATAATATACACACTTTTACCATATGTCACAAAAAAGTGTTCAGACTCGTTTTTCTTTTGCCTATATTGCATGTAAAATCTGAAATGTATTAGAAGAGATTATGTAACATTAAGATGATGAATTTCCATGAACTGGAAAACTATCCACCAGCTGCTGGTGATTTGCCTAGATTAATGTTGCTTTCTGTGATCGTTAGAGGGGCTTTTGTCCTTTTCCTGAAGATTTTGGGAAAGCTAGGAAAAGAAGTGTTAGTTTCTGAAGGAGGAAGGCTTGTAAGTTAGAAAATAGGATTTTTATAATCAGTATTGTCCTTAGCAGGACAATGGGACAGTTAACAGGGTGGACAGAAGAAGAAAAGTAAAATCCTTGACCATGTATTGTCATAGTGTTTTGTTTTGAGGTGTTGAAAGGTGCAGAAGCATTGACTTTTCTGTCTAAAATGGACTCTGCCTATCAGTTTTCTTACTTATATTTTAAAGTAATAAAAACACTGAGCATTCTTTGAAAGTTGTGGAAGACAAATGTGAAGTAATATCTGGGGCAAGTTCTGTTAACCTGATCACTCCTGAAGTCTCCAAAGCCAAATTTTGATGGGCTGCAGAAGTAGTTTTCTCCATGTCTCTTTTTTTCAATGTTGTTTCTAGAAAATTGCCACTTTATTTTGGCAAGTCATCACAACATTCAGGGCATAATTTTATGACATCCCTGACTTGATCCCATGGAGAGCTGCTTCTCAAGGAGGTGGTCCAATTCTTCTCATATCTTTTCTGTTTTTTTTTTTTTTTAATCTAAGAATCTTGGAGGGGCCAGTCTGCTCCTGTTTAAGTTCCCTGACTGTCTTGCTGTAGGGTCTAGCAAGACTGAGAGCTGATACAAGACAGCAGCAGGAGTGTGTGGCAGGGATTTAGCAGGAGCAAAGCTGTACCCTGAGGTAGCCATTAGCTCTTCTCTGCAGTATCATCTAACTGCATCCTGAGATTGCATCAGTGGGAACATACCTAAAGTATGTGAATATACACACCTATCTCTTCTAATTGATAATACTTCATCAATTCTCATATCTCCAGATGTACAATTAAAAATGGTCCTGTTTATAGAAAATGAGCTGAAGGAAAAAAAAGTTGTAATGACTGAGTAGTAAATGAGAATAAGGGAGGCTGTTTTTTTTGTCTGGAAGTTATAGATTGATATTTTGGATATAAACAATACTAAAAGGGAGAAAGCAATCCCAGAAGAGCACTGCTTAAGATTAGCTCAGTCATTTTAATAGTGGTAAGAGTTGCCATAATGTCTGTCAAGATGATGATAGGTACCAATGACAAAGTGGCAGTGATAACTCAATAGCACAGCCCACCTACGGTGTTTAAGAGCACTGTGTAATTGTGGATCCATCAAAGCGAGTTCCATACTATTGCTGTTAGTGTTATTTATTACTATTAATGATCAATGAAATGCAGAACTTTGGATTAAACAGAACATAATCTGCACAAAAATAGGTGCTACTTTTTAGTCTCTCTGGCAAGAGAGTCTACATCCACATTCCTTAGTACCTCAGTGATCTGCTTTTTCCACGCATCGCCTTCTCTGAATAGAGCATGCATCCTGTTCTTGATCTGCAGAATAAGCTTGCTTTTCTTATTTAAATTCCTCCTGCACAGTTATTTTATCTATTGTAAAATAATCAAATTATCCGTGTGTCTAACTTATTTATATGCATGTGATAGGAAGGGTGGTGTATTGACGGAGGAATTGAAAACTACACGTGTATATGAACTACATCTGTCATCAGTCTTTCTACTTCTGCCTTTATTATGGTTTATTCTTCTGTCTGTGTATGACATATGAAGTTACTTGAGGCAAGAGGTATCTTTTTCTGATAATCATAAAGAGAAATCCAGATAATGTGGTAGGGCTAAGCTGATAATTATCTTTCAACAATGACTAGTGGCTTGAGACTTGAGCTGGTGCCAGTATTTTGAATAGTTGGAAAGTGATGAGTAAACTGTCTTTTGATGATCAGGTTTTCTTAAGTTGTTCAGAGTCATTGTGCAATGCACTATATAGGTCTAATGAGAATCTGGCAGTAGTAAAAGTTAATCAGAAGAAATAATACAGTAGCTGTCATGTCACTGAAGTTACATAACTGCAAAAATTAAAAGCCTGAGGGAGAAGATGAATTCAGAGTTGGTAGGTGTCCATGTCATCTTGCTTAGAAAAATGAATACATCTTCTAGGGTCCAGTGCAATAGCGAATTGCTTCCATGACTGCAGGATTGTGAAAGCTTCAATGCTTCCTTGGGTTTTGTGGCTGTAAAAGATAATTTTGCTTTTACAGAAAGAAATTGAAATGATAATAATAATATTTATTTGGCACCTTTTTGGTAACCTACCCTTACTGTTGCTTGTCATACCTCGGGAGGCTGTTAAAGATTCAGAGGTATGAGTTCCTTCTTGAGGATATCAATTTTTAACTTTCATTCAGTTTTTGTGAGATTTAATTTGGATAAAGTGGACCAACTGGATTTTTTTCTTTTTTAAGGCCTTGAATGAGATTAATGTGTAGTGAAATTTTGAATTCTAGAAGTTAAACCAGCCAAACAGATTTGAAAATAAAGTGACTTCTGTTGTGAAGTTTTGTCCCTTGGAACACCAAATATTTTTAATGTTATAAAAGAGATTCATTATAATCTAAAATTAGTCTGGGCCATGTACCTCAGAAACAATCCTGCCCTGAAGGGAAATGACCAGAATGACCTAAAAACTATTTCCCATCTCAAACTTCTATAGCTTTCAGAGAGTAGTAATTATGGGTGTGATGCAGTGTGAAGAAGGCAATCGATATAAATATGGATTTACTGCACTTTGAATGATTGATGAAAATCCTATGCCTTTTTGTTTGAACGATTTGATCAAATAAAGGACATGCATTAAAACCAGATTTTGCAATGTGATACTTCTTAACAAAGCTTCAGTTTAGTGCTGTGATAGAAAGGAAACAGACTGACTCACACAAAACTGAGATCATTTCTTGAATTACATATGACTGTGAAAATATAAAGTTGACATTATGGAAGCTATGAAGTGCTTCTTACAGTGCTATAAATGAATCACTGGTATTGACAGGAAGAAATTGAATAAGTACATGATGGGAAACAAGTTCTATTATGAGAAACACTGTTTCTGCTTTAATTTTGTTTTTTTATTTCTCCCCCCTCTCCTTCCCCTTTCAGGGTAAATGGAAAGCTGGTGGCACTGAAGGTGATTAGATTACAAGAAGAGGAAGGAACCCCATTTACAGCTATCAGGGAAGGTATGCGTGCACATTTAATGATTATACATTTTTTTTTTTTGTAATTATGTTGCACTTCTTATTTCAGTGCAATGCCATAGTGAATAGCTTGAGAATTCAAATTATATGATTGTGTTCTCTGTCGGAAGAAACTTTGGTGCTTCAAAAACAAAGCCTCTAGTGTGGGAGTTGTTAAATAATGCAGCTCTGCCTCTGCTTTGGCTTGTGTTAGATTTACTATGTGAGTACTTAAGAGCACACTCATGTTTAAGGTGGGTGTGAGAAGTCCCTCTGGAAGATGAAGGAACTGTATAAGTAGTGCTTCTTGCCTGGAGGCAGCACCTTAAAATGAAGGTAGATTTCTCATATAGCTGCAGCATGAAGAGAAGAAAAACATTTCTTGATGATTGCAATCAGAAGATGAGGGCACAAAAAATAAAAGCATCATAAACGCTGTGTATAGTTTGGGACTAGCTTTTGTTTGTTTTCCCTTCCCCATGGGCTCCGACCTGTGGGGCTTGGGAATAACTCTTCTCTAGCTCACTCTGAGATGTCTGTCATGCTTTCTGCTCTGCTCCCTTTATCCTTCCTCGTCAGCCTCTCTTGTGCTCCCTAGTGACAGCTGCTTTATCTGAGCTGGGTGGTCTCAAGCTCCTTTGCAGAAATTGTTGTGTGTGCCTTCTCTGTGTGAGCCAACTCTGTTGGATGGCACTAAAAATGAGCTTTGGTAGAGAAATAATAAACAGATTGCCATCACAGTGCTGACTCAAACTCAGCTGAAACTGGTAGTGAACTGAAGAGATGAGACTGTTTCGGCTTTTGAGATGTCGTTTAAAATTGTGTTGACTATCTCAGCATCATTCCTGCAGCAGGAAGATCCAGTGACGTCCCAGAACCTCAGCCTTCACAGGGTCCACAGGGTAGACCCTGTGTGTGAAGGGTGTGGTTTCATGGACATCTCAGCCAAAGTCCCAGCAGCTGCAGCTCTGTTGTCCCTTGCTCCTGCCCTCAGGTGTGTGTTCGGCACCATCCACACGCCAGCAGCAGTGCTCCTGTCTGCTCGTGCAATGAGCCAGCCTGGGGCTGGACCGGGCAAACATCTTGGTTTGGTGGGACTGACATCCTGAAGTTAGAAACTTGTAAAGTACTGTGGATTACCTTCTTAAGATTGTGCTAGATTTTGCATTTTAAAGGCAGCTCTTTCACCAGGGAAGAAAAAAACGTGGGTGGCCAATATATAAAGGAATTTCATCAGTTTTTGTGTGCTGCTTTGTTTGAATCATAAGTATTGAATGATCTGACACATTTATTCATAATGGTATACATTTTATCTGTGAGTTGCCTGTTTCTGCAGCTGTGCCATGATAACGAGGTGTGTGGAGGGTTATGAGCACAGCTTTCAATATTTGCAATGCTGAGTTCAAGGCGTACGACTGTGATTCAAATATGTTTATTATTCTCCAGTCTTTTAGTTGATGTGGTACTGACATAATAAGAAAAGAGTATATATGGTTTTCTTGCACCTGTTTAGTGACACTTAAAAGGTTTTTTAATGTGAGCTTGGTCTAGATGAAAGATTATAGCGATATAACTGTCAAAATACAGAATAATGTTTTTTCCTTTATAAATAGTTTGTTGTATCAGCTCAGTATAACTAAGTAATCTTTAGGGGCAAGAATAGAGATTTTCCACTTGATTTTTTTTTAATTATAGAAGCCCACTTGTGTGAAAATATTTTTCACGCTATCATTGGAGTTTTCCTTTTAGCTGTGACTTCAGCACCGTGGTTGTGGCTGGTTAAAATTCCTGTACTCAGTACTAATAAAACAAAGCTCTTGTCTAGCAAAGCTCGTAAGGTTATTGATTCATATTTATTTTCTTAAGTATGCAGTATCTCAGTGATTTTGGTGGGACTATATGCATATATTGTATTTCTAAGTATTCGTCTAGGCTGGGACTAAATCCAAACAGTATTACGCTAATGAGAGTTGGTTTTTTTTGTTGACTTTTGTAGACTTTTGGTTAGGAGGGATCAAATTAAGGTTAAGGGTGGTTTTGTTGTTTTATTTGTGTTTAAAAGTGTCCTGGGTAGTGGAACTTCATTCAGATCTGTGAGAGCTGATAGAAGAAATACAGTCCTGGCTGTTCTATATTGTGTAGGAGTTGGACATACATGACATGTAAGATGAGAAGGGGAAAAATCTGTATCTAGGTTGGCTCTTGGCTTTCTTTTCTTTGTTTTCATTATGTCCAAAGAAAATGTTAGGGCTGGAAAAGTAAGGAATACTGTTGGTACGTTACCAATGTAACTTTTAGAGGGTAATTTCCACGGTATTGTGCCAGACCTGTATTATTTGACAGTAATGCTGCATCTGTGGGCTTAGCTAGTGGGACCCAAGGAAGCTCTTGCTCTCCCCTCTGCAGGATCTAATCCATCTTGAACATGCTGTGTTCTATAGCACAGCAGTGGCTGACTGCAGCAACATAGGTGGGAAATGAAAAGGAAATGCTTCTATAAGCTCTCGAAGTTATCTGATAAGCTTGAGACTGAAAAACAGTAAGAATGAGACACTCTATTGAGCAGATTTTTCTTGATCTCTGTTGGCTGACTGAGGCCTCCTACCCTATAATTTAGACTGGGACAATTATAACAAGGGTAAATACCACTGAAGATGAGATCAACTTCTAATTTTGGTTATCTGAGTAGCAGTGTTGTCCTAATCAAAAAAATGCATGTATGGTATCACGAGCCAGAGGTCTGTAGGAGGGTGTATCTTTCCAAAATCTTTCGTCATGGAGGAGCCAGACAGGTTTTGACTTTGACTTATTCCTTATTTTGCAATTTTCCATTAGTGCAAGGCAAATTCAGGCAGAAGTCTGATTGTTTGTAAATTGAAACTACTGTAAATTAATTGTTTAACATTTCTCATGGCACCTTGTATAAAGAAGTGAGAGAAAATAACATTCCTGCACTGTGTTTCTATTGAGGATGTTAATTAGAGGGAAGTTACAGGCTGAAATCTTAAGCGGTGGTCATGCTGAGGGAGTTTTGTAGCTGTGTGTGCAGAGGGAAGCATATTGTTGCTCTTCTGACAGCAACAGAATGAGGCTCAAAGACAACCAAAGCTACAAAGAAAAAATATTAAATTAAGAGAAAAAGGAAGATGTAGAATTTAAATATGGATTGACTGTGGAAAAAAGCACTAACTTGGCTGAAAGAAAAAATAGAAGAAAAAGGAAAACAAACAAACAAAAAAAACAACAACAAAAAAACAACCCACCAACAGTAAAGCAGCATAAGAAAAATCATAATTAACCTTAATGATTGGGTGAGGTTTAGCTGAAACTTCAGTGAAAGTTTCTGCTTATAAAGTAACTCTGCTTTTACAGCAGATGTGGTTTTGTGTCTTCCATCATTTATCAAAGTTGGTCTGAAGGTTTGAATAAAAGGAGGTAAATGTGGCTTATTTGTCAGTGCTGCTCAACTCTCTTGAATTTGTAGAACAAAGTTCAGAGGCAGCCCCTGCTAAACATTCCTTCAGTGTGGTCTGAGTCAGTTGCACCAACTTAGGCTTTCATTTAGTGGCATGCAGTTTACAGGATGTTTCACTCTGAATTTAACTCAGTCTGGGACAATCCAATTTACTTTTGAAGAACCCGAAACCAAACAGAAAAAAAAAAAAAAGGCATCCGATTGGATGTATGTATATGACTGAGATAACCTATGCGATTTTCTGAATGTATGTATGAGTGGTGCAGGCTTCTTTCCTCTTTGTATGCCAGCATATTACCGGTCTATCCTAAGTGTGTTGTAACTGTGCTGTCTGAGATGGTATGGAGTCTGGAAGTCATTTATACACTATTTTCACATTTAAACTAAATTCAGTAGAATACGGATTAGCAAATGATTGGTTTTCTGTAAGTGTATTCTTTTACTGTATTATTCGTTTATTCTTTTACTGTAGCTATCATTATCAGCTGCTGAGAGATGTCTCAGTAGCAGAGTTAAAATGTGATTAAATCCACTGCAGCCAGCAGAAAAGTTCACTGACCTAAACTTTATCTCAGATATTTCATTCCCTTAATTTCCTGTAATATCATACTTTCATCTAGGCTAAATACTGAACTGTGTGATAGGTTATAAATCTGGAAACAGCCTGATTTGCTATTCTATAGTTATCATCTTTGATTTCTGAATAATAATTTTCCTTTTAGCCAGTATGACAAAGAGTCCACTTTTTAGGTACATAGACAAGCATGCCTTGGTTTTATTGCTATATTGCTTGTAAGGGTACTTGGGCAGTAAAATCATTTCTTCCCCATCCTAATCACGAAAGCTGTTTTTTATTTAGTTTCAGTTTTCCACCCTTGGAAATATTGCTGCTCCTTTGCTCTGCTTAATTTGACTTACTATTATTAATGAAACTCTATTCTAGTGTTGTAATATATGGTTATGTTTTATTTCTGATAAGCCTAGATGTTTTGAAGCATCACCTAAAACAGGTATTGAAGATATTTTTGTGCTTTGCCATTTAAATGTCACAATAAGGCAACTTTTCTGTCTTTTTAGTATTATTTTTATTTACAACTTGTAATTAGTATGTATTTGTATTTTACATATAAAAGTGCTCAGGTCAGAGAGTTGGCTCTATGTCTTTGGTTTGACGGTTGCCCAGATAATAATTTTTCATCTAATCCAGTATCAAAGGCTGTTACCTTAATGCCGCATGTGGATAGCAATGTGAAAATTAGCACATAAATGCTTCAGGAAAAGCCACCTGTCTTGCATTATGCAATTACAAAGAACACAGGATTTGCTTAACAAATTTCTTTAACTTAAATTTTTGAAGAGAAGCTCAGTGGGCATACTGAATAAGTTTGTGACTTGTGGGAGAAAACTTAATGCATTTGATTGCTGGTGAGAGCAGGTGTAGAGAGATGCTTAATTCTTGGCCATAAAACATCTTCAGAGTTTCAGGCCTCTTCCATCCTTACCTCTGTGTTGTATGAGGGAAGAAGAGAGGAGTCAGCTGCACTGCTGGTACTGAAACACTGCTGAGGAGGGCAGTTCTTACACAAGAGCAAGATGTAAGTTAAGCCTATAGCCCACTGAAGATCCTTTTGCCGTCTTCCCTTCTGTGCTCTACATCTTTTTATGTCTCCTCTTCACAGTAAACCTGTCTGGGAATTGTTGAAATATGGCAAAAGTTTTGACGGTGGGCATGTTGTAATTTTAAAATGGAAAATACACAGTATGAATTTTTTCTTTGGAAATATAAAAATCTACGTTTTTGTATGCTGTATGTGAAATCTCAGTTCATCCTCAGACAACAGAAAAAAGGCAGACGTTTATCATTCTTTACATAAGGTCTAACAAACCCTCTCCCATTACAAGGGGCCCCCCAGACAGCCTCCTCCCAAACAAAAAATGAAATCCTAAAGGGTCTTCAGGAAAGAAATCCGAGTCCCCCTTCATGCCCCAGACTGGACAGACTTCCTGAAGTTGGGAGCTTTTCTAAGGCCTCCCAGTCTGAAGTTGGCTGGCTGGAGGGGATAAATCTTCAAAACCATTTATCTGTGGAAAATTGATGCAGAGAACTGCTAAGAGAAAATTACAGGGAAGATCAACAGTTTGCCAAGAGAGACTTCTTAACCTAAGTGACTGTGAGATTTATTACACAGTATTCCTCATAGGTACACAACGGAAAATACTGCTTTGTAGTAACGATACTGCAAGTGATGTAAAGCATCCATGTTTTTATATTATCCAGGAGAAATAGCACAGTCTGTACCCATACCATCTAAGGAAGTGCTGCAGAAAATTATATTTTTACTCAGTAGACATTATTCTTGTGACCTCATATTGAATTATTACCTGAAAGCAGTAGGTGAGTTATTGCACACATCCCAGTTCAGTGATTTTGGACTGATATGTAGCATATTAATCTTTACAACTTTAAGTCAACAAATGACCTCATGGCACTAGTTAGACAACTGATGAATAAGCCTCCTATTCATTGTCTGAGAGTAGGTCTGGAAAGTTGTATGCTGTAGGACAAGGGCACAGTGAAACAACATCTGCATATTTTTGGGGATTCATTGGTCAATCTACTGCTAGGAGGTAAACATGAAAATTGGAATTGGAATCGAGTCTTTGTCTACCAGTAAAGAGTAAATAATTCTTTTTTTTTTTTTTGAAGTTAAATCATCCTCATACAAAACAAATAAATAAATAAAAAAACCAACCTATTCTTTCTTTTCTGCAGTAATTCTTTGCTTTTAATTTATTTTTATTAAGGAAACTTGACAGCTGCTTTCTTTTGAGTGATAGGAGTTTGGAGGACTTTCACATTTCCTTCATGAAGTCCAGTCAAGAAATTTAAATTTCCATAACTGAAATGCCTTAAAGCTTCATCTATGTCTGGCTCAGCAAGCCTCAGGGAACTTTAAGAAATTATGTTTAAGATTATGGAGATGTAACTATTCTAAGCATTCACGTCACATGAGTTATGACTGGATTTTTGCATCTTTGTTTTTGGAGTCTGAGGATAAGTTCAGTCTCCTTAGAAGCTGGATTGATTTGGAGTTCTGAAGTAAAAAAGAAAAAAAAAGATCAGTAGCTTGGCTGTAGCTTAGGGAACTTTTTCATTGCCTACAGAGTTGGCAAAGCTGGTGCCTACTGCAGGCTAAATAGCTAGAGCTCAATTAGCTGTAAAGTCCCTACAAAGCCATTGCAGCTTGTAGTCATAACAGCTTTGTTTTTTGGTGTTGTTAAAAATAAAACACACAAGCCAAGAACCTCTGGGACACTTTGTCACTGGATATTTAAGGTCAAGAAGTATTCAGAGGAAAAGAAACTCCAGAAATTATAATTTTTCTGTCTGGTCTCTGTCTGTTATGGGCATCCTGCAGCCTTACCCACAGTGTATGCTGCCTCAAGATAGAAGAGGAATACAAGATTTCCAAATAAAGATGAGCTGGGCTTAAAAACTACAGTCCATTTGGTAAAAAATGTTCCTGGGTCCTTTCTTATGAAATGGAGTCAGATTTTAACATTCCCAAGACTTTTGGATGGTACTTGTTATTAAATACTCTTTCAATGATGTACAGAAGTGTATATTATTTCTTACTGAACCTTAATAATACAAAAGTGACCTTTAATTTTTTGAGCTTTAATGCCTGAACAGTTTTTTGGTAGCTCAGATTTTCGACCATGATTCATTTGTGCTTTCTGCATGTGAGTTTGTGTGCATTTGCTTAGGCCTGAGAGAAACACGTTGGATCCTCCGCTATGTGGGGCTGCGAGGCGGCAAGAGCTTTCATCTTGATTCCACTTTCCCCCCTGCTGTTCTCCCTAGCCCCGACTTGCTGCTAATTTTTTTCCCTGACAATGTTCATTTGTTTTTCTTAGAAAGGAGTTGGACTGACTGGCTTAAACAGGTGAAGTGAACTGCTCCTCTCGGATGAATGTGGGAGAGCTGTTAGTTTTCCAGTCCCACTCAGATACAGTGCGAGTGGTTATGGTGATGCTGTTTTGTATTACGTTTCAGTGTGTCCAAATTGTGCTGTGTTCCTCACTCCTTTCTGGTGTACTGAATGAAGGCAACTGTCTGTAGGGTGCTCAGAAGTGGTAAAGATTGAATAAGTCTGTCCTACTTACCCTTTCCTTTTTCTTCTGCACAGAAAATCTGTTTCTTCTCTTTGCATTTTTATGCGTGATTCAGAACTGTTGCCTTACGGATTTGCATGGTCTGCTGTTCTTAAATGACAGGAAGGGTAGAAAAAGGTGGCAAATACAGAATATGGCAAATAAAAGGAGAGGGGCAATCCTTTCTTTATATATAACTAACTATAGCACAACTATAAATCATACAGAACCCTTGCACAGCCCTCATGACCTTCTTGCTTAAGTGGAAGTTGGTGACGGTCAGTCTTTTTATGTAATATGCAAATTTAACCTCTTTTTATAACATGTGCTACCACCATAAAATGTAGAGCACAAGTTAATCCTGCTCAGAATACTATTAGCTTTTACCCTGTGACTTGAAGTGACTTGAGCTGTGGATACAAATACTAATTGGTTGTTAATATGAATGGAGATGATAGCAAGTGATGGCATCTCTGCTTGAATTGGTTAGAGACCTTCAGGGAGATGCCTTCCAAGTGCCAATACCTTCCATGGTCACGTGGTGAAATAAAACTGTGATATCAGCTGGTGTTGAGGCAAAGAAATGTCTCCTAAACCTAGCCAATTCTTCAGATTGTTTTTTCTTTCTTATGTCTCACTTTTATGAAAGGAATAATCTCAGCAACAATACTATTTAGCCTTATGATTAAAGTCGTGACTTTAAATCTGTGCAAAGGCATTTGTCTTTGTCAAGATCTTTGAGTGCTTTGTGTGTGTTTTTTCTGCTGCTGTGTCCTGAATTTCAAAAATACTAGAGCAAGATGACAATTCAGCATTTGAACCAATTCAGTTAGCCTTATTTTTCTCCTTACTCTTTTGTGCATATGAAACTAGTAGGTGCCTATTATATATCAGCAGAACGGATTTCAAGTCTGGGCAAATGAAAAATATGGATGTGAGAAGGTTGTGTAGTTTCCTGGTGTTAAACCTCTCCCGCAAGAGAAATACATCACTACATGTATGGATAAGACTGTGTGGGTGCATATACATATGTGGGAGTGCGTGTGTCTCTTGTATGTCTTAGAGACTGGA
Source organism: Anseranas semipalmata (assembly GCA_013399115.1). Classification (NCBI taxonomy): domain Eukaryota; kingdom Metazoa; phylum Chordata; class Aves; order Anseriformes; family Anseranatidae; genus Anseranas; species Anseranas semipalmata. The sequence goes on along the minus strand of VXAA01002963.1, from coordinate 812,976 downwards.
CATAGAAAGCTGATTAACTCCATCTGCCAAACAGCCAAACCTTTTGTGAGGAGCTGTGTACTGGCTTTGATCAATGTGTACAATGTCTAAGGTGAGTTAGATGTGTATCCAAATCTAGATAAATGCTTCTCATGAAAGATGTCCATTTCCATCAAAGTTGTGTTTAAGACAAGTGGCTACTGACTACAGTCATTACTCATAAAGTCATCATCAGAACAGTTTTGTGTGTTTTTTGACACAGAAAGTTCATGAATTAACTTTCATGAATGAACCCTCATTCTTCCGATGTGCATAATTTACTTAGAAATATATTATGAAACAGTTCTGGTTCTTTAGGCATGAGTATAACAATGAAGACATGTATGTTACTGCTGAATCAATAGTGATGCCTTTGTTCTGAATGCTTTTGTCTCCATCCACAGCACAATAAATACTTTTTTTTTTTCTTTTAAGAAAAACCTAAATAGTTTATTGCAAATTTGTAAGTTCTTTATAAAAGAGTCCTAAAAGTAAGCACCATTAGTCCCTTTCCAGACACAAGATACTATTCTGTCTTAATCTCTATACAAATCACTCCCTGTCAAAGGCTGAAAAATCCTTATTTTTAAATGATGGGGCCATGCCTTCAGAAGAAGCTTGCTAACTGAGAAGACAGGAAGCCTGAAAGAGGTTAAGGCTACTGCAGTATTTTTGCATTGCTGCCTTTTATTCCCATATTTTGTGGTAATGATTCAATTCTTTCTTAAACATGTCATGTATTCAGGGAAGTAAAAGATCCCAGTACGGTAAAATACCACATTTAGATCACCATACTTTGCTTAAGATTGCAAACATGAATTGTTTATAAACTTTGAAATACTTTGGAAGTATTTTCAGTAGCCTGGATCTTTGTACTGTTACAAGATAAGACAGCAGCCACTATAGTCAATAAAAATCACACACTAATGCCTTTCTCGTGAGAAGAAAAACATCAATTATAATCAAAACAATGAAAAAGTGTTAGCAAATATATTCAAATTATACATGAGAGAAAATCTTTCTTTTTCTCCCTCATTTTTGTTTTCTGTGTTTCTTCACAGACTGCTTTTATTTGGTCTGGATGCTGTTGCTGGATGCTGTAGGCTCAGGTGTCTGGGTCAGGCCCTGCCTTAGGGAGATAGCACTGGTCTTTTTCCTCCCTCCTATTTTCCCATAAGCTGAAGACTGTGTTGCAAATATCTTAGTTCCATTTTCTAGTTGTTGCTCTTGTGGGAGATTTATCATTCAGGAATTATATGGAGTTGAAATACATGCTTTGTAATGCGATCTATTCTTGCAGCAAGGGTGCTTTCGGGTTTTGTAATCAATATGAAGAGAGCAGCATTACAAAATCAGAAATTGACCTTTACTGTCGTCTTCAAAGCAATGAAAATGAATATCCACATTATTTTACTTAGGAATGTTCCTCCTGAATAAGCAATATAAAAAAGAAGCTGATAATTTATCGCATTTTTCTGCTGAGATGAAGGGGAACTGGATGGTTCAGAGACTGGTAATAGGATATCATGACCTTCCACCTCTGACCCATTTATTAGAATACAAACCATGATAGTGGTGTCTAGAAGTTATCAGTGTGGGATATATTCTACAGCTGTTGAATCTGTAACTGTGTAGTTTGTGAATTTTTAAGGTCTGGTCCACTTGGCACAAAATTCAACAGCTTCTCAGCTGGCAGCGGATTTAGCTAGAACTTAGTGAAAAGTGAACTGAGAACAAAAGGAATGGAGGAAGCCTTGTAAATGAGGATATATTAGCTGAACTTTGTGATTTGTATCAGTTCTGATCTGACACAGCTTGTTTGTCCTTTGGTGAAGCTCAGTTCAGAGTTCCATTAATTGATGCAGAAGTGGTACCAACAAGTTTTCTTTGCCTGTTACTTTGGGATGTTAGGAAGGGGTTAATGCAAATAGGGCCGCTGTGGTTTTTGCCTTGTAAATATGCTCAAAACTTGTACTGTCAATGAAATATAACCTTATGCATTTAGCTTTTTGCTCTGAATGTCCCAGGGAAGCTTCTTAACACCCTTTTTTGTCTATAGGTAACTTAAATTGTGAGTTAGGTATGTAAAGCCCATCTTAGCTGTACTGGTCAGGTAATTAAATAACAAATATCCTTGGGCTTTATTTAGTCTTAATTATCACCTGGTTTTCCCTGAGCAGAAGCAATCAAGAAGGTCACAAGGGTGGTAGGAATCTCTGTGTACCGCCATGCTGGTCTTACAGACAGGGTGATGACAGGGCTGGTATGGCTGGCTTCCGTCTGGAAACATACTCCCTTCCCCTCATATCTCCTAAAATTTGAGAGGACAGAGTAACCTAAGTTACTCTGATAACAACAGACTGAAAAAAAAAAATCCAAATTGTACTTGCAAAGTAAAAGCCATTAGGTCCATTTTGAAGTTATAGTTTGGACGCAATTAAAATGAACCTCCTTTTACATCGTCCAAATATTTCCGAACTTTTATAACTAGAAAAAAATAGCTACGATACTTTTTACACATTTCACCCTCAAACAGCAAGGTAAAGCACTCACACACTCACTTCCTTTCCCTCTATTTCTTTGGAATCCAGGGTGCACACTTGCTCTTTTGTGTTCTGTGAAGTCTAAAAATATGTTTAATACAAGAATGTTTTCATAAGAACATGCACTGGATTGTGTGAGGGTTTTATTAAAAAATGCAAAAACACAAACCCTGAACGTTTAGCACATTAAACTCTGGACAAGATAAAATCTTGCTTTTGTTATTTCAGTTTGGCTTTTCACAGCATAGCTGTGCTACATTGCTACCATTAGGAAACTGTCTGTTACTGAAGGGACGTGTAACTAAATGCAAACCCAGCAGGTTGTAGGCCCATTGACAAAATCTTGTTAAGAACTTTCACACTTTTCCAGGCTACTTTATCTCAACATACTAAAAGCTCCTAAAAGATATTTTTCAATCTGCAATTCTGTGTTTCTCAGAAAGTCTTGCTTATAAAACTGACATGGTTGAAGTGCTGGCATTGCATCAAGAGCTCCAGCAGAATTAACATTTGAATCACTTGAGGCCCTATTCACAAGGCAGAGGACTATTTGCATAATCAAAAATGCATTATTTTGCATGTCAGTGGAGAAACTAAGGCTTGTAGCAGCAGTTCACAAACAAAATTCAAGTGATAGGTATTGATGTGTGTCTGTATGCTGCTGTCTCTCAGCCTTTCTTGCACAAATAAGCACAAATCTATATAAATGCAAAAGAATAGATTTTGGAGCAATGCATAGTCTCCATTCAAAGTCTGATTAAAGAGGCTTTGGTCAAGGTATCAGTGTGGGATTAGATGAACTTCCCACTCTACCAAACGTGGATGAGGGTTGGGGGCACTTTTATTCCTGGCTTGTTGCAAGAGGATAGATGTCTTTCTAAAAATATGCTCGGTAAAAGTTTATGAGCTTGAAAATTGCTCCTTCTATTGAGGAGGTCAAACTAAATAACCTATAAGAGTATATGTCTGTGGAAAATGGGTTCAAGACTTTCTTAACACCTTTCTGGCGGATTTCTGGCCAGTGGTCCAAGAGGTTTATGAGTTACATTAATAACCTTTCCATTTCCCCATGAGCTGATGCATTTATGTCCTTCATCCTTTTTTTATGGCTGTGGACAAGAAAGTGGAATGTCACATTCAAAGAACTTATTTCTTTGAATGTAAATAACTCCTGATCAGAGTTCAAGAGCGTGAAACAACTTCTAACCTCTCTGAGGTAGTAGGAAGCCTCTGACTTTAAACAACAAACAAATAAAAAAAATAAATAATAATCAACCCCACAAAACTGGGTATCAGGGGATTTTGTTCTTTTTTTTTTTCTTCTTCTTCTAGAACGAACTTTTGTTATGTTGTTGCTGTTAAATCAAGTTCTTCAGTGACGTTTAGATGTCCAAACTTTTAGTTCCACAAACAAATTTGGGTTATAATTATTGCAACTTCAGATTATTTGACCTTAAAAAGGAGTATGATGAGATCTAGCCTTTACTTGCTAATGTATGTCAACAAATTGAATAAAAAAAACCATGAAGCCATGATATGAAATGTTTTAACAAGTTTTGTGACATTTTCAAGTCTTAATTGGCTTTCTTTTAGACAGAATGATTAAATATATATATATACTTTACAGTAAAGGGCTTGGAGCTTCCTTTATCAGTGCTGTTTAGTTCTAATTCATTTATTTGAAAATATAGTAATTAAAAGCTTGAGGTTTAGACTAAAAAAAAAAAAAAAGTGAGGTGTAAATTAAATGAAAAATATCTTGGATAACAGATATGCTCCTGAAAAGAGAAGCTATGCTTTTGAGCCTTCAGTATCACAATGTGAGCTTTTATTCCTTTTTTTTTTTTTTTAACTTGAAATTATACCTCTGTAGAAAAAGTATTTCTCAGATGTACCTAGGAGATTGCCTTAATCTCTATTCTTAGGATTTTAGGTTTCAAAATGCTTCTGAGTCTAAGCACACCATGGCTTGTCATTAAGAGGAATATGTCCTTTTCTGTACATTCCTTTGGAGCTGTCACCAAAAAGATGTTTTTTTTTTCTCCATGTTTCATATGTCCAAGTTCTGTACAGAGTATGCTGTTTTATGGCTGACTGAAGTGCATAAAGTTAAAGTAGTTCATTTTCTCATTCATTTGTTTAATTACAGAGGCCATTAACCTTGTAAAATCAGTGACAATTACAAATCTTTGAGAAGTATGTAAACAAGTTTATAAAAGTTCCTCAAATGAAATGAAAGCCAAACTATACCAAAGGACAAGGTTTTTTATTAACAGTATTTGTTAAAGCCCAACAAAATATTGGAAAAAAAAAAAAAACCTGCAGATAATTACGCACTTTTTCATGACAGTGACACCACCACAGTTACTGTGATGTGTAGCACTCATTGTGAAGTTAAGGTTAAAGATACCTTCAAGATATGGATACCCAGCTGTAATTTCTTCTCAAATAAGTTGTGGTTCTTAACATTTTGCATGTAGCTTATCATAGTCACACAGAACTTTGGGAGATAAATGTGTTTTACTGCTTCAGACCAGGTTTGTTTATCTGTAGAGATCCTGTCTGTTTGTTTCAAATGTTATCAGGTTGTCATATATGCATCCTAGCCAGCTGGGGGAGAGGCATTTTGATGGGCCTGTTGAAGTCTGTGATCTGTCATCACTGGCTTGCTGAGCTCTAATTAGCTATAAATGAGTGGTGTTCCCATGCCTGTTTCATCGACTGATCTTTCTTTTTTCTGTTGGGGAGTATTTTTGTTCTGCTTTCGTAGGGCTGGTCCTATTTGAAATACTGAACCGAGGTGAGAATTTTGGGAGGATGTTTAGTATTGCAAGTGTTAGCACTTTGGCTGCCACTGTTTTAATATGCATGTCTGAACTGGAATGTGCTCTTAGACTTTTGGATGTAATCATTTCTTGATTTTTAGCCAAAACTTTCTGGCATGTTTTAGAAGAGGGCTTTGGTATTCCTCATTTAGTAAGTTCCTTCAGAGATGCAGTTTATTGTTGAGAAGTGCCTGAAGTAGCATACATACTAATTAGCTATGCTGATAAAGAAATTCATTAACATCTATTGTTTCTGTCCTAATTCCTGTGACTTTTTTCAGGTTAGACTGTGTTCCCTTGACAGAGAGACTTGGCCCAAAAACTTTGGTGGCTTTGTTGAAGTCGTTCTTTGATTTACTCACAATGAGGTGATGAGCAGCAAATCACTAGCAAAGAGCTCCAAGGACTTCATAATGCTTGAGCTGTGTTTTCCTGCGTATTAAAATGTTCGCACATAAGTTGAAGAGACTAACAATGTGTTTGATGTTCTGTGGTATCTCAAAATACTATTCCAAATAAACTTGCTTCAAGAGCAAGTGTAGAGCAACATGTGTTGCAGAGACTTTCAGAGATTCAGAAACTGCTTCAAAGCCATGATGGTTTTGTTATATTCCTGAACCTTGGTCTTGTGTGCATAACATTGTTACTTACACTGGAAGCATTCAACTTCAGTTGTGCCTTTGCACAGCATTGAGAAGCCTTGTGTCTGTGTTGGACAGACTTTTTGGGTTCAGTTGGTGAGATGATAGAGTCTTGTCTTTGACTATGCTATATTGATAAATTTATAAGGAGATGTTCATGTCCAATATTGGTTATATATTGGTGCAATGGATGGTCTGGTTCAATCTGTGTTTGGTCAAATTGCATTAGCAGCTAAAGTTTCATTTCTTTCACACTTGAGTTTTGTAAATACAAAGGAGCTCATTGGTTATGGTTACTGCTACACCTATGGATTCAGTCACACAACCTATTTGTATTTTATTTGCTTTAGTGCTTCTACTGAAAATGGAGTTATAGAGAAATGCAGTGGTCTAAGCATACTGTAGTTCTAGATTCAGCTGCTCACTAAGGTACACAACTTGTTTTCTGTTCTGTTTCTTCTCAGGGACAAAAACCTTCATGCCTCATGTTTTTGATTAGCGGGTCACTTTTGTGTTTGGCCACAATAATAATCAAGACAAATTTAAAGAGACCCATTAAAGAATTGTCTTTATCTCAGGGAATGTGTACTCTGTGGGATGATGGACCTAGACCTAAGCTCTAGTTTTTTTTTTTGTTTTGTTTTGTTTTTTTCTGCTGAGTTTGTGGATGGCACTTAAACCAGTTTCACAAGGGGACTTTTCAAGTGGCATATTTCATTGCAAAAGTGTCAAAAAAACCACCCACTTTGTGTTTTTTTTTTTTTTTCTGATATTGACAGAGTTAAAAACTCTGCATGCATTATCCATGCATTTTTTTCCTGTTTTCCCTCCAGTTTTCACTTCACCCTCCTGTTCCCCTCTCTGCTGTGCTCTGGCAGCCTGGAAGAGAAAGGCTGCCTCACTGCGATGCTTGGCACTGTCCATACCTGGGCAGTGGCAGAGAGGAGAACTAGGAGAAAAGTGATGTCAAAAGCTGGTGGTTAAAGATGGATGGTGGTATGAGGATTTCAGGAAGAGAAAGATTACCACTAAAACAGTGGGTCTGGAAGAATGCAAACTATAGAGGCCATCCAAAGCAGCACTAGGTGTAGAAAGCAGTAAAAGGAAGATGGGAAGGGTCAGTGACCTCAGCCAGGAACATGTGGGATTGTGATGGGGATTCTTCTTGGACAGCAGTAGCATTTCCCAGCCTTTTTGTCATTAGCAGTGATGAAGAGTGAGAGGGGAGCAGAAATGAAGCAAGGGACTTGGAAATATATATTCATCCAAGAACAGGTTTGGGATTGTAATTTTGGGGGAACTGTCAGAAGAGTTTTATTGCTAACATGGTCCCCTCTATAGCTGACATTCAATTCCAGACTTGGCTTAAAATTCTTTAGCTTCTGCCAAATATCTGAATGTTTAAGTGTGCTCAGGGAGGATGGATTCTTTGGGAGATTTTAGCTGTTAAAGTGCAGCTTTGAAGTAGAATTTTCCACTGACCAGATATAAACTTTGACAAATTGGACAGATTTTCAAGAAACAAGGAAAAAGCATGTCCTTGACCTGAAGTGTAACTTTTGAAGGCCGCCTTTCAATGCATGAGATCTGAGAACTGTTTGAAGAAAAGGTCACCATCATTAAAGAGTGCTTTTGTTCTCAAGTCCTTTCTTGGAAAAGGCTGACCTGTTTTGACTGGAACAAACACTATTAGACACGAACTATAAAAGACCAGGACATTTGATTAAAGTTTGGCAAGGTAACAGTGTTGTCTTACAGGTACTGGTACTTTAAGAGACAGTGTTATCAGTTTTGCTACTGTCATTGTTAATTACTGTGATTCTATAAAAAGAATCTTATCTGGAAAAGCAAACAGTAAATTGCCATAATTATAATTGATGCATGACACAACAGGATGGAAGAACTGAGTACATTTTCAAGAGGGCTGGGAAGTGATGTTTTATATCTGCATGTAGTAGACAGACAAGCTGTTGGTTGTTGAGCTGGCCTTTTAAAAAATATATGTAATTTCTTACCACCTGTGGTGTTAATGGGTTACGCTGGCAGATTTCTTTAATGTATTTTCTCACATTTCTTGGGTGTGTTTTAATTATGTTGTTGCTCAGAATGACTTCCAATATGGATTTAGATCCATAGTTTGTTTTGTATCATGCATCTACACAGGTAATTCAGAATCTGTACTTGAAAATTATGGGGATGTTTTTGGAAAAGTAGGAGGATAGAAATGACTAGCTTACCTCAGCTAGGTCTCTTGTTAGCATCACTTAGCTTTCTCATCACCCTGTCACTGTCAGCTGTGGCTGTCAGCTCTATGAAGCTGAGACATTCCTGCAGCCCTTCTTTTCTGTTCTAGCACCTCTCTTGCTTTCTCTGAGGGCCAGCTGCTTTTTAAAGTAACATACAGTACCTTCCATCTTTTGCTTAAAGGAATTTTTTGTCCTTTTGAAAGTTGACCATTGCCCACAACGTAAACACATGCTGCCTTAGACAGTGACATGGTAGCACAGATCTTCATTGTCATTTAAATGTAAATTTGCAAAATGTGAAGTCTTCCTGATTTAGATTCAGTTGTATTCCAGGGTGAATAAAGCAAAAATCCTGTGGTTCTGTTTATGGTTTTCTATTTCTTCCCAATTTCTTACACCTTATATTCAATTAACATTGATGATGGATGCTGTGAATTGCAAGAGTAAATGACAGTTAAGGTGAGAACGAAGAGAATACACAGAACAAAAACTGAAGGACAGCATATCTATTCTCTGTAAGCTGGTAGGTCCTTTAGATGTGAAAAGAATGCTTAAGTTGTATTTTCAGGTGATATGATTCCTAAGTTGATGACCACCAGTGTTGACACCAAAGTGCTTTGCTGTTGGTGGTACAGCATCCTAGTAGTTTCTGATACAGCCTCTTTCACCTGATTAGTCTGGAAAAAAACTTTATCCTTTACTAGAATTATCACTGAGTTTTGCATCTGTAGTATCTGCCAGATTGCTTCATCCCTTTTCTTTTCTTTATTTTATTTTATTTTGGAAATTAGTTTACAAGTTACTTGAGCGAATCTTGCCATTTTGTAGTTTGCATGCTTAGCATGTTTTTGGATGGGAAAGAAAGATTTCATGCAAATATTATTATTATTATTTTTATGCATCAAAGAGATTTAGACAGAATTAAGGTTATTTCCTGTCCTTAAAAATATTTTTAAATGTTCCGGATATTCTTCATATTCTAATTATGCTTACAAGTCCAGTAGTTCATTATTTTGAGTTTCTTTTTAGTGTAAGTTATGCTATGACTGGATTTCATTCGCTGTATTATGAGTTCCTTGTTCATTTCCTATACCTATTCTATGTCGTTCTCCTCTCAGTTGCAGAACAGTATGCCTTATCTTCACTGTGATTGATTCTGTTTACTAATATATTTGTAAAAATAAATATTGGCTAGCTTCTTACTGAGTCTGCCTTTCTTTAATCTTTAAATCATACCACAAGAGGCAAAGCAATGCCATGTTCGTTCCCGCGTTATTTTCCAGCTGTGAGTGAAGAGGCATGTTGAGCCTCACCCACACAGAAAAAGAAAATTGATATGATCCTTTAAAGTCTTCTGTCTCACTCTCTTTTCAAAAAATTGCGAGACATATGCCACAAGCCTTTTTTTTTCCTGCAGCCAAAAGTATATGCTGACAAAAAGAATTCATTCTGCTTTTCATGCAGTGTTTGCTGGAGGAAATGTCCCACTGAGAAATAGAGCAAAAGCAGGTTTTTTTAACAAATAGTTTTTCTGTAGCATTCTTCATTTGTAAGTAATGGATAAAATACTCTGGTGGGCAACTGGGTTTCATGTTAATGCAATTAAATACTTTCACAGGACTCCTTCCTATCTTCTATGTACAAAAAAGAAATCATTCATTGCAGCTAAGTGATTTCTTCTTGTACTTAATGCATTGGGAAAAATGAGTAACAAAGCTCACACTGACTTCAGCATGACAAGAGTTTCAGTACCGGTACTCAGTTATGTAGACCCTCATTTAGGATGTGTAATGCTAATATTGCAGGTATATCATGTACAGCAGAAGATCTTTATTACGACTACAAAGTCAATCATTCAGAAGTTGTCAGAATTAAGTTTATCTGTGAAAACTTAATTTGGTCCCTCTCTTTATATAGCACTATTCTTTAATTACACAATATCACCATATTTGCTCCTGCTGTGTGATCTCTGCCTGTGTCAGATGGTGAACGATTAATTTAATTGTGTTCTTGATGTGTGGCTCTAGCTATATGCACCTACTGTGCATTACTAAAACACAGATGGTTTTGAGATTTTCTAGACCACTTATCACTGTACTCTGACTAGTTAACAAATATTTGTTCATCTTCTCAGCACCCTGTTTGTTGAGTTCTTTTAAATAGTGATTTTGAGATGTTCACTGACTTTCAAAGTACTTGCATAGCATTATATAATACCAGTATATATTGTTGCTTGGGGTTCTGTAGTAATTGCCTGCGCTTTGTGGTTTTGATAATCATGAATGAAGATCTGAAATTGACATGTCCAGAAAATAAGGACCATGGTGATGATCTCAGCTTGAGTGACTTAATGTGATGCTCAGCCAAAGGTCGAGGTAAAGGTAAAGGTCAGGATGATTTTGTTCTGACTTGATCCTTGTGGACTTTTCAGCTTCTCTAGTGAATGGGCAAGGTCCTACAGAGAACACTGTGCCTTCCACTGAAGCTGGATGTGTTGCTGGATCAACTTCACTCTTCATCCTGTACAAAAATAAAATTTAAGCAACCACTTCATCCATCTGTAGGAAAAAAAAAAAAAAAAGAGAGAACAGTTACTAACTGAGAACAGTTAGTGGCTTTAGATGACCCTGCTTGAGCAGGGGGCTTGGACCAGGTGACCTCCAGAAGTCCCTTCCAACTTCCAACCATTCTGTGATTCTGTTCAAGCACACAAATCAGTCACTGTAGGATAAATTAGGCTATGAACTTAAAGTTGTCAAAGTGCAAGAAAAATATAAGATAGCTGACGAAGCAGCTGTGTGCTGAAAGCTCCTACTCTAGCTTATCTCATAGTAGCCAGTATGCAGAAGCCACTATATATGTATTCTTTCTTCACTTTGCTTGGCATGGCTTGCTTATTTTAATTCAGATTTTTGTTTATATAATTTTCTAACTGTTTGAAAAAACAAGTGGAAATCCATATTCCATTTTGCACTCCCATTTCCTCATATTTGAAGGCTATGGATCTTGTATGGACATGTCCTACTTGACCTTAAACACCAGCTGGTAGCCGTGATAGGTTGCTTCTATCTGTTGACTGAAATTAGATGGAAATGAAGAAAACTGTCAGGCATTTTCATTGATTCCTGCTGAAAGCTGCAGGTTGGTAATCTATGGGAATCTTGGGTTCTGATATGGGCTTAAGTGGAGAATATGTGCTAGTGTCTGTACACTTTTGTTTATTTCCACCTAAGCATCAATGCTTGCCCATCCCATGCTCTATATTTCTGTCACTTTTCTGTCTTGTCTACACACTCTCCCTTTCATTTGCCTGCATAGGCTGTTCAGTTGTCCTCTGGCTTTTGTTTCTCTTTACACTGCAATCCTGGCTTCCACTGTGGACCTCATGTGGTCTCACCTTTTCTGTATTCCTTGTTCCTTTCACTCTGTGATACTCAGTTCCTGTGTCATTGCGGAGGTACTCTGGGTCTCCTGTCTCTGAGTCCCAGTATCCCTGTCATTCACAGTCCATCTCTGAGTCCAGGTAGCCTGTCTTCTCTACCTTAACAATCAAGGGTCTTTTCCAAAATCTTACTCCTCCTTCTCCCACAGCCTTGCTCTTAACTTTTTTTCTTTGTGTTCAAGTCAGGCCATTGCGTAGTTGCATGCTGTCAGCTGTATAGTCTACATAAGCAAGTACCTGGAGTCAGCCTGACCGAAAGAGGTGATTTCAAAAGCTTATAACTAGACCAAATTTAGAGGGTTTTCATGGAGATGTCAAAATGTGTATTTCTATTTTAAAAGCCTAAGTATTTCCAGATTTCAAGTATTGACTCCATTAGAGTTTTTTTTTTTTTTTTCCAGGGGAAAGTTACTGAGGGGGTTATAGAAGATGTTACTTAAGTCTATTTTTTGAGAAATGGAGGAGCTGTTTACACTGAAAACTTCCAAAGAACTTATCCCAAGGTATAGATATTTATATGAAAACTGTCTGAAATTCAGCAAAGTATCAAGACTAGTAACAGTTGCTTATAATAAATCAGTGACAGTTTTATTAGTAGATTGTGCTACTAGCCCCAGCCATGGTATGTGTATATAAAAAGGCAATAGACACCTGCTCTCACATGCTTACCTATATTATAGAGTTGTTTTCTGTATAAGCTGACATATTAAACAGTCTTCTCCTCTTGAATACTGAAGTGGACAGTGAAGGCAAGATATGACTGGCTCCGCCAAGATATGAGTAGAATATTACAGTCTTTTTCCATGATAGGCTGGCTTTAATAGGATAATGTCTCATTATTTTTAACCTCCATCTGCACTTGTGTCTAAAGAACATCGGGAACAGTACACAATACATAAATTTCTATCATAATGAAAGAGAAATTCATTTCATATGGCAGCAGTCTTCTGTGTATCTGTTAGAATAATATTTTGTAATGCTTTTCAGAGCTTATTTGATCAGTCTTTCCAATGCATTGTTACAGTTCAATAGGCAAAGAGGCGTCAGCAAGTTTGTGACTTGCCTTTTGCTTAGGGGACTACAGCTGTAGTGTGAAGAACCTCTAAAGGTGCCTCTGTTGTTATATATGCTCTTTTGCTGTATTTCCTGTTTAAATAATATACTGCACTTTCAAGTAGGATCAGCAAGTAGAAATTTCACAAATAAAAAAGTACTTGGATAAAAGTTCAGCCCACTCATGTGTCAGACTGAATTTCAGCCTGAGGAGGTAGAAGCAGCTAATGTGATCCAAGTAGTCCCTTCAGCAAAGCAGCCTACAGTCGAAAGGCTGGCAAGTCCTTTATTGCAAGGATTTGAGGCACTGCGCACTTCCTTAATGCCAAACTGTCTTTTTTTTTTTTCTTAATGACAACTAGAATAAGGGACATTTGTTAAATCTAGCAGAGACTGTCATGAGGTTGGAATTGTCTGTAAAGAAGGTAATTCACCTAAGCCTACATAATAACCAATTGGAAAGATTTGTTGCTTTTTTTGTGCTTCCTGTAGCTCACAGGTTCTTTTGAAATTTGTTAAGAAATTTCTTCCTAGAAGTCTTTCAAAGCAGAACTGTGATCTGTGTATCTTTATTGCATCGTGCTCACTAAGATCAGAGTGGAAGCTGTCTAATTCTGTGCATTTACTCTTGTGCAGCTCTAAAATCAATTACTTGGGAGTACAAATAATGATCACTTTGCAGAATGTATCCTGTGGTGAGAACGTGGTCATTGTGGTCTTAGCTGGGACGTACAGTTTCACTGAATTGAATTTTCTCATATCACAGTTGTACGAAAATGCATCTATTTGCTCTTAGTAAACTACATCAGATGGGTGAACTGGAAAATAGTGAAGCATGGGTTTGAGGACTGCACTTCTGAGGAGGAAATTTCTGTACATTTGTTACTGCAAAACCAACAAAAAGTGCTGAATTCCGGTCCTTGAGCTATAATTTTTGCACAGAAAAAGTCCCTCTGTGTGGGAAGTGAATGAGAGCATAAGGGACATTGTGCTTGTAGGCCAAATTAAAAAGAAATGCTGTAAAAGACGGGTAGATGGAAATATAAGTTGCTGGGAAGAGAAGCAGAACTTCTGTAGTTTGTGCAGTAAGGCACATTTGGGTATATTTGTTCTGAAGACTTGATGAGGAAAAAAGCTGCAAATGTTTTCTCACTAAAAATGTCTTTCCAGGAGAGCTCAGAATTAAGAGACTGAACCCAACTGTTTATGAGAAGAAGTTGGCACTCTGTCAGAGAGCACCATTGTGTCTGCAGAATGTGACAAGCCACAGAATTTTGCAGATATGTTGTTTGGCTCTGGAATACAACAAATTAGTTGCTTGCACAAATCTGTAATACTGAATAGAACCTGTATGATTCGGTGCCTCAGAAATTAAACAAGGCAGCAAAGACACCATGGTTATGTTAACAATATTAGATAGGTGCAAACTGCTATGATGTGCTGTCTTCAGGAGTAAAACTCTCCTAATGAGAAATGTCCTCCTAGAGTAATAGTGAGGTTAGTGAAAAAGGGTGAGCAGTGCGTGTGCGGAGTAGCATGAGAGCTGGCTGAGATGGTGAGCACTGGTGCATGGTAGCCCCAGAGGATACTACAACTACTGTATACAGAGCAAAGCAGGCACTTCCATGGTTATACTTTTTGGAAGAATGGTGCAAGTATCACAGCCTTTGCATGTAGTAGGTAATCTGAGAGAGTATCAGCAGCAGTTGTCCATTAAGGTAAATACGAGCAGCATGAGAGTTGAGCTCTTCTGTTACTGCTGAGAAAAGTTTCAAGGCTGCTGAAATACCAGAGAATGTGGAAAGCACGAGAGATTCTTTTATCTAGAATCCACAATGGAGACTTGTGATTTTTCACAAAGTGAGAACAAGCTGATAGCCAGGAATTGCAAGAATGAATTCATTGTGGTAGGATGATCCAAGTACCATAATAAATGTTCTAGCTCACTGTACTCCCCATGTCTGAAAGTACCATCTTTGTTAGTGCTTCTAGTGAAAGCTTCTTCTTCCTGCATGAGGCCTGGGAGTTGTTAGTAATAGCTACTTCTGTTGATTTTGACATACGGCTTTGAAATGCTACATTATGGGCATGTTGGAATAGCGTTTTTCAAAGACAGCTGTTCTGATCTTTGCCTGCTCTCCAGACCTTCTAGAGGTAAGTCAGGACTAATCTAAAAGCCCCAAGGTTTTGTTAACGGAGTGCCAGGCTTGAGCTGATGCTGTAAGCCCTGCAGGGAGCAAAACACTGATTTACTGATGCTACTCAGGTTTTGGGTAAGAGTTGGCCTCTGTCCATCTGGATTGGCTTGCTCCTGGAGGGAGCATACTTTAGAATCCAGCTCATCTGGGAACAGCAAAAAGCTCCTTGACCAACACAAGCAATAAGGCAGCGTGCCAGGAGTTCATAATAGATGAGAGCATCCCCTTGTTGGAGGAGAAATCTGTGATGGTTATTCAGGCAAATACAATGTGTTTCCTTTAGGTATGCAAATATGGTTATTAGCCCTTGATGGAGAAGTGCTGAGTGTTGGTACTTTTAGTGGCTCAGGTCATGAACTTCTGTACAAGTTTCAGAAATGATCATCTTGGATGTCATTAATTATTGAAGTGTGTCACTAATTCCTCTGCTCTGTTCTTTATTGCTAGAATTTGCTGTAAGAGAATGTGCAAACACGTGACAGAAAAAGCACCTGTCCATTTAAATGCATACAATGTTTTGACCAAAGTGTTTTAAAAAAGCTTTTTAGCATCATGTACTACTGTGCTTCCTCAAAACTCTTTGGGGAAATGAATTAAAAATGTTGCCATCTGTTTATCTTACATTTAATACAGAGGGTAAAAAAAGAATGCCAGCAGTATCGAAGTAGCATTATATAATTTTGTTTTTAAGAATATGTGCTAACAGTACAGTGAGTACTAGTATGTTGTTCCCACGTTTGTGATTTGTTGTAATGCTTCTTCACCAATGTTTTAGTCTTTTTATCTTAAAAGTAAACATCTTTGTGTGAAATCTGTGGGTGATAACCACTGGATTGTGTTGACATTTTGTGGGAGAATGTTTTGTTCCAGAAGTAACATCAGGCACAGCAGCACCTGACTTCTCATGGAGCTCCAGCGGCAGCTGCATTGGTAGCTTCAAAGTTGAAGTCAGATTTGCCTCAGAGTGATGCCGATAGATTCCCTGGACTGCTTTTCATTCTCTTGAATGTGACTTTCTGGGTTTTGTCTTTGAATTAGTGGAGTTCATCCAAAGTTTTATCGCCTTCAAGCAAAAAGTTGCCCAAGCAAGTAGGTGTATGGTTCTGAAAGGGGATGTTTCTGGAAAAAAAACACCCAAGCATCTTCAGTTCATATTTCATTTTGTTTTTGAAGTATTCTGTGGAAAAAGAAACAGCTTTCCTATTTCAGATGCATTTATTTCTTTTTTTCCCTTTTATTCTTTATTTCTTTATTTCTTTTTTCCCTTTTTTAAGCAACAAAACAGCGTTTTCTCAAAGACAGGTGATCATACCAGTAACAGTACTGATAGAGGAGCACATGGGGATAATTCTGTTAGTGTCGCCAGTTACGCTTGGTTTGTCACAATGGAGATTGATAGTGGAATTGCTTCTGCTTTCACATTGTAAAATTAGTGCAATTAAGAAGATTTTGCTTTCTGTGCTATATTATCTACTGTATTTTGTTTGGACTAAGGGAGAAGTCAGAAATCTCAACCTGCAGGTGATGTTTTGTAGTTCTTGTAGTATATAGCAGATATGGAATATTAAGGCTATAAAAGGAGAGAATTGGATATTACAGAAGATAAATAAGAGGCAAGAGGGGGGAGGGGACTGAAGAGGAAAGAATATTTGCAAAGGCCTCAGGCTAAGCTGCTTTCAATGTACTGTTTAAGCTTTAATGACCCATATACAGATTTTAGTAACATAGTAATGGCCAACTAGAGGAATTAGAGGCCTCAGGTGATGGACTGAACAGCGAAAGCTGACAGAGGTCATAAATACTATTATGGTTTGACAGAGGCTCTGCTAGGACACAGCTTTTTATGTTCCCAATCTCTCTGCATTTGAGAACAAGGTTTGAAGGAAGAACTGGTAAAAGCTCAGTTACTGCAAGTGAACTGTGCTCAGGGTTCCCCCTGATTAAAAGTCTTCATTTCTGATAGAGGGTTTCTTTTGGAATAACTGTTCTAATTATCTGTTGCTTGTATCCATACCTCTTTCAGTAGCATTTTTCCACTGTTGTCATTTAAAAAATATATATCCAAATCTCTCTGAGCTTTTACTCCAAGAAAATCTCCAAATCCTAAGATGATGGTTGTGTGAAAATTGTACATGGCTTCATGGCTTTTTCTTGTTTAAAAAAAAAAAAGCTTCTACTCTATTTGTGGGATGCTAATAATGACTAGGGATGCACTAATCTAGTGCTTAAAAATGATAATAATAATTGCAATAGCAAATGTACAGCTCATTAGCAACATATTCAGTGAGCACAGGAAAGATTCCTCTGTGCTGACCTGTGGAGTACAGGCCAAAGCAAGCTCATCTGAAGCATTTCTTCCCACCTCTTCAGCCAGGCTGAAGAGTTGCCTCATTCCTGGTCATGGAGCTAACTTGCAGGTTTGGAAACCTGTCATCAGGATACCTGTGGTATACTTGCTTTGAATCTGCTGAATGCTTTTTTTCCCCCCCCTTTGCTATCTACTTTATGTCTGGTGTAAACTCCCTTTGGAGTTTTGCTGCTCAGGATGCTTGTAGGGAAACACTGATCAAGCCAAATTCTGTGATGCTATTGTGTTGCTTCCTAGAGTGGTATCAGCTTGTCAGATCTCTTAAAAAAGCATTATGAGATGTGATATGTACTTACCCTAATTCAAAGCCAGATGACCCCTGGAGTTACCTCAGTCTGATGGAGCACCTTCGATAGGATAGCAAAGGGTAATTGTGCTGTGGAAGCTCCTTAACTTCCATTTTGCACATTAGTGGAGAGAGACACATGCTGTCTTAGAGGTTGGAGGTGCCGTTTGGTGTTCATTATTTTCTTTGACAAAAGAAGAAGAGTGACAGAAGAAAGTTCCATGCTATTCACTTCTGAAATATGCCACTCATTTGCATGTCTTTGTATCTATTATTTACTTTCCTGTTGTGATTGATAGTCCTGCTCAGATGTATGCATGAGGTGACAAGGCACCAGTGGGGGAATGATGTTGGTAACAGGACCTGGCTTGTCAGCATATATTGCTGAAATATGCTGTACTTGTGGAACCGTAGTATTATGGTATGAACATTAAGTATGCATTCTGATGCAAGAGAAATTTAGTGAAGTAAATCATCTAGAAATTCACTAGATACATCTTTATGTGTCAGTAATCTGAAAACATGAGCTGGTGTTATTAAAGAAAAAATATATGCTGAGAAAACGCCATTTATTTATTCTCATGAGCTAATAGAAGTGATTCCATCAAATCTGTGTTATTCTTATGAGAAAGGAGAATTACTGCTTAAAATGCCATCACTAGGATAGATTTAGAATTTGGTTGGAAATCTGCTCTGTTGTGTTGGGATGTTTTGAAACAAAACGAAACCATGGCTTTTATTTGAGACAAAAACATGATCATAGAAGCAGACTTGGTGTTTGGTTGATCAGAAGTTAATGATTGATTCACCTAGAGGAGAATGCTAAGGAAAGTATCTCTAGCCACAGCTCATTTTTGCCCCTAAGGGAGGCTGAGCTTAACCAGCAAGATGGAGAAAATAGCACTGAATAGGAACACGTGATCTTCAAATGTACTGAATAGAAGCCCATAGACATAGAAGATGCTGAAGTATGACTCTTGGTTGTCAGGCTGTAAAACTCAGATGTCAAATAATCATCCAAGTCATGAAAAAAAATGCCAATTGATGTAAAATATTTTGATCCTTTTTAAGATAACATGTATGTTTTGCTTTTCAGCTTCTCTTTTGAAAGGACTGAAACATGCAAATATTGTGCTGCTCCATGACATCATTCACACCAAGGAGACCTTGACACTTGTATTTGAATATGTGGTGAGTAAAGTAATTAATGTTCTGGATATGTTCCAGATTGTATTGAATTCTATGGAAAAGCTCTCTTTACCATCAGTGATCTATAGATCAGGCCAAAATAACCCTCTACTTTGTTTAGGAGAGTGGAGGCTATATGAGATGAGGCTTTGTAATGGAGTGTGCTAAAAGTAAAAGGCTGGCTGGGATAGACCAGAGTCAGAGCTGGAGAAGTGGCTGCTAGGGCTCTGTAAGGACTTTTCACACAGGTTCATTACTCTGCTTCCTAACTACGGTTTGTTTATTAGAGCATTTTCTTTACTGATGTGGTATGGACAATTTTAAAATAGGTGAGGATAATGTAGTTAAGAAGAAAAACAAAATTAAAATTCTTAACAGGTAGTTCCTTTATTGGAAGCATGTGACAAATTTAAATGGCTTTTGTTGTGACTGGCTTGTGTGTGGTGTCTTTTTATAAGCAATGTCAGTAAAAAGAAAAGTCTGACATGCAATTCAGAATTTTGGGTTATTATTATTTTTGCCATGACTCATGTTTTATCTACTAATTAAAACTTCAATTTACACAGTATACAGTGTAACGATCTAATTGTGTTCAGAGTATTACTTTCCAAAGTCTTGGGCTTGAACTCCTAATTAATCTTTTAGTTTTCCTAAGACAAACACATGGTATTTATGTAGAAGTACTTCAGCATTTAGCTGTGGAATTATGCAATGTAGTATCACAATCAACCTCCCAGTTTTCACAGATGGGTCCAAGAACATGTAATTTAAAAGAAACAAATGAGTTTAGAGAAGGTTGGATTTTCAGTATAATTTCTGTTATTGTGTTGCAGTCAGTAAGGCTCTGCATTTGTAAAGTACAGTGATTACTACTTTGGTTTTTAAAATAGGAAATATTCTGTCTCTTTACTCTTAGTATGTCCCTACTTAAGACAGATGGAATTTTTTGTATGTGTTTCTTGAGATTATGTCTTAATTTTTACACGATAGTGCACTCAGCTCGTCTGGAGAAGCCATTTACCCTGTCTATTTATGTAGAAATCCTACATTTTAATAATGTGGGTATTCAGCTACAGAGGCCTGCAGAGTAATTGCGTGCATTACATATGTTTTACCTCAGGTATAGGGACATTAATGCAAATCTAATTCTTTTTCTTAAAATAAGTGATTCCTCTGCCCCTAATTTATAAACTGAATTAGCATAGGAAAAGCTTTCATATCTAATTTTATTTAACAATCAGTGTAGACTTATTTGCAGAACTTTACATGAATACAATTTGCAGTTCTTTTTGTCATTGGCTGCATTTAGCAGAGGCTGTATTCATCAGAGGTCGTTGAGAAATGAGATATATAGAACATGTTTCTTCTGAAAATAGATGTTTTTGCCTCTTATGCTAATGTCAAATTTCTGGATTTTTCATGCAGTAGTAGTATTTATAAACTCTAACTCTCAACCATGTGTTATGTCATGTTGCCATCCTTGATCAGCATGGACACAGACTGAACCTCTTTCCGCAATTATTTCTTTTGAATTCACTTAGGTATTTGTTTTTAAACAGAGTGTTTTGGGGATCAACCCTTCTGGTGCTGCACCTTTTTAATCCCCTCATGTTTGGTAGAAATTGAAACTGTGGCAGGATTTTGTTTAATAACAGTTTCTAGCAACTGAATCAAGTAGTAGTAGTAGATTCAAGTAGTACTTTATTATTATGCTATTTTGGCTGGGGGGCAGAGTCTGGAAATTGGTGTTCAGGAAGAAGAGGAAGGATGTTTTCTTCCCTCCAACCAGTTTATGGAATATATCTTAATGACATTATAGGTTACTCCTGTACTTTGAGATAACAGAGCTGCTTAAAAAAAGTCTGTTTTCATTGTTCTGTAATATAAAGTTACGGGCTGATCAAATAGATGATACTCTCTCATAATGCTTAATGCTTGAAAATGTCCTAAATTGTGTGCATGATACAGTTCTAATTGCATGATCACAATGACATTTTTTGTTTTTTTTTTTTTTTTTTTTTTTTTGGTGAAAGAACTCTTATTCAGTGTGTTATATGAATGTGCAGAGACAAAAATTAAGGTTGCCCATTTAAATCTACAAATTTTGGCCAGTTAAATATGCAATCTAGTTATATAATTGGTGTTATTGAGCTCTATGTCTGTAATGCTTTTTAAAACACCTGTACACGGTTTAGCTCAATAATATGAGTGACTTCTACCAAAATCAATAGAAATGCTCAGGCAATTAAAATTACATAGTGGTGGACATTTTTGCAGGACTGAGGCCAAACAAACCTAAAAGGACTTGAATTTGATTTACTTCATAAAGTGACATCATGGAACTGATACACTATTGCCATTCATTACTATTGACCATTTCAAATGTAATCAAAATCTTTTGAGTGAGATGTCATAATTAAATTAGGGATGAGCGGTTAGTTATCCAAGAGTTTCGCAGCAAATGGAAACTTTGGGTTGCTAGTTTGGTGACGGTTCCATTGGGAAATTAATACTGATGAAATGTCTGAGGTTATCAGAGGTATTCATTTTCAGAGTTGACCCTGAAAGGGTAGAATGAAATTTCATTTCATGTAGCACCTTTCATAGCAAAATGCATTACAGGAATAAGTTAAAAGCTGCAAGCAGAATATCCTGTGAAAGGAAACCTGACAGTGATTAAATTCTCGGTACCTCAAATTAGAATTTGTTTTTATGTGGAAGTCTGTTAGACAAGTAAACATGACAGAACTTTCTAACTTTAACCTTGGTAGTCACTGGAAGCAAGAAAAGTCAATCTTTAAAAATCTATGTGACAGTTGAAGTGCAGGAGAATTTCAGTCTCCACATAATAAACATTTTGGTGTTGAGTGGAAAGCTATACATTTTTTGTGGAAGAAGAGAAAGGGGGCTTGCTCCTTTTGAACGAAAGAACTTAATTGAAAATAGGTTAGTATATACAGTAGAATACTGTATACTGTAGAATACAGTAGCTTTGGTAAGCATCTTACGTCAGCTATGTGATTATTATTGGTCATTCAAGTGTACTGAAAAGGAAGCTGGAAACCTAATTTTGTCTCTGGATGACTGAGAACCATTGGTTATTACCTGAGGAGTTAAGAGGATGAGCTGTTCAAAACCTGAAGGACTGATACAGTCTTTCATGTATGAATGGTAGAGAATTTTTTTATTTTTTATTTATTTTTTATTTTTTTATTTTTATTTTTTTTTGTGAGTAGGTAATTGTACTGGGATATGCTAAACAGGACCTGAAAACAAAATGTGAAAGTTTGACACATTTTGCGTAGTGTCTGAGACACTGGAGCACAGTGGAGGAGTACGGCTGTTCACATAAGCTTAGTTCCCCTCCTCTCCAAGCTCTGGTTAGGCATTAGTGTATGTGACCTTGTGGATACGCCAGCTGTAGTGCAAGTAGCACTGATGCAGCCAACTTTGCCACAGGAAATTAAGAATTTTACAGGTGAGATCTCAGACATTTTGACAGTCGTCTTTGAAGATGTGTTCACATCTGTTTCTTCTAAAATTGTCATTAGCTCATTAGCTGCTACCATTTTTCTTCACTTTTTTTTTTTTAATTATTATTTAAAAGGAAGACGATTGTATTTAGAAACAGTCAATTCCTGAAAGGCAATCCTAACCAATACATATTACAACTGACTTGTTAGAATGATAATGAGGTTTTTAGTGTTATGTATAATTACATAAGTATATTATTATCAATAAAGGAACCGGTAACTTGTCCTATTCCTGGCATATAAAAGTGAGCTTGTGTAGCAATACGTTACATTATGCTTTCAATATTTATGAACTAGATTTGAAACAAGAACAGACACATTTATAATTGAAAGTATGAGTAATGAGTAATATTAGTTCTGCCTCAACAGTACAAGAAAAAAAAAAAAACAGACTAATCTAATAGTATAATTTAAAACCAAGCATTTTCAATTACCTTGCCTATTTTAATCTTTTTATATGTTTTTGCCTCTTAAAAATTGCTTTTTATTAAAGAAGAAAGCCTAATTCTCATTGCTTGATTACAGCAGCTAAAATAACTTGTTATACAATGAGTTGGCTTAATAAAGTACACCAATTACATTTTTATCCCATTTCCTGTAAGAAAACAATAGGTGCAAGTTTCTTATTTTAGTGCTGATTGGAAATTCAAATATATACTATTTTGTAGAATTAAGAGTTGGAGAACTGAAGATCCAAAACCTGAGATTTTGAGCTCAACATGGGACATATTAGAAACATACTGTGCAAGAAAATGATTAACACTTATTAGCTAAAAGGATCAAAAATTTTTACATTGAAAATTTTGTATTTTTTATCACTGCTGATAATTTGGTTCAAACTGTATTATTGGTCTTCTGTTTATTTTATTAGGGAAAATGTATTGAAACTAAAGGTAGGATTCAATTGGTGGTATGTGAAAACAAACAAACAAACAAAAAAGTGTTGTTTTAAATGGAAGAGAGAGCATGGAAAACCAGTAGAGTCCCCGAGCTGCTTTACTTTAGGCTGAGTTACCTTATTTTGATGTGAGAGTGAAATGATGGGGCCATTTTCTTCCTTTTTAATGTGAAGGTGCTTGTCAAACCAGGGGTATCTCTGAGGACACCCCTGCTTGCAGTAAATTTCCTTTGTCCACCTCTGGAAAGGAGCACAGTCTTTGAGGGCTCCCAGGCACAGGAACAGTGAAAATGGTGGTTTCCATTTGAAACCAAATGTAAATTACCATTTCCATTTGCCTTGACCAAAGAAGGAGCCATTCTCCTGTTGTTTTAACCCCTGCCTCATGCCCCAGGTTTGCCCCAAGTTGCACTACTAAATTTGCAGCCAAAAGGATAACAGAAAAAGGCTGAGAGGGAGCAGAGAGAAACGAAAACCCATACTATTAAGAACAGGCATTAAGGGAATACTGCTCTTGGGAAAGCCTTATTTTTCAAGTTTTAATGAGCAGATTGGAGATGGGAGCTGCTAATGTCCAAGTATAGGTTGGAAATGCAAAGACAGCTTCAGGAGGCAGGGATTCAGAAGGGATTTCAGAAGGAAATTGCTTGGTGCTTTGGTGAGAGGTAAAGACTGTGCCAGACGCTGGAATCAGCAGGAAAGAAGGAATGAAAAAATGTATTTTTAAAGCTCAGCCACTCTTGCTAGGCAAAGAAGGCCTAGTGAGAGGTCTGCATGGGCCTAGTGGGAGGAGGAAAGATGTTACTCAGTTTGCCCTATAGTCCTGACTTTGAAGGTCTCACAATGTGTAGACTTCATATGAATAGTACATACTGGCTGTGTGTATCTGAGTGTCTATTCTTTGTACAATTTACTAATGTTTTTTATGGCCTTACTAAATATTGTTTAGTTTTGCACTGTGCTTTCCATCATTTAATAATTAGCATCAATTATTTATTCTTCTTTTAATTAAGTATTAAAAAGTGTATTCAGTGTAGCATGTTTTTTAAAAGAACAACAAAATCAAAGCAAAAAAAATATCCAAAGATGAGCAGGCAGATGAAACACTAAAAAACAAGATATTCTATTCACTGAAACATCTCCGTTAGTTTTTCCTAAGTTACAGATGAAAATTTAGAACATCATTACAGTCCATCAAAAACAGACACACACAGTAAGATGTGTATGCCAGTGCTAACACTCTACTCCGCACAGGTGAGGCCACTAGCTAAAATCGTAAATTTGTATACACAAGGAAAATGTAAATCAACTGGAAAGCTGAGGGGGAAAAATAACAGGAAAGAGCAACCATCCAGAATAAATGGCTTCTGAGGAAAAGTCAGACAAAGTAGGGCTGTTGAGAATGGGAAGAAAAAAAAAAAGAATGAAGTGGTTGCAAACTATTAAATAGATCATAGAGAAAGACAGTGACCTATTTATTTTCATGTCAATAGTAAAGAGAATAAAAAAGAAAAGGACCTGAAATTGTACTAAGGAAGAGTGAGATTAAACTATAAACCTCTTTAATGTTAAAGATAATAAAGTGCTGAAGAAGCTATCATGGAGTGATGGTTTCTCTACTGCTAGCAGTCTTTAAGAACAGTTTAGACAAACAACCAGCAGAACGACGTCATTGAGAGTAGATATAGGCAAGTTGATTTTTTGAGGTCCTTTTTCTTTCTATTTTTCCGTATCTTTATTTTCATCAGTTAAATATGACTACTTGTTGTCTTTCAGGGAAATGCATAGTTTTCTAAGAAAAAGACATTTCTTCAGAAAAAAAATGAAGAAAAAATACATGGTGAATGTTGGTTTATTTTCCTAGTTTAAACAAAAGTAAAAAAAAAAAAAGTCCTTCTAGTTTTAGAATTTTTTTATTAATTGGTTATTTGTATGTTATAGGCTTCTGTTTAGCTCTACCAAAAGTAATATTCTGGCTGCATCCCACACATTCCTCATCTTTTAATTTCAGTAATAAACTGGCATTGTCCAATTCCCTCTGAGGTGAAACCTGACAGTATCTCAACTCCTACTAGAGACTGTCCAATCTAATTAAACTTTTTTCTCTGTATCTTTAAAAATGTGGGTTGTAACTGCTGTTTGATTTCTCTTACAAGGAGATGCTCTGATTTACATGGTGCAGATTTGGAGGAAAAACAAAAATAAAAACAAAACAAAACAAAAAAACCTGTCTGTTTGGAGAATGATGATTGCCATAACTAAATCTTAAATACTGATTTTCCTTCCTGAGCTAGCAGTATGCAGCTTCATACTTTTTTAATCATATTGCTAGAAAATACATCTAAGAATTTTTTAAAAATGGAAACTTGGGGTGAGCAATTCTGGCAAAATAATTATAAAATAAATTCCTGGAATCAGAATGAAGAGATCAGTAATTGCAGTTATCTTTATAATATTATAATAGTTTTATGATATAAAAAAATAAGGAACTGTGAATAAGAGGAATCAAGAATCAAGCTTGAGTAATAAACAGAATCACCAACTGAAAGTAAAAACAGGCCTAATCATTTGTTCTTGTATTACTGCTTTGAGTAAAGAGGGAACAATCCATGGAAGCATCATTTTTCTTTTGCATGCCGTAGTCTGAACTGCAATTTTTCCTATAAAATTTTTATTAATTCTGTGATCATATATGGACAGTTGGGATCAGGAGGCATGGCAGAAAATAAGCCACTCAACCAATGTGAAGAGAGGTCTGCATTAGATACTGAAGCTTTTAGTGAAAGTGTATGCACAGCTTTTTTCTGGCCTTGAAGGTAGCAGTTTCTTTGTAGCACAGCACATCACCATAGCAAAGACTCTTGAGGCAGCTCAGCTTGTGCTGGTACGTCTGTATCGTGCAGGGCTAGTCCTGTGACCGTACCGGTATGGATACTTGATGCGCTGTGTCTGTGTGTGGCTTGTCAACCTCTCCGCTGTGTGTTTGTGGTCTGCTTAGGTGGTCCTAGAGTGACTTCTGTCCCCACCAGCTTAGGGGTACCTGGCACATTCTAAGTAGAAACTTTCTGTATCTTACAATGTGATTTTTTTTT
>VXAA01002963.1:698432-786626 GCA_013399115.1 Anseranas semipalmata | reverse complement strand
TGTATATGTGAATTTAGTAGATGTAAGGGATATAGATCAGTGCTGTGGAAACCTAATGATTTAGCAAATGAAAGAAAAAGTGCACACACAGATAAATGTGCGCACAGGTAGTACAGGTTGCTCAGCTTGTAGAAATTGTCCCAACCTGTTGACTTTGTGGACTGTAAGTCTATCATGGTTTACACAAGCTGATGATCTACTGCTAGATTTTGGTCATACTAAACAGAAATTCCTACTGATTTTTGAGATTTTTTTTGTTGTTGTTAAAATAATCATGCTGAATTAACAGTGTTTACTGTCTCTTCAACCTGATTTACATAGAAGGCAGAGTTGATGCAATTATTAAGGTGGCCAGAGAATAAGGAAGAGGGTAAAGAGGCATCTACAGAAAACTGGATTTTGCTGAAGACCTTGTAGTTTGTTCATCAGCTCTTTGCATAGTGATGTGTCCTATCCATCTGAGTCTCCAACCAGGTTGTTCTCTGTGCAATGAGCAGAGACTTTGTATCAATAAATATATACCCCAAAATCAGAAAGATATGCATTCCCTTTTCTCTCTGGGATTTTCAGGTAGGTTTGTAGATGTATCATACTCCCCCATCTCCTGGCCTCCTTTTCTATATAGTATTGTTCATGTGTTTTGAAGTGTATTTGTCTTTGTTGACAGTGTGAGAGAGATCCAAGTCACCAGAAACATCTGTTAGCAAAATTGTTTTCATTAAAGGTGTCTTGTTTTTATTTGTTTATTTATGTTTTCTTGAATCCCTAATATATATCTTTCCCCTGCTGCTCAGCCCAGCTGCTGCTGTTGCCTTCTGCTGATTTTCTGAAAGTTGCTCAGAGATGGCTTGTAGGATATTTGTTGTTAGCAGGGCTAACAGTGTGTGTTCTCATATGGGGAAAAAACTGAATTGTAGAAAGTCATAGAAATACTTGAAAATGAAGGTCTGTGACACTTTTGAAAACACCAGAAGCATTGAACTGTTGTGCAGTAATCTGCAGAACACTTTGGTTAGAGGATACATTCAATTTAAATAGAATTAACTTCTCTTCGTTCTCCTGTCACTTCAAATATTACCACTGCCTGTGCTTTTATTGGTAAATTGTATTATCAGTTTAAGAATTTGTTGGTGACAAAAGGGACAGTATTTTAGTCAGTAAAACTGCTAGGGCATAAATAATGTGTGCTCTCCTTTTAACAGAGAAGAATGGCTTGCAACAGTCTTGCTGCCTGAGTGAAACAATACAATCTGTCTGCTGCATGATGTCATTGCCAGAAGCCAAATAGTGCAGTTTTTGTTTTAATGGAAGGGTTCTTTCACATTGCTGGCTTTACATGATGGGAATGTGGTTGGAAATGCTTCCTGTTCCGTTCACAAGCCCCGGGCTCTCTATGCATTTCAGCTTCAAAAATGACAGCTGAAACCAATTAGGCGGAATTATGGGACAGCTAAGTCACATGTAGATTTATCATCACTGAGGATGAGGAGGGAAAGAGAAAGTATTGCATGGGAAGTAGAATTGCTAATTTAATTAGAAGAGAATGATGGCCACATTATTATGGAAAAGGGCTGGTGAAGTAGAGCTCATTTCATATCATTGTCCGTGCCTCTAAAAGGAGACGTCCTGCCCTTTGTCTGAAAATATTTTATGTTGGCTAGCAGAGTCTCTGATTTCTGAGCAAGATAGTTGAGCAAAATATTTGACGTTCAAGTGAAGCACAGGCGTATCTGAGGACATTCGTAGCTTGTGGTTTACTCATCTATTCATAATTAGAATTCTTTCTTCAAGGGGAGAAGGGAGGAGTCTGTATTGTCAACATTTGTCTCATTCTTTTTTTCCTGTTTGCACACTCTCTTTCTTCCAGAAGTAGAATGCAATATATATAAACCTTGGTTCAGCTGTATAAATATCAACCTAGTTTCTTTTCCCGTCAGCAGATGACTATACACAGTATGCTCACAAACATACACAGGCATGTGTCTGCTAACACAAACCAGAGTCTTACTGAATAGAAATGACCTTCATACACATATGCTGCCATAAATTTAAAGCAAAATCCCAATTCATTTTTTAATGTGAACCCAAAGACAATATTTCATAAGGTAGACAAAACTTTTTGTGGTATTCTTATGGTAGTTGATGGAGTGGGGGAGAAGTGAGTGATGAACTTCACAGAAAGAGTCTGAGGACGTGTACATTTTCTGTTTTTTTAATAGTACTATGTTTTTTTCTTATTCCTTGACCCAAGGTTGATTTTGCTTGATCCTTGTACAGTTTTGATTTTATTTATTTATTTATTTAATTTAGACTGTACAGTTATACTGGACAAATAAATTAATCTCTTCTTCATTTTCATGTACATATAGGATTTGAGATACTCGTCTCTGCCATAGGGAGGAAAATATTTGAAATTTATTGAAGTTGGAGTGGATCAAAAACAGACTTTCTCTGATGTGCTTCTACATACAGTTTAGAAACAGAAGGGTGGAAATAGCATGTCTTAGTGTGAGTTTTCTCTTCCCTCTCCTAGGAGGCCTTGTGCAGTGTCCGTCCATATCAGAACTCACGCTGCCCATCCAGGGAGGGTCAAGGCACTTGCAGAGGTTTCCTAGTGGAGGTCTAGCTACTTGAGATGGGTGCTGAGGAGTGGGCTTGTGTTTTATCTTGCTTAGAGAAGGTAGCACAAAGGCTTGACAGAGCCTTCTCAAGGATGTGTAGCTGTATATGCCAGAACCTCAAATTCAAGTCACATCCCTGGAGCAATGGTATTCTGGTATGATTTAGCAAAATACAACCGTTTGAAAAAATAAGATGATAATGTGTGTTGTGGGTGGCATTTAGCTATGATTTTGAAAATTTCCCCAAATTTGGTCAAGTGATAGGCCTCAGAAAAATTGTCATTTGTACTTGAGAACTATGTCTGAAAGTTCCCTCTCTCCTCAAAGACTTGGGTTTAGTCTTTCACAACTTTTAATGCTGCAGATTGCATCCACAGAGCAAGTGAAATTGTTTCTAGGGGGAGGCAGTAATGGGAGGAGAGATCAAATTGTTTACTTGAAGCATAACAGATTTTGCACAAAATGTTGTTGTGTTAGTGAGGTGACAAAGTCAAGTTCTTAAAATTAGTGGATTCCAAAGTAAAGATTGTCTGTGTGATCTCCTTTTGCCATCCTGGTAGAAGAGCCTGTTGTATAGATCTGCAGAGGACTGTGTAGTGAAGGCATGGCCTGGTGTTTATTGCAATTTTCTCATTTTTTTGTGGATGACACAGTGGAAATTGTCATCATAACCACAGTTTTATGATGTCAGCACAAGTTGTCTGCATCACAATTTGGAAATGACCAACTTCTGCTGTTCTGCATGAGATTCTGTCTCCCTTGCAAAAGTGTTGTACACTCACACCTGTAACTAAAGTCAGTCAAAACACAGAAGGCCAAATACTCAGAAAAGTCAAAAGTAAAGTGCTTTATATTGACTTCCCCAAATCAGTGTTACTTAAGACTCTTTTCTCTTTGCTTCAATTCCCTACCTAATAAAAAAGAGTAATGCCACATCTCCCCTGCATTGCTCTCAAAGTCATTTATGTTTGCAAAGCATGTGAATAGAGTAGCAATAAACAGGGCAGGAATGCCTGCAAGATTAATATTTCTGCCGTCAAAGCAGTAAATAAGCCAGAGACTGCAAGCTGTGTGAGAAAGGAAGGGGGGGGAGAAAAACAAAAACACCCCCCCAAACAAAAACAAACAAACAAAAGAACAAACAAAAAACAGAACAGCTGTTCTGTAATCAAGTACTCCCGTTCTGTTCAGTGAGTATGTCTTATCTGTCGAGGGGAAAGAAGTATGGGATCACATCAGGCATTTGTAAAGTTATCAAAATGTATAATCATTGAGCAAACAAACAAAAGGTAGGATAAACAGCATTAATCATGGAGTTTCCTGGCTTTTGATTTCTTCACTATGGAAACTTGATTTATCTCTATTTAATGTTTTTGTGTAGCTATGATAAACAGATGACTGCTAACACACTATTTGTACATACATCTGGGTAAATTGGTGGAGTTTTAAGAGCAGGAATGAACGTGAGTTTGAATTTATCTAAAAGACCAAATAATCTGTCAGCATGGAATTACTTGTGGTGATTTATCTGTGTTGGGGATTGACAGTACAGCTGATAGAGTTGTTAAAAACTAGCTTGAAGCAGAATTGGTCTAGCCAGGTCCACCTGGGATCAGGAGGTGTGAGACAGGTGTTCGCAATTACTTGGAAGTCTCTGCACTGCAGTTCCAGTGTATCCTGCTTCCCTGTAAGCTGTCTTCACCTCTGAGGCAGTAGAGAAAGGACTGTTAAAGGTGCGTTGGTTCTTTTTTTTTCCTGTTTTACTGCCTTGTTTCAGCATAGTTTTATGTTATAACCGATACATAATTGAATCTTGAATTTTCCTTTAGGGTGTCTGTTCTATTAGATCAAGGTGCTAACCACAGCAAAGCCCTGGTGTCAGGGTGTGTCACGCTGTATCTGCAGCTGCTGTTCCACTTGGGAGAGCATGTTGCCTTCTACCTTGAAATATAGTGAAAAAAGGGAAAGACTTTATTCATCTATATGGTGCCATAGATATTCATGGAATATTGTTAGAAAACTACTTTTGTCCAGTTTTCTGTTTCCTTTTCTAGTACTTTCCTCAAACTGGCATTCATGTTGTCATCTCCAGTGTTGGTTGAGCACACAAGCAGTGGAACGGACACTTGTCCGGCAAAAGGGAAAAAAGTTTTAGCAATAGCTGTCTCTGCAGCGCTGTCAGCTTCCCCAGCTGCACTAATACATAATTCAATGTGTATTGAGCCCCTACCTTGGGAAAAGAATAGCAGCTGATGCTGCCTTTGCTTTCCCTCTACCTTCTGTTTTTAAGTGAGGCACAACGTACTACAATTTTTGAGCTGCTTTCCCAGTTTGTACCATAGTGTTCAACTGCTTTTGTGAAAAATATTCTAACTTAATTTTAGGAGGGGAAATTCTTGAAAGATTTGAACAGAAAGTACTTTGCATTTCTGTTTACTGTCTGAGTGAAGATTTGGTAGAGGCTTCTCTGTGTGTGTAGCTTGTGTGAGGGAAAAAATAGACGCTAAAAGACTGCTGCAACTGCTGCGCGATTGACTGTGTTGGTTTTCAAGGATTCTGTAGAAGTTGCTGCTTACATGAAATTTTTGGTAGATGCAGGCAATCGGTTTTTGCAGGAGAGAACTACTGATGCAGGTTATACCAGGCTACCAGTTGTCTTGGTCCTTGGTTTAGGAAGAAGTAGTGAATGATATATAATACAAACGTGATCATAGTTGATGTTCATGTATGGAGGA
This sequence comes from Anseranas semipalmata, assembly GCA_013399115.1. NCBI lineage: Eukaryota > Metazoa > Chordata > Aves > Anseriformes > Anseranatidae > Anseranas > Anseranas semipalmata. Next base: position 781,270 of record VXAA01002963.1, on the reverse strand, counting down.
AAAGCATCCAACTGATAACTGAAATATAAGTGGAAGAAAATGGTTTTATCCTCACAGTTCATTACAAATCTGTTGGAAATAAAGATGAGTTTTATTGCTGTTACTAGTGATGTGACTGAAAAGGGTGGTCTTAGAAAGCCTTTGGTGAGTAGAAAGGGACAGCTAGTGGGCAGCTGGGATGCTGGGGGATCAGAGATGGGACTTTTAGAAGTAGCACTGGGTTTGTCTTCCTCTGGTCTGGTTTCTGTCAGCTGACCAGTTGCAAATTACAGAAATCAACAGAAGGCGAAGGAGGCAGTAGGTTTCCCACCGACCAGGTTATGTCACCCACAAAGAGTGGGAGGCTGAACTGCAGGGAAATGATGATCCTCCTTCAGCCAACCCAAATCAGTGAGTATGCATTGCTGGGGAGGATGTGACAAGTGTGTCTGAGACTGTGATAGGAATGGTACAGAGCTGCCCTGTTCACCCTGTCTGGGCTTCTAAAGCAAAATTTCAGGCTTTTTTTTTTTTTCTCCTTTTTTTTTTTTTTAAACAAACAAACAAACAAAAACCCTCTCAAATACTGCAAGTGCAATTACTATTCCAGAATTTGTGTCTAAGTTAAAGAAGACAATGTTATTCTGTCAGACTGCCATTTCTCTGCAATAAGTGAGAACCCCTTAAAACTCAGGGGATCCTCCAAACTTCGTACTTGACACCAGCCACATAGATGGACTAATGGTGTTTCAGTTGATAACTGGCCAGAGGCAAACTTTTGTGCTAGAGTTAGTACTAAAAAGCTGATAGTTTTTCCAAACAAATGACAAGGTTAGCAGATGATTTTTTTTCGTTTCCTTGGTGTTGGTACAGTAAAAACAAAACAAAGCTGGCTAATGTGGTGATGAGTACTGAAGGACGACTGTTCCATTTTTGGCACAGTTGGTACAGTCCCAGAAAATTAACTGGGAGAATAGAGGAGGAATAAGTACCTGAGGTGGCTAAAGATTTTACAGAAACTAGAAGCAAGTCCTTCATCTAAACACAGACTTTATGCAAAATGCTCTTCACTGAGGAGTCACTGCATGGACAGTAGACGTTCGCTGAGAGAGGCATATTTTTCACTTTCTTTGTAAATGCATTCACTGATGTCATAGCGTCAACTATGAATTGAAGTATTGCTTACTGTAGCTTGTGTTTTGGAAGAAGCTCTGTTCTGTTGTACCTGGTGTGGTACATCTGTTTGAGTGTGAGATTCACACAGTTCATTTTGGGACCGAAGCAATGTCCTGCAGTGGGGACACTTGCTATCTTAAAGCCACGTAATAACTTCTGAAAAAATGTGTGCTAGTGCACAACCTAGTCACTAGTGCATTTTATGTCATTACAATGCTAATTCTACATGTGCAGTGCATTTTCGTAGATTATGACTTCAAAAGAGTAGAAGATGATCACAACAGTTGTGGTCAGCATTGATCTTACATCTTAGCAGATGTAAACGTCCCTGTGTAACCATATCATAACTCTCCAAAAGAGCACTAGAATGGTTCTTGGACTCAGAAATGCTGCAGAGAGAAACTGCTTTGGTATGTCAAAGGCAGCTTTTATCCAAAACTCTCACCTTGAAAACTGCTCATATTTAGTTGGTCTGTTCTGTATGTGAGGCAGGCATCGCCAAATAGCTTTTCAAGGAATGCTGGATGATTTTTACCAGATGTGTTCTGAAAACAGATGTGGAAGGCAGAGTCAGTCTCAGAGTTTTTGGTGGTTAATCCAGTGCATATTTTTGCTTTGTTTATTCCGAACATAATTCCAGAAGCTGAGTTGTGCAAACAAATCAGAGAAGCAAAATGCCACTTCACTGAGAGTGTGCTGCTGACTGGTAGGAAAGTGAAGAACTGTGAGAGAAAATTCAGAGAAAATAGTGATTCCGTAGTAAAAATAATAAATTCTTATTAGTAAGTAATAAGTATTATAACAGTGAATAGCATTAATCTATGCATTGCAAGTCTACTTATTTTCTGAAAATATTTCATGGTATATATGCAGGGAATATATGCAACTATGAAGTGAAAATGTAAATGTTTGAGTCTTCAGTGAGGCTGTTTGCTAAAGTGTCTGTAATTAATAGCTGTACATGTGCATAATATGTGCTGCTTTTTGAGCTGAAAAGTATCATCGAGTAGTCTGATATGCAGTGCCTTTGAGATTTATTTTCTAAACCATTAAACCATCTTAATCTAGAATCACCATAAAATTATATTTAAAAGGCAATGTTTTAATGTGAATAATATGAGTAACATTTGAGGTTCTCCCTTAGCTTCTTCCTCTTCCCCCCACATGTTACCTGTATGGCATTGATGGTGATATGGTCCTTACAAGTTATAAAATGATACTGAAATTCAAATAATTAATTCACCATATACAGGACACTGGAAACAAATAATTCGATTTGTATTTGATGAGTATTCATATCAGTCAAGTTAAGATTGTTTAAAAAAAAAAAAAAAAAAAGCCTAAAGGTAAGTGGGGGGGAGGGAGGAAATCTCCTTATTTTCTATTTGTTCTCTCCACTCCTAAGGAGGAGGATATTTATTATTGTAGTCATATAGATATTAATAAACTTTTTTCTATCTGACTTTCTTTTAGCACACTGATTTATGTCAGTACATGGACAAACACCCTGGAGGGCTTCATCCAGAAAATGTGAAGGTAAGAGTCCAAAAGAGCACACATTCAAGGCAAACACAGTAATGATAAATGTACATAAAAAGTCCTATCAGTGGTTTCATTGAAGCTGATTATTAGCTAAAGGGAAAATGACTGCAGTATGAAGTACTTTTAATATTTTTTCTTTAAAAATAATAAAAAATAAAAATATTTGAATGTTCTTATCAAAAGGACTTGTGAAGTCTGTAAAATTGATTCCAAGCCAGAAAGTGTAAGTAAATAGTGTTACAGTGTTGGTAACCCCTCTCCTCCATTCAAACATTTGCCCTTCAGACAAACAATACTGTCTTAAAACCCCTGAGTAAACATATTTTAGGCTGTCGGTACTAGATCTTCAGAGAGGTAAGTCATTGTCGGTTCACAGAGTTTGAGGGAACTATAACGAGTTATATTAGATGAATGTACTGCTTTTTATATGAGCATATAAAATATTTTAGCCTCCCTTATTTTGATTAGGTGTTTTCATAGCTGATCTCACTGTTTTTCTTTTTTTTCTATTTTAAGGCAGATATTAAGAATCATTGTGCAGAAAGGGGGGTGTTATTAGCAGGATTTAATGGATAAATAGATTGGTAGATACTTGATCCAGTTACTTTCTGGGAATTAAGCCAAATTATTTTAGCATAAAAGGGAAGCCAGTCAGACATGCAGAGTGTGTCTTGTGTGTACAGATCACACAGATGATATTTGTTACACTTGTCTTGCACTTTGACATCATTCCCATTGTTGTTCTACTTTGGAAGCGCTTAAATCTTCACTTGTCATGCTGAGAGTTTTATTCCGGTGTTTAGTTTCCTGAACACAGAAACTGAGAAATTCATGGAAAAATAAATATCTTTTCCCTGGAAAACTCAAAAGACCTGTTTGGTATAAGAAAACAAAATATTTTAAGTGAGGAAATAATTTATTGTTTTGCAATAGCTGATCATTTTTGCACATCAATTAGTTGTATAATATTGATTAATTTTCTGTGCTCATTCACTGAAAAGTGGCATGTGCAGTGTATTAAATGACAATGACTACCATCAAAAAAAAAAAAAAAGTACAATTCTTCCTTATTGCATATATTTGGCCAAACTTAAAAAAAAAAAAAAAAAAAAGAATTATTTTTGAAAATATATAATGTGTATGCTGCAAGATAGCATCTTTGTAATGTATGACTGTTGCTCAAACATTTTGGTAGTGTGGACAGGAAAAGCTAACAGGTGTCCTCCCAGAGTCTGGAGGGTGCCAGCTTCATGGTTCCTCTATGAGTGCAGCACTTCGACACAGCTGGCGGTGGGTGAGGTGGGACCTGCTTTTCCATCACTAGAGCTTCTGAGCTTTCTTCACTGCTCAGTTTTGTAGGTTTAGTTTCATGTGCTGAATGTGCTTGTTAAAACAGTGGCTCTGTGTTTCATTTCTCTGTGTGGAAACCTGTACATTCAGCTCTGTGAGGTTTGGGATAAGCTGAGATTGGTTTTGAAAGTCCTTTGTGCTGCTTCATGCTCATAGGAATACTCCAAGGTTGCAGTGCTGTATAACTTAAGATCTAATATGCAGTAGTCACTGTAGCTGTAATTGTTCCCCAATGAGAGGACATCATAACTCTACTTTTTCTTGATGATATCAGGGCCCAGTGAGCTTGTCTTTGTGGAGGATAGGCATACGCGGGTAATTGGGCTTGCTAATGCATCGCTCTCTAAATCCTGAGTTACCTGTCTTCTAAAGCAGATTTATTGCAGAAACCATATATAATCGTGGAGGCAGAAGGAAGGCTTAGCAGGAAAGCATTGCTGTTAAGCTGTCTAGCTGCTCTACAGGCACTGCTGAATGATGGGTGGAGGAGTTGTTGAGGGAACTGCAACAGCAGCAGCTTTTCCCTGTCAAAGTTTGCTGCATGTATTCCCGCAGTTGTCTTTACAATCTAAGAGCAGTGTTCAGCAACACTTCCAAAGCTTATAGGCATGTTAGAAATATTTCTTTGAGTAGCCATGTGTAGAGTCTGATATACTGCTAGTTCAAGTTTTTCTAAAGTCCAGATGGATTATTAATAAAAAGGAAATTGGAAAAAAAAAAAGGGAAAAACACGGGGAAGTTGAAGCAGATAAAACTGCCCTTCTGCAACGAGCATCTCATTGGATAAATAAAATTACTTTTTTCTGTTAAATAATATTAATGAAAATTGGTTGTATGTATTTAGTAGAATCTCTTACCAGGCCAGCAGCAAAAGCTAGCCTTAATTTATAGCAGTAATTACCAAAACCTAGCGTCGTGGTTTGAGCTCCTACCATTCTAAAACTGAATCAGCCTGTCTGGGATTTTCAGTGAAATCCTTACCTGCTCTCAAGCTGTGAGTCAAAAATATCTGCTCAGCCATACACAAGGTTTTCTTCAACTTCACAGGCTGTGCAGAGAGGAAGGAACGCAGTCATGAATGCTAACAACTCCCAAATCTCAGCAAGCATGCAAATTAAAAGCTTGCATTGCTCTTTTCTTGCAGAGGAGATGTGATGGTTACTGCATAATATCTTAACGCTTTGTTGCACTGTACTCAATTTGTTAACCCACGTAATCATGGTTCTGAGGCTTTGTCACCTATTTTGGTTCTAGCTTCTGGACACAGTTGTCTATCTGGAGCTCTAGCTGATACTTAAGGGTTGAACTGAACCGTGTTAATTAGCCTTCTTTCACTGCCAGCCCCTTCTTGCTAGAGGTCCTTCAGGAATTTCAGTTTCAGAACTGTAGACAGCGTTTGTTCAGAATCACTGGTTATGTGATCCCCAAATCCATTTTTAAAAACTTCCAGTTGAGCAATTAAATTCCAGTAGCAACAAATTAGTCTCAGCTCTCTGGGGCTAACCTGTGGGATTAAGCCATTGATGCTCTCACAGTGTGACCAAAGTCCCCTGCCTTTTAATTTTGTTCTTGAGGAAACTACAGCCTACTGATGGATATTCCTTTCTATCTTGTTGCCAGCTATTATAAATACAAAAACAGGTAATCTTTCTTTTTCCAACGAATATTGTACATTATTTCCTGTAAAACAGTACTTTGTAGGAATGCAGAAGCAAAGCCATTATTTACTTATGTTTTGGTTTCTATGGAGCATGTTCATTCTAATTATATTTCTGAATTTTCTCCATGTTTACAAGTTAAAGACAATGCTGTTCCCTCAGGCTTACTTTTAGATGAAGAATCATAAATAGCATAAAATCCAAATTACTTTGATGGACACACATACTGCTGTCCCCTTGGGTGTTGTGTTTGACGTTGCCTTTCTTTGTGGTTTCAGATAGGCTATTTGCTGTCACTTAAATATTTTAAATAAAGAATAAGCAGAACACTACAAGTATGTGGAAATATAAAGAAAGTCTGAATTTGCAGTTGTAAGAGTCTTGGGACAGTATGATTAAGCAAACAAAAACTTATTGCTTTCTAACATATAAGGCTTAGCATTTTTTGTGGGATGTATATATTCACACATCACGATTTCGGAATTTTCTACTCTTTGTGTGGAGGCCCAAGTCTTACAAGAAGCATGAGGATTAAAACCCTTCAAAGAATTTGTCTGTGAGACTGAGATGTTATTAATACAGTTTTTATTATACCTGTCCCTGAGAATGTTAAACCAAGTATCGTGGTGGCATAAGTGTGGTTAGGTGCCTGCAACGTCTCTGTTAGCTAGAAGGGAAATTGGCAGAAAGTAGTAGTTTCAGTCCATAGATTCTCCAAACTCTGTTAGTTCCAAATACACAATTGTATACATCTTTGGTAGTGAACAAGCCTGTATATCTACCGTTTATTTATAACTAATTATAATTAATTATACTAATTAATATACTTTGTATGGTATTACAATTAGAGGTAAGGAAAGAAAAAGGTAATAAATAAGTCCTTGTTTAGTAGGCACAGACTCATCTTCTCTTCTCTGTTTTTGGAGATGTCTTTTTCACTTTTTCCAAAACTGAAGACAGGCAATATAACTTAAGTACATGGCCCCACATGTAAGTTATGCCCTGTTCTGTTTCTGTTGGAAGCTACTACCGCAGCCTGGATGAGCTGAGAGCTGTTTTATAGGTGTATCTTGTGTGGAGCTTGCCAAGCTCCAAAATGTGGCTGTGGCAAACTGAGGTACAAGACTTACTCCTGACTTCCCCTTACACTGTTAATTCTGGTCCAAACTGAAATCTGTACTACTGGCTTTCTCTCCTACAGTTCATGCCTCTTGGACTCTGGAAATATCTAGATTGCTTCCTTCAGCAGAAACTCAAATGATCACAGCAGCAAACTGACTCGGCCAGTTATTTTTCATGATGATCTTCATTCTGATTTGTGCCTCATTCTGTCTGGTACAGGGCCATTTCCCCCGCCCTTTTAACTTATCTTCTTGGCTCTCCTGAGTCTTTGTTTGCAACTCTCTGTAAATGGCTCTTGTTTTGTAAACTCATAGTTTAATTTTTAAATACCCTTTTTTGTGCACTTCAGCACATCCTGTGAAAATGGATCACACTGCTAAAACTGTTCTTAACTTTTTTTTTATCTTTGAAATAATAGCTCTACTTAACTGCATCTTTTACTTCATATGTGCCATTGCTAGTCACCTTTTATTTTTATCTGCACATAAAATCATTTTTCCATTTTGATGTGTTTGTTTTATAGTTGAGTCCATTTTCTGTAACTCCTATTATTGGTGGAACAAGTGGAGTGCAGGCTCACATCTGTCATGCCTGCATTGCCTGTTTGCATTTCTGCCTTAAAAATAAATATATTAATGAAAGCTGGTTTGATTTTTTTAATTAGCGATGCTGCATTGAAATAACTGCAGTCTTTTGGGAAAAGCATCCAGAGTTTGTTTCTCTCTGCCTTTTTTTCTCTACTGGCAGTTTTAGAGGTAATACTATTTTTTGTGAGCATTTGACTTAAAAAAAAAAAAATCTTTGACAAAATAAAAAGACACTTGCCCCTGACCCGCTGTTCCTCAATCTGTGCAACAGCAGTCTGAGTGACAATGTGGTTGTCAACCAGACAAAAACTGTCTCTGTCTCTTAAAATCACTTGCTAAATCTTTTACTTCAGGCAACTTGGAAGGCTCCTATCATCTACTGTGACCAGAGGGAGAAGGAACTTCCAGTTTGTTCTTCTTCCATCTAAAATTGCTGCTCTGATTTGTTCTTCTCCCTGGGCACCTTTTCTCTTCCCAGGGCCAAAAAGCAATAAGGAGAAATAGGCAGGCCCCTGTTGATGACCTTTGCATGCAGGGAACAGGAATATTTAGCCTTCTCCCAGGAGCTCTTACCAATCTCAGTTCTGAGCCTTCCTTGCTCCTAGGAAGCGAGATGCAGCAGTCTTCCATGTACAATTTATGGACATTTTTTGAAGCAAAACCCAAACCTACCCCACCCACAACCTTTAGAAATGTGTTTTATCACTATAAGGCTGAAGGTCTGAGTCAGAGAAAATAACTGACTTTCAAGGTGGCATGTGATATCTGTGGCAAAGTATGGGGCAGAATTTGGGTATCGAGTTTCCAATGACAGCACTATAATCTCTAATACAAATATGCTTAAATTTCAGCAAAAAAAAAAAAAATACAACTAGTTTCAGTCTTAAAACCTCTACAAAAATAGATGAAAAGAAATGTAATTAATAGGAATTATCGAAACATAATGGGGTGATATAAAATTTTTCTGTGCTACGTGCTCAAGAAGAGATCAGTCAACTTCTTAGTGCTCTGAGTTAACAAGAAGGAACAAAATTCCCAAATCAGATATGCCAAAAATATTGGATTTATTAAACTGAGCTTTTATTACTGGCCTCGTAAACAAGATGAAGTGCAGGACGAATTGAAAATGTTGAAATACAGTGAACATTATGTGATATTATCAGAAATCTCAGGCTTACTCTGGCAGTTTAGACACTTGCAGTATTCATTTATTCCTCTCCATACTGCAGTACTGTGAACATTGTCCTTAACTAATGGTTGCGGTTTTTGAAGTAGAATCTGTCCTTGACAAATGAATAATTTTGGCATTTAGTGACTAATATGAAAATTAATAATCTGAGTCAAACCCATAGGATAGTTGTCATCTTATATCTTTTGTAAACATAAATATTTGTAATTGAACTGATTACTGTTGTAGAACACTGGAACGGGTTGCCCAGAGAGGTTGTAGATGCCCCATCCCTGGAGGCATTCAAGGCCAGGCTGGATGTGGCACTGGGCAGCCTGCTCTAGTAGTTGGCAACCCTGCCCAGAGCAGGGGGGTTGAAACTAGATGATCTTTAAGGTCCTTTTCAACCCAGGCCATTCTATGATTCTATGAATAATCTGAATTACAAAGGACAAGGAAGCATTCGGAACATGGAAGGATTAGGTAACATGTCCAAGTTGTCTAAGACACTTACTGAGTTGGAAGTGCAGCTGCCAAAACTTTGGCAGTAGCTGAGCGTTGCATACTGGCTCTTGCTATGCAGAAACTCCATTCATGATTAGTAATATATAAAAACATATACTTGTTAGTAAAGTACAGTATCTGAAAAGTATGATAAAAATGTTTTTTTTTTTTCCCCCCTGGGTTTTGGTTGTGGCCTTCAAGTTGTGCTTTTGTTTTCTTTCCATCACGTGATTGATTTGTGGTACACTTTGAGGGAGATGTACATTGAACCACGTGGCCTGCCCTGCATCTGTGTGGGACAAATGTGGGACTAACTGATGTTGGAGAAGGTGTGGTATGTGAGCGCCTGTGTGTAACTAGTGGTGTCTGACCAAAAGGTTGACTGCCATAGACTTAGATACACGGGAACTGAACAGGTAAACCATGATAGTCCATCTTGCTATGGTGAATTTTCATATCTTGTTGCACCTATCTCATTGACTCACTGGAATCTGGCAAAAAGAATCTTTTACTCTAAAGTGAATACATATTATGGTGGTCCTTTTAATTTTATAGGTCATTACTCGAAGCAAAGCAAACTAATGTCATGCTTTTGAAATCTCCTACTCACTGAAATTAGTGATGCTGCTGATGTAGAGCTGAATTAAAAATGTATTCCAACAGATATGCTAAGTAGGAAGCGAGGCTGCTTAATGTGGTTGAGAAGTTGCTATTTTTCATTCCTCATTCAGAGAACAAGCAGGTGTACAGCAGACAGAATAATGTTATGCCAAATTAAGGTTGTCTTTTACACATGGCATTGAGAATTGATTATTTAAATTAGACTTTTTAGTTATCAGACATTAAATATGGCATCAGCATTTCACTCTACTTTATGTCAGTCTTGTCACTTAAAGTAATGATTTGATAATATGCACAACTGTGAACAGTAAACGCAGAATCTTTATCAGTGTGTTAAAATTCATGCTAGAAGAATGTCACTTTTATATTTACTGCAGCGAGAAATGTGTGCAAACCCTATACTGAAATGAGTGTGTGCACGTGTAATTTATTGTCTGTATGACCCACATGGTTCACATATGGCAAAAAAAAAAAAAATGTACAGCTGAAGAAAACACTTTTTTCTGTCTCTCTAAAATTGGTGAGGCACCAATTGCCTCCCTGACCTAGTTCAGCATGGGAGTGTTTTGATGAAAGGGAGAAAAGGAGATTTAATTAGAATTGAATTTTATTTTTACTTTTGCCATTCAGGAGTAAGAATCTGAAAGAGTCTTCCACTTATTGAACATTAGCAGACGACTCTAACTTATATGGGAGTGTCTTTATACTCAGTTAATTAAGCACACCTTCCTTCTTGCAAATGACTGTAGTTGTACCCAGAGGGGAGAAAATAAATGATTAAAAGAACATCAAAGAGAATAGAAGTTAGCCAATTAACACTTTACAGTCTCTTTTCTGTTCACTTCCTCTGCCAGTAAGTGGAAAAATCTATATTTTAGGATCTTTTTAAAAAGAAATTATATAATCTGCGTTCCCAGTGGCTGTATTGTTATGTATTTCTTTGTGAAACTGTCTTTGGTAAGACGTAAAGAAGGCAGGAGCAAGTTAAAAGCCTTTAAAAATGCTTTTTGGAGAGAGGTATTTTAAAATTCTTTTTGAGAGAACTCAGTTGTTCCTGGGAGGTCAGATAGGAGTACCTTTAATTGAAATAAAGCTTATTATGATCATGAAAATCGTGCTGATTCAAATGGCTAACAATTTTTTATTCGGATAAGATCCTTTATTCTTCGGGATGCAAATTCATCTCAAGTCAACACTGCTCCTGAAATTTCTTCTTGTGACTATTTAAGCAAGAGAGTCTACAAAGCTTTGACCTAAAAAGTTCAGTGTTTCCCCAGGACATTGTTAGAAGTGAAAAGTTGCATTTTATCTCATGGATGTTATACTGGTTGGGAGGAGGGAAAAGAATAGCAAACCAGCAATGGTAAAAAAAAAAAAAAAAAAATTGTGCTCGATCAGCTTTTGATGTGCTAGCCAAAGTCACACAGAGATATTTCTCATTGCTTTAATGATAATACATATTACCAGGTAGGTTTTTCATATGGTAATGGTTTAAAACAACTAGATCTAAAATTCCCAAACAACACAGTAAACCCAAACCTAGCTGAGCATAATGTTCATTTGAGTTTATTTCTAAGGCTGTGTGATTGTACTGCGTGGATTCATTACCTCCTTTTGCCTTTGTAAATAGCCAATAATTCACAGAAGCCTGTATTATCCTCTGGAGGATAGGGAGAAGTATATTGGTTGCAAGCATGAGGTGTCCTGGATTGGGTTTCTTTTACTGGTATTTTTAGATTTGGTGGCCTATTAAGACTGAATATCGTATTGATTGATGCTGAATACACACAAGAGAATTCAAATGATTATGTGATGTGATACCCAGCTGGTGTGCTTTAATACATACAGCAAGCAGGAGCATTTGTGTTATCAATGATGAATGATGATAAAGCTTGTGCAGTACTGAGTATTACTTTTCTAAAGTAACTATGCTAATACAGGAATATAAGCTTACTAAAGGAGTGGCCCATTAATCTCATATTGCTTTCGGCTTTCTTCTGAACCTCTGATGTGAACTCAAGGTCCAGCTTAGCTCAGCTCCATTTGCATTCTCTTGCTGTTGAAAGAGCGGAGCGAAGAGCTGGACTTCTGTGCATCTTCTACAGACTAAAGGGTTCCATGTAGCTTTCTACTTTTCTGTCTAGGGTGAGGTCCTTTATTCCCACAATAAAGCATGTGGTAAGGGAGCTGAAATGCAAGAAATCATTCAGAAATCATTCTATGCCATCGGGAAAACATGGTTCCTCACTTAAAAAAGTCCCCCGTGGGTCTTATTAACCCGCCCTCTTAGGCAGCATCCTTACTGTCATTGGGGTTCTTGATGCCTCAGCGGACACTATGTGGAAATGGTACGTTTGCTGAAGGATCTCTCTGGGAATGTTGTTAATTACTTCCTGCTTTTCATGTACGCCAGCATCCTTTTCCAGAAACTCTTTTTACCATCTCTGGGAATGGAGAGTAATGATATGGAGTCATCTGAGCAGTTCTACACAGATCATCTCTACATGAGCATCCCCCTTTATCGTTAGACTAGTCAGAGCTGTCTGAACCGAAGTCAGAAAGCATTAACTCCCATCAGTCCCCTTAGATGTGTTTTGGATGGCCTGTGTCAGTGTATAGTTAGATCCTATGTGACATTCAGAGGCCAACAAGATAGTAAAGCATTTTGCTGCACGTGAGCCGTCTTGCAGCTGTTAGATGTGTGCATATAAAGGTCTAGCTTGTATGCTTGCCCAGACTCATGAAAAACACCATGAAAGCAGGGCTGTTAATCAAGGCAGCTGGCAAGTCTCTCAAAAAATTTCTTTGGTTTAAACAGGCATTTGGTCAAATGTTACATGTAGCTCAAGTGACCATCCAGGATTTTCACCTTAAAGACTATGTTCATTTGTTGTAGGCGCTGGTACTTTTGTGTAATTGAGGGTTTTCTCTTTTAGGTTTTAAGGACTGCTAATAATCTTTTAATAACACAGTCCATAAACTTCAGATTAGCTTTGACCTGCATGCATTTTTCTCACTGTGACAATGAAAATTCTTCATTAGAATATGTAGCTCAGATTAATCATAGAATCATAGAATGGCCTGGATTGAAAAGGACCTTAAAGATCATCTAGTTTCAACCCCCCTGCTCTGGGCAGGGTTGCCAACCACTAGAGCAGGCTGCCCAGTGCCACATCCAGCCTGGCCTTGAATGCCTCCAGGGATGGGGCATCCACAACCTCTCTGGGCAACCTGTTCCAGTGCCTCACCACCCTCTGAGTGAAAAACTTCCTCCTAATATCCAACCTAAATCTCCCCTGTCTTAGTTTGAAACCATTCCCCCTTGTCCTATCACTATCAACGTGTGTAAACAGGCGTTCCCCCTCCTGTTTATACGCTCCCTTCAGGTACTGGAAGGCCGCAATGAGGTCTCCCCGGAGCCTTCTCTTCTCCAAGCTAAACAAGCCCAGTTCCCTCAACCTTTCTTCATAGGAGAGGTGTTCCAGCCCTCTGATCATCTTAGTGGCCCTCCTCTGGACCCGTTCCAAGAGCCCCACATCCTTCTTGTGCTGGGGGCCCCAGGCCTGCACGCAGTATTCCATGTGGGGTCTCACCAGAGCAGAGTAGAGGGGGACAATCACCTCCCTCTCCCTGCAGGCCACCCCTTTTTTAATGCAGCCCAGGAAACAGTTGGCCTTCCAACTATGTGAAAGTGAATTTAAAGTGAAAGCTGCATAACTGTTAGGGTGGAAGAGGTGTTTTTTCACAGGTATCTTCAATAAACAAGGCCTGAAACACAAATACACGTATTGACTGAATGTAAAACTGTTAAGTGTCCTACTGCAAGATTAAGCCTTGCCAAAAGCCTGATTTCTGTAGACTAACCCTGCTTCTCTTTTCTCTCTCTTCCAATTTTCATCACAATGACCCTTGTCATTTTGTGTCTTTCATTTTATCTCTAGACCTCCATTCCTACTAATGAACTGTAAGCAGTACACGAGTAATGTCCTAGTTTGGTTATTACAGGCTATTTGACGGTTATATAGCTTTGTTTATGATGATGCAAATTTTAAAGCTAGTAACATAAAAGCTCAGGAACATGAATCTTTTCTATATCATTTCTACTCTCACAACCAGCAGAAGGGAAGCAGAGAGGTTCCTCAGAGAGAGCTTTCCTCAAAGATAGCAGAGGGAGCTTGCCTGAGAGAAGGCAAAGGTGTTTCCTGAGCCTTCAGAAATGATTCTTTCCAATTCATTTTTTCTGTGGAGTAGGGAACAGCTGCACAGGGAGAGGGTCTTCTGCTGCTCTCTCTTTCCAAGCAATCCCAAAGGGCACACAGTTTGCAGAATGCTCTGCTGCCAGGAGTTAGGTTCATATTTTCACTCAAATCTTCTCACATTCAGTATCACCAAAGTAAAACAACGCTGATGGGGAAAAGACAAAACAAGAAAAACTTGGCAAAGTTTACCCTGTAATGAGTTCAGGGAGATTTTTCCCCTTCTCTGTCATGATCTTCCTCCAAGGAAGCAATTCATACAGTATGTGTGAGTTAACTGACTTTTGTGGAAGTCCTTCATGAAAAACACATCTAGAAGTTTGGAACAAACCTATATCCCAAAGCTGTCCTCAAGAGCAGATGTTTGTTTGGTTTAGCTGTGAAATTGCTGGTTTTTTTTCCTTTTTTTCTTAGTACAATTTGTCAAATCACTTGACTCATTGCATTAAAGCCAAATGAAAGGCCATATTAATTAATATATTTTGAATTATAAAGATTACAGGGCTGTAAGATAACATGATGCTTGAAATTTCTTTGCATATCTAAAAATAATACTTGAAGTTTAATGCCATTGAGTTAGTTTAGCAAAATGGCTGTTTTCCATATCTTTTATTAAAAAAAAAAAGTTGGAAGTCATTTAGTAGAATTTAACTTATATTTTAAGGCCGTAATGAAAGCCATTTCTTCTTCCTGTCCTTAAAATAGTTTTTGTGTACTGTGAGTTCCATTTTAACCACAATTCAAAAAGGAATGTGCATGTTACTTATGACTTTCCTGCTATTCTTTCTTTTGTTTCTGTATTTTGCTCTTAAGTTTCCTCAGCACATTGTTAGACCCAACCCTGGCAAGAAGGTGATTGATACGGCTCTTTGTGCCCTGGCTAAATAGGTACACGTACAGTGTATTGTGTCTGCACTTGGGGAAAAAATGAAATGCAATTAAATTCATTTCAACTTCAGTAACATGACATTTCTGTTTCTTTCGTGTCAGCCTTTATTCTCTTCTATAATCAGATTTTGTAACCCTTTTATAATGTCTCCTCACTTCAGCAGTCACTAAATAGGATGCTTGTGTTGCAAGTTAATTAGAGATTCTCATGTGCTCAGGCTGACTTTTCCCAAATCTTTGGTGTCCAGAGCTTCCAGGAGAGCACATTTCACCAGCTGGTGAGCTGTGAGGCACAAGGTCCTTGAATCTTCCATCTTTGGCATTACAAATGCATGTTTTGTTCCCACTTAGAAACTGTAGAATTTCTTTAAATATTTCAGGCAATAGGAATGATCTGTGGATAAGGCGAATTTTTTCAAAACTGTAAAGAAAACTCCTAAGAAACAATTATTCACCCTTTGTATTGACAGAAATCTGCTAGAGTATGATTTACAGCCTTGATGATTTACAGCAGGTGCCACTAGAAGAGTGCAGGAGAATGATGGGAGAGGAGATCGAAGGGGGAGGACAAAGCATCTCCATCACCCAACTCTTTGTTCATAATAGTAACTTAAAAAAATATACAACATCAATGCTTAGCTCTAGGGGAAGCATTTGTACAGTACAGTGAAGGGTTAAAAAGAACATGGGGAATGAGTTAGGTTCTTATTTAAATTTACCTTAGAGACTATTATAAGTAGGTTTAAAAAGCCATCTTTTTGTTCAGTGTGAATTATTATTTCTTAATGAAATATAGATAAGCAACTCCCATAAAAAACACTTTGAAGGGGAAAACCAGTCATACTTACAGATTTCCTTGGGTACACAGGCATTATTGTTATACTATTAATTTCTTTGTTTTAGCTCCAGTGTCCCATCCCCCAGCCTTATCTTCCCATCCCTATCCACCCTGTACTGTTGTTTCCTATAATTAGGGAAGATACACATCTGTCTTCAGGCTACCACCTAATCTCTAAGGCCATATGGGTAAATGGAATATAATTAGAATTTGGTAGAAATCGAGCCTTCTGCACATGGTTATATTGCTCTTGTTCTTTTTAAAGCAGGCAAATTGAATCTATAGTATAGTAGGGCTTGGAGAATGGGGTTAGTCCTTGCAAAGTACATATTTTTTAGATTGAAATTTCATTGTGTTAAATTTGGGTGGGGAATTACGCAGTTTGGGAGGAATTCTAACACAATGTTACCACAATATGCAAGCACCCTGCATATTGTGAAGAAATCAGCTGTGGTTATATGCAAAATATTAACAGAGGTCATTTTTTGTCCCCCTCTTTTTCAGTTATTTTTATTTCAGTTGCTGCGAGGACTGTCTTACATCCACCAGCGTTACATTTTGCACAGGGACCTGAAACCACAGAATCTTCTGATCAGTGACACGGGGGAGTTAAAGCTGGCAGACTTTGGTAGGCAAGCAGTTAATTACAAGTCTCTTATAATGTTGTAGGAATGTCAGACAGATGGTTCCATTGATTTCTCTTCCCCCCACCCTATTCCTTAGACACACCTTCTTCATTGTAGATAATTGCACATTTTTCTCCTGAGCAAAGAAATTGATTATGGTCAACAAAATGCTTGATTAAAAGGCAGCAAGTGAAAAACAAATATATACTCCAGTTCTCACCAGGAAAATAATGCTGGAAGTATTTCAGTTTTACTTGCCATGAGACCTTTGAATTAGAATTCAGAACCTTTGAAAAGAGAGATTGAGAGAGAGAGAGAGAGAGAGAGATGAAGAAATGAAGAAATACAGAATATGTGAAGAGCACAATCACTTTATGCAAGCAGCTCTAAGGTTGTGGAGATCTGGAAGTAGGATTAACTTTCATAAAATGATGATTGATTGAAAGAGACTGAAGGATATACGAATATTTATTCTTTCTAAAGATAAAAGGAAACTAAGATCATCTGGACTGCTTTCAGTATCCGTTCTTAGTCCCTTGTGGGAAAAAGCCTTATGTGAAGTATAAAGGCAGAGGAAATTGTCCACTGAAAGGTTAGCCTTTTTAGCTTTTTTGATTTTTTTTTTCAATTTTTATCTTTAAATACTTTCTAATGGCTACATTGGAGATGTAATCTTTCTTCTGAAAGTTGTTGTGAATGAAGATGTGGCAAATGGCAATATTTTTTCTTTAGTGATTTTCACAAAATGTTGCAGGAATTTCTCTTTTTACAATAGGTCAACTTCTCAGCTACTGATTCCAGCAGAACTTCTAAAGTAAGCTGAAAATATGACCCATCAGCTTTTTTGAAATGTCTTTTATTTTTATGACTGCTATCCACATCAGGCTTCACATTTCATTCCCCAGCAGTAATGAGGAAGCCTTATGTGCTAATTGGCAATTTCACTGCTAATGTAGTCCTGTTTTTTGTCTTTTAATTAGTATTACTGCAATTAACAGCTCAGTGTGTATTTGCTGTGCTGGAGAAGGGAACAGAACTTCAGGTGGACACACTCCAGAAGAACTTGATTGGCCTGTAGATTGTGTGGTGATTGAATAAATAGTATTAGAAACAAGAATAATTTATTTTTACATACCATTTTCTGTTGCTATTTTTCAAAACTTGGAAGATACCAAAAGTTTCTCAAAGAAATGCTTAAAAAAAGCATTCCTACATCTTGTATTTTGCTATAAGATTTCATTTCTTAAATACATGAAACAAACAAATCTTTAAGTGAAGTATGAGTTAGTCCTATGTTGATGTTGTGCTATTTGAAATGGCTAGTTTTGTTATATCACTCTTGTGTATAATAGTGTGCAGTTATTTGAATCCCAAATATCAGCATATCCTTCAAGAGATTACTGTGACAGTGCTCCAGCTTTGGAAGATACTAAAAGCTCTGCAGATGACCTTACAATCTCTTTTGTTATGTACAGTGTTTCATATGATGCTTTTTCTTTTACTTTATTTCCTTTCTCCCTCCACACCAAAGCTATATGGCCAATTTGAAGCTATTTTAAAAAAAAAAAAAAGAGAGAGAGAGAGAAATTCCATTAAAGAAGAATTAATCTTTTAAAAATATCTCCCTTGAAAATAACCAACTATAATAAATTAGTAATAATAATAATGAAATAATCATTTATTGGATATATAGATATAGTCAATCCGTTGTAATTTCATGTTCACTTTTTAGTTGGTTCTCTGATTGTAGTCTCTTTTGGGCTAGAAACCCATTTTAGATTGGTTAGAAAATGTATATAATGATGCTGATCCTCATCTAGGACTGTAAGGCATTGCCATATACTACCAGTACCTAAATAATTAAAGTTAATAGTCCTACTTTGGTTAAATTTGTTGGTTAAATCCTGCTCCATGTGTGGTATAATGAAGTTCTACCCAAACAACTTGACAAACATGAAGCGTCAGAGTAACCAGTCTTAGTTCTTCATGTTTTGTTATAACGTTTAGTGAACCCCCTGGAAAACCTATTAAAAATGAAGAGATTTGAAAAATTCAGTGACCTTTTCTGAATTCCACAGTAGCCAGCCCTTTCCTTGAGCAATGTTCAGTGGCCTCCCTTTTGTGGCTGGGGACAGGAAGCCTGCAAGCTTTTCTAATGTGTTTTTAGAAAACAAACAAAAAACCTTTCACCAGCACTGCTAAATTCTTTGTCAGAAATGTGAACTGGTCAATGCAATGCCCAGCTCAGATGTACAATTCACCACTGGTTGTGTTACCACTGGCTGATGTGGCCAGTAGAACAGAAGAAAGGCTGGTACATTTATTTTCACTGTCTGCTTTCACGCTGTTGTAGTAGGAAATTGAACTCTTGCTTCTGATGATTTTTTTTGTTTGTTTGTTTGTTTTTTGCCTCAGTACAGCACGAGGTTAAGTGCTCCTTTGTTGACATCCAAGGCAAGATTTTCTCAGTTTTGTGTTGGCTGGAATTAAAGGTTGACCATTATATATTATTATGAAATGAAGAATAGAGATATATAAGTAAAACCAGAAAGAAATAGCCTGCAGTAGGCATATGAATGTACAATGTTGTGGTGAGGACTTTTTTTTTTTTTGCTCTTGTAAGTTTGTCTTTACCTAATAGAAACACCTGCATAACCTATTCTTATTTACTGAGAGGAGATTATATGTCTCCATTTTTTTTGAAGCTGTATTTTCTTTCATGGCTAATGACCTTGTAAAATTGAAAACCAAATGGGTTAAATTTTTCTTCTGAGAACCAAGATGAAAAATTAGAAGTGATGAGGTTAGTCTGAAGGGTTGTGACCTCTTTCACTGGAGTCATGAGAAATGAGAGCACACACGTGTGCACACATACACGTGCATGCATGTTTACCTATTGAAACACTGTACTGTTATAGCCCATCTTCCACTTTCCCAGTATTAAAGACTGTTCTTAAAGAAGATGTAAAATACAGTCTTGCTTTTCTTTACATTTTTCTCCCACAAATGACTAATTCATGATAATGTGCTTGGAAAGGAAGTTGGTTTAGATTATTTTTTTGATTAATTACATGAGAAGCAGTATGGAAATTAGAGAAATGGGTGCTTTGTTTTAGAATGCACTTAGGGCAGAAGAGAACCTATCATGAAATCGGTTTCTGACAGAGATAGCATTGACTTTGCTAGCACAATAAATATAAAATCCTAGAGCAAAGGCCTTTTAGTCTCTAAGGACAAGACCTTCAGATTTTGGTTTCATAAGTTTACAAAAAATCAACAGCTTGGCTGAAGGTTTTTAATTTGGTGTCAGGCTTATTTAATCTCTTCAGTGTGGGATATCAAATTCTTAAAAGCAGGCTGTAGTAGATCATAGTTCTTGAATAAACAAGGTAAAAGAAAGGCTATTCATGCCTGCCAGTGCATTGCATTGCAGCTGAAGTGGAATCTTTGAATAACCGTGGGCATGTGTTTTTCTATAGCACAGCTCCCAGACATAGATACTCCACTGTGTGGGAGTGCCTTTGTTCAGATGAACGGTAGTTTGCTTTACTGTTCGTTGTGCTATAGTTGCTATGAAATGAACATGTATGAGAAGACTCAGCAGTAAAATGAAAAGGGATAAGAGAACACAGAGACTTTATCAAATTAAAAATTGATGAGGTATAAAAAATGGCTTTCTTGAGAAGATATAATAGGAAAGACTACTACTTGAATAATTGTTGCTCTGAAAAATAGTCCTCGAACTCTATTCCTGCATTTTTTTCAACCTAATTAAAATTCCAGAGGAAATTAAAGTATATTAGGAATTTACCTTATGAAATGATTAAATAAGTGCAAGAATTATTTTTGATTCGGTGGTGTGAATTTGTCTAGCTGCCTATGGTTTTGTTTATTTTCCCCCGCACATATGTCTGTCTTCAGTAGAAATAAAGTATTATAAACCTGTAATGAGTAGCACTATAAACAATTACAAACTTAAATGAATAGAGCCTTGTGCTTGATGCTAGTTACCACACAGATTGGGCTACGTAGCTGTTGCTTAGGCTTTGGTTAGTATTTTCTTCACTTTAACTTTTCTCTGCGCTATTCACAGATATATTTATTTGGCCTTTGTATATGTAGTGACTGAAAAAAAATCTTTGAGCATTTGTTTAGGAAAATCATTGAGCAGCTTTAAAAGCAAGGTGCGTTTCTAGAATAAATGCATTTATGGTAACTCTAAAGTGTCAAGTGGCTGTACAGCAGTGGACAGCATGAACTCAAAGACCAAACACTATCTTTTTTNTTTTTTTTTTTTTTTGAAGAGTTACTTGCGATCAGGTGATTATTATTCTAAGCAAAATAGTTATTATTATTCTAAGCACTAAGGAGGTATGTGATTTATATTCATATTGAACAATCATTCAAGAATTCTGTTTTATTTATATATGAGGTACATATTATAACCAGTACCACTTGTTATTTCAGCAATCCCTTATTTTTAAAGTGTCACTTCAAACCTCTGAAAGATATGTACCGAAGACTAGAGGAGCAAATATAGATGACAACACCAGAGGAATAGACAAGCTGTGCCAGGCATATTATCTTTGAGGGGTGCTTCTGAGTGACCACTCAGGCGGAAGGGTCTAAGGTGTTGAAAGGGCTTAGATGGCAGCAGCTCTGCCATCTGTGAGGAGTTTAAGGCTCCTGGGAAATGGGTTGGGGTGAAGGAGGAGGCAGGCAACAACAGGCTGTTGAGGAGACAAAGGTAAGATGCTGGAGGAGCATGAAGGAGAGAAGAAATAAGTGGTTGTGGAAAATGTAGGGCAGGTGATGTCACAGCAGACTCAGGTAGGGCTGAGGTGTTCAATGACTTCCTTGTCTTGGTCTTCACAAATAAGATCTCACAAGCCTTTGTTGTCAGAGACAGGGTTCAGGGAGGAGAGGAGTGAGTGGAAAAGAATTGGGTCAGAGATCTTCTGAGAAATCTTGTCCTATGCAAGTTCATGGGACCAGGCACGAGGCCTCTTGAGTGTACTGGGAAAGATGACTGATGTCATTGTCAGCCTGCACTCTATCATCTTTGAAAAATTGTGTCAGCTGGGGAAGGGCCCCAATAACTGGGGAGAGGTGAACATTGTATTCATTTTCAAAAAGAGCAAGAAGGAAGGTCGAGGCTGGTCAGCCACCATCTCTGGGAAAATGATGGAGCAAGACCTCCTATATGCAAAACCTGCTGTTAGTATTTAGTTATTGTGTATACCAATATAAATCAAGATTGGCTACTCAGTTATGTTTGCATCCAGATCATCATACTTAATAAACTACAGCTCAAAGTCTCTGAATAGCTGATAGCAATCAGCTAGAAGGTGGGAGTTGGATCCCACCTCCAGGTGGGACTTTCCGGGAAGGATTTGTCTTTGTGTCCTGTTTCTTATCCTCTGTCTCCAAATTTCAACTAACAGACTAATATTCTGAGGAACAATGTGGACCTATAAACCAATCATATTATAATTTCTCTTACATATCCTTTAGTTAGAAAAAAATTTGTCCTTTCTGGCTTGAAAAATACCTGGGCGTACTTATTATTAGAAATTTTCGGATAAAAAATTTACGGAACTTTTGAGTGCAGGCATGTTGCATGTCACTTGCTGATGTATTGAAAAACTCCTCAGGGTATCATGGGTGTATGGAAGAAAATATTTCAACCTGGCTTGCATGTGAAGCAGTCATAACACCTCTTACACTGTGAGAGAAACTGGCCAAATTAGTAGGGCCCTTGTCCTGCTTTGTCTGTTAGTTGATCAACCTGCTGCTGGGAATTTTATTTCAGGGGATTGCTTGTTGGTGAAACTTCCCTGCATCCACTTTTCCCATTTGTCTTTTCTGCTAGGCCTGCAATATAGGTGAACTGTACAAAGCGTGTGGATGAGAAGTTTGAAGACCTGTTTGGTCTGCATTTTGGATTGTGCAATTTTCTCAAGTGCAAAAACCTCCTGTGCAGTTGCATCTTTTAATTGGGGTGCCATTCTTTTTAGCATGTGCACTGACTTTCTCACTATGCCATGGCTCCAAGACACAGTGTATGGCTATGAGTATGCAGGCAACCAAGAGGCAGAAGTGCAACATACAATTTCAAAGTATGAAACAGAAGGTCTAGAAGGTATTGTTAGCTTGACTGTAATTTGCAAGGATAGGAAAACTTGCTGATTGATTTATTAATATTATTTAATTTTTTATTACATTTTTTAAGGCTTGAATAGAAAATGCTCCTTCAACCCCTTCCCTGCCCTGATTTTTCTTAATTTCAGTCCTTTAAACAAGCTTCAAGCTGTGGTAATGCCCTGAAGAGTTCTACTGTTGCAAGGTGAGTGAGAAAGAACATCAGGAACTTGGTGTTTTAATGCTTTGGGGCTTGTTCCTGCAGTCAGAGAGTTGCTCTTTCTTGTCAGGGGAAGTGGGCTTTGGAGAGAAAAATGGCATAAGAATCTTCATGGAAATTTCTTTGATTTACTCTTCCAAATAACATGGACCCTAAAGCCTTTCATTTCGGATTTTTGTTGTCTTTTGGGATCTCCTTGGATGAGTAAGGAGCTGCAGGAGGTCTGCATCATGGTGGAAGTCCTGCCTTACGCTTTCAGAGTTTTCTTGATATAAAACCTTGCGATATAATACAAGAAGGTATCAAATAGGTATGATTGAGCTTTGCATCCTTTTAGATACATAGGATGATTAATAATAGATAACAGGAGCAAAGAGGAATGAGGTTTGTAATAAAAAGAATTATACTCTATGGAGTTGCAGTTTAAAACTGCAGCTGAGTATTAAAGAGGATGTTTCCATGAATTTCCATACAGATTTTACTGTGGGGAGCATGTTGGAGATATGTCATGAAGAACAAAACTATTGCTGTATAGTTAGTTTACTGTTAAGATGGTTAAAGCTATGTTGATAACTTGAAAAAAAATAGTTCTTTTTTCACAGTAAGAGTCCCATAAGGAATTTCATTATAAAGTACAATATACATTCATATGGAAGGCTGGATAGCATAAAAGATTGCTTGCATGAATAACTGCTATGTTTTTTCTGCATGAATGTTCCACAGAGTATCAATTCTTGAAGATATCTGTTTAGGGAGTTGTCGTGGTGCTGGTACTTTCCATTGTCAGTGATGCTTGGTGCAATTGTTTGCAAAACTCCTCAGAGAATGTCTCTAGCTGTGGGCTGGCAACCTCTAGTCTTCCTGGCTTTAGGAAACAGCAGACTGGTTAGCTGCAGCCTGTGGTTTTCGGGATGAGCTGTAGGAGCTGCCTGGGTCGCTTTGGAGGCAGCTGACCCACCGCAAGCTCCTGCTGCTTCAGGAACAGGCTGTGTCAGGACTGGAGAAGCTGTTTGGATTTTTTTTTTATTATTATTATTTTTTATTAAAGTTTGATGATGAAGGGAACCAGCATACCCCAAATGTAGGTCCACAGACCCCTCTAGCACCCAGTCTGAAATGAACAGAGAATGAAAAAGGCATTTCTTTCCAATGTTCCTGTGAAAGGTTGCTGTTTTCCCAGGTACAGCCCAGTACTCTGTGGTAATAGCCTTGCAAGCCTGAATAATTCGTTCTTGTAGCCCCAAGGAAGGTCAGTAATAGGTTTCTTTGAGGGGTATTGATAATATTTGTATTAAATATCAAGTAATGAAGATGGCTTCAGTGACAATGTTGTGAGTTGAGAAAACGAAGTAGGAACCTGGAAAGCGAAACGTTAAGGTGCTCAAGCTTGAGTTAGCTTGCAGATCTTTAGAAAATACAGTTATTTCTGTAATTAACTGTAAACAGTGTTTTTAGTTGAGAGCAGAAGCTGAGAGTGCTATTCACTGCAACATCTGGGCTCAAGGCCTGAAACAGCAGAGCAGTCCGTGAGCATTTGGCCTGGCATAACCTTGAACACATGCTACCAAATCAGTGAAAAATGCCTGTACGTCCCCCATTGCTTTCTGGATCCAGAGATAGGGAGCCCGAAGCTCAGGAGCTGAGTTCATTGGTAGGGGACCTTCAAATATGTTGTCTTGGAGGAAGGATTGAAGTTGTAGGCTGCGGAGGCTGTGGGTGCTGTGGACCCAGAGACCCTTGACAAGCTGCTGTACCAGTTATTTGCTTCCTCAGGATGACAAGCTGTCCCTCCACCCCCAGATCTTCTCGGTTTCTAACAGTACAACTGACTGCTGTCAGGGAGTAGCCAAAGCTGCCTCCTTCCCCTCCCAGAAGCAATGGCTTCGTGTGATGTTCTTGTGACCTTCTCGTATCTTGCCCAGGAGATATTTGTGGTGGGGAGTGAGAGGAGATGCGTAGGTGGCAGGAGATCTCAAGCGACAGCTGTGCAAAGGGGTAGATTTGATTTTTGGTGTTTGGGCTGATGAATTCTTTTTTCCATTTTCCATTGTTTTAGAGGTGAAGATGGAGGAGAATTTGTGGTCTAGTGCTGTGCAGATGCCTTTTGCTTCTCATGTCTGTTTAGCTTGCTGTTCCCATCATGGACCTCAGTCTAATTTGTTTCATTGATCTGATGGTTTTATTGAGGAATTAGACAAATCTAATTTAAAAATTGACATTATGAGAGTCGATGCGGGAAGAGTACCTTATGGATGGAAACTGGGTTTGCTGGCCTATGGAGAATGAATAAATTTGACACAGGTTTGTTTAGAGACAGCCACACACTGGACTTTTTGTCCATGTCAGTCTCTACTGATTGCTTTTTAACAGTTGAAATTAAAATTCTTGAAAAACCCGTCTTTTCAGCTATGGTAATAAGTAGATTTTGTAACTTGAGCTCTTCCCACTGAGAAGCACTGTGCAGAATTATTGGCTGATAAGGAAAAAATAATAATTTATTTTTAAACCAATAAGGAGCTGGAGATTGTTTTGAGGCACCAAATGAGTCCCCTGTTAAAAGTGTCTCAGATTACTTAGGGTTCTTTCCAGTTTCCCACTGTTACATGTTAGAGATATATTGAGCCTTTAAATAGGAGGAAAGCATCTTAATTATCCATTAAGGGCAATAAAGGAAGTTGGTTATGACACCATTAAAACAACTGTGATGAAAAATCTGTTTCAGTGTTTTGTGCTTAGGAAGAATGTGGGATTTAGATGTCATCTGTAATGCAGCTAGTTCAGTGCTGATTGTGATCTTGCATTATTACCGCAATCATTATAACCACAAGAGAGGCCCATCCAGCCAAAGGAATCTGTAGATGTATTTAAAATCTGGTCACTACAAGCTTTTTTTTTTTTTTTTTTTAATTGTAAAAAACCTTATTCAGTCATGTGACCATGTTCTCATGTCAGTCTTCTCTTCCTACACATCTTGCTTCTTAGTCTGGAGTCTTGTAACTACTGTGGCGATAAGCCACTGCATTTAAAAGCTTTATTGTTCTGAAGCTTCTTTGCTCACTTCTGATACAGCAGTTACAGGTTAAAAATATCAGTGGAGGAAATGATGTAGTCGCTGTAGTGGTGGTGTTTTAAAAGGAGTGAGGAAAGTGATCAGAAGTGTGACTTTGTGGACTAAGATGTCTCCTGCAGGGTGCCACCTTCCCCCTCTTTTCTCTGTTTAGAAATTAACTGAGAAACATCTTGGAGTTCTGCTTTGCTGGTCTGTTTTTTTGAAATTTAATACGTAACGTGATATTTTCAGAAGTGTTGAACAGCTGCAGCCACGCTAACTTCAGTCAGAATGGTGCTTCCTGTGTGTCTCAGCCCGTGGTGATATTCGGTTAGTGGTTTGCCTCCTGCCTGAGAAATGGCAAGCTGCTTTTGTCAGTGTAGCTGTATTTGAATGCCTGCTATCATCATGGTAAAGCTTTTGAATAGAGGCATCCTGGTTGATCCCATTGTACTTTCCCTGTAGGCCTTCTTGGTCTGATTATGGTTTTGTTTAATGTTTCCTTATTTAGGAGAACATATTATATAAAGGGAGAAAAATATGCCAAATTTTAAAATCATTTAAATTTCACTGATGTATTAATAGTTATGCAGATTTGTTTTATACAGGAAATAATCAGCCATAATGGAAATTAAAGGATAACTGGAAAACAGTGTGGATTAAAGAAGAAAAAATTTATCATCAGTCAGAACAAAAATATTGATATGCAAAGAAAAATTAATGTGAAGGGAGAATGGCAGTTCATTAAGAGAAATGTGCTGTTTAACATGATATGAAATAATTCCGTAATTGAGATGGCATTTTAAAGAAATTATGGCTCTGTAATTTATACTATGGTTTATTTTGTCCTAGATGGTGTAAAACATTACTGCAATAGATTCACTTTTTATCTAGGTAATTTTTAATAATTTATGCAGTTTTTTTTCATTCTTTCTGAAGGATATAGTGCTGGATATATTAATATTTTTTATAGTTGCACAATTCCTATTCATATATTAAGAGGAGAATTTCCCCTGCAGCCACTGGCCTCCACAACACCCAGAAGCCATCAGACACTAAGTTACTGATACTAAAAGTGGGAGCTCAGGAATTGTGAGCATTTTATCTGGGTGAGGTAGCAACACTGACAACTGCTTTGTATGAGGAAGCAAATGCTGTTCCATGATTTTCATGTTACATGTTAGGGAAAAAGGCTGGTTAGATCTTCACCTTGTTAAAAGGTGCCCAAGCTCTCCTCTAAGGTCACTTTCAGCTTTTCAGGTCACAAGAGCCTACCTTTGGCTTTTATGGCTTATAATATGTCAGTTGTTATAGTAATTTGTTCCTGTGGCCATTGGAAATAAGGGAGATTGAGATTTTCAGATGTCGTCTCTTTTATCCCTACCCCCATCGTATCCTTCTTATTTCAACAATTTTTAAGTCCCTTTTTTTTGTTTTTGTTGTTTTCGTATTCACTCTTGTGGCTATATTTGCTTTTAAGGATATTTCATTGCAATGGTCTTTAAGTTGGATATTAACTGTAGTGGCTTGAATTGATTGTAAAAGCAGATAGCGAGCATGAGGCACTAGAAGGGAAAAACTACTTATTATATCAATACAGTCGTCATTGATGGTAAGTTCTGAACTCTTCAAGCAGGGTGGAAATTTGATTCAGCTTTGAACTGTGTGTAGACTGTGGTGAAAAAATAATAATAAAAAAAAATATATAAATATATATATGTATAAATTATTTTTAAAAGAGCACTGGCTTACTGAAATGCACTTTATGAACATAAACTCCTAATTTACCTTCCTGAAACTTTGACAATTCTTTGCTGAGGATTAAAACCAACTTTGCCATGTAGGTTACAGGATGTGATGCTGAATGGATTGTCAGAATGAGATGTGCTCACCTGTATACTTACAATGTGTTCATACATGCAAACTTGAAATAAGAAATGGTTTATAAAAAACTTGAAATGTTCCAAAGTTACTAATAATATGACAATAGTATTTTGTCTATGATCAAAATACTATTAGGGAGACTTTTCTTGCAATCCAGAATTAATTTTTGTCAAGCGCTCCACAGAGAAGCACATCAATAGTCCTTAAGTTAATTGAAATAATAGATAAAGGAATGGTTTAGTTTCAGTACTAACAAATTTTCATTTGTTTTATTGAGGTATGATACAAGGATTTGCAATTCCCCTGACTTAGTAGGGATACATCTGTGTATAACAGAGTAGATAAGTACTGTAGATCCAATTTTGCCATCCTGGCAGTGACATTTCAACATTTCAGTATCACTATATAGAAGGATGCCACATCAGGAACATTTGCTTTTTAACTACATGTTTCCAGAATCATACTGTATAAGGCACAGCTTTAATGCTTTTCTAATGTAACTTTTAAAAATGAAATTGTCTGTTTTCATTTCTTCTTTCTCTGTGACAAAATTGTATTACAAACTGATAAGGTGGCTCTGCAGGAATATAGATGCCTGACTACTGATGTAAAGTGAAATAATCATTTAGACCTAAGCATATTGGAACGTCTCTCACAAAACTTTCCTCGTAAGATTTGTGATTCAGCTAATTAAAGATGACATAGATATTAAATGAGTTTTGAGGAGCAATTCAATTGAACAGGTGAATCTGAGACTCCAGAGATCCCTGTCATAGTGTGTTGCTTTATAATGCTGCTTTACAGAAACAACCGTACTTACGTAGGTTTTCTTAATGCTTTCACACTTCAAAGCAATATGAAAAAAAACGTTAAAATTTAGTGAAATCTTTAGGTCTTCTATAGTTATTTTGTGCTTTGAAATAGCTTCGATTTTTTGTTTTGTTTTGTTAGCTTTGTACCAATGCTTGTACTATATTGTACTGATTTTTTTCAGATCATTTTTCTCTGACTTTTTTCATGTGCCAGTGCAGGCAGATGTGTTTTTAGATGCTGTGGTCATTATCTAGTAAGTGAATGTATGTACTGATGTGGTAGCATGCAAATGTACTGGTACTGGAGTTCTTCAGCAGAACAGCCAAGACAGCATTTTACATGCTAAGGAAGTATGTAAGCTGCAGAGTATAATGTATCGTAGCAATACCAAAAATTAGCTGAGTATTTGTGTTTTCTGTAAATAGTCTGTCATGGGTCCTGAAAGCAGCCTGGATTAAACTTCCCAATCACTACAGAACCATTTGTGCCAGTCAGGGCAGCTGTGGTTCAGAAGATGAGGCTGTGAAATGGAACAAGTGCAGCTGTGTCCTGCAGCAGGGAAGTGCATGCTAGGGCGACATCTTAACTGGAAACGTAGGCACATCAAACTTAATTGCATTGGCTGTGCAGCACAGAGGCCAGGAGCTGGTGAATTTGTTAGTTGCAGAGTTATGCCATTTATACGTAAGTCAGACATTGCACTGTGAGAATCGATTGTTTCAATACTCAGGTAGTGACGGTTTTTCAAATTCACTAACTTCACTCTTGCATGGTAATGTCAAATGGCACTGTCAGTGTTGGATTTATAAACAGAAATAATTGTTAGATCTGATTTTCAGAAGTGTTATTTGTTTGTAGATGTTAATACTGTTCAAATACTTGCTTTTTCATGTAGCCTCGCTCTTGGTAAATTATTCTAGACTAGTTCCTGGGATCTTACCTGTTTGTAAATAAATTTACAGTCACTTAAATAGGCTTTTACCTGACCATGACTTGAATTATTATCTTCATTAAATTTCTCTGGATATTTTACCTCTAAATTAGAAATGATGGATCAGCAAAATAGTATTATCCCACGGGCATAAACCACTCCATAGAGCAATATCCTAATAGTCATTCAACTAACTTTGCCTTTGCCCAGAGTTTCAGCACTCCCCAGAATCATTGCACTGAGCTGTGGAACTTGTTAGTGGAAAAGGCAGTATGTGTTAGCTGTGGCATCACTTTTTCAGGATCAGAGCTGTGTATGGTCTGTGAAGAAACAAAATTACCTGAGTGTAAACTGGGATTAGATGTTTGAATATAAAACTCTCAGTGAAACTCAGCTTTTGTGTTTCTGTTTGGATGACTGTGAATCGCTACACTAGCAACAAAACGTGCTTATTTAACAGTTCTTCAGCTGTCAGATTTAATGAAACGTTGCAGTGGAAGGATTCAAATGGTACTGCTGTCTTGTATACAAAGGGCTTGAGTCTGGTGTATGTTCAGTCCCCTTAGCACCTGAACAAAGGGGCAGGCAGTTTGTCTACGTGATGATTTTCTGCAAATATAAGTCTTGCGCAGCACAGAGCAAGCTTATTTATTTCTTTGCCAGTATGTCTTATTTAGCCTGTCTCATGCAATATGTCAAGTACCTACTGCATTTTATCAAGTGATAAATTATCAAGATACTAGTTGATAAAGATTGGTTCATTTTTACTTGGAGCTCAGATGGAATAATCCAAAATTGGCTCTTGCAGTCATGCTTTTAGTTGTACAGATGGGGAACACAGTCAATTGTTAATATGCAATAGCACTGCAGTAAGTTGTTGACTTCTGTGGCCAGTGCTTGGTGGGCTGTTACACTTCACCAGATTGTACATCCATAGCTCTCTCTTCATCTCTGTAGAACAGTTTTCCCCTGATGGTCTGGACCATTTCACTTTTTCTTTTCTGAGTTCCTTTGGTTTGTTAGGGAAAAACTCTGGTGACAGAGAAATGAGAACATTATTCCTCAAAACTGTAAGAAAGTAGTCTGTTACCTTGCTTGTCTTCAGCAAGATCATTTTTCATATGTCTTAAAATTCTATGGATAATTTTTTTTTATTCTTATATTCTAAACTCAAACCGTTCCTCAGTGCTGTGCTCATTGATTCATAGCTGCTTCCCAGTTTTCTCTTTTCTCAGGGAGTATTGAAATATCCTCGGATGCGTTACCTTTCATTTTCAGTGGAGAATTATTTTCTGCCTGCTTGTCCTTTCTGGAACTTCCTCCCTGTCCTTTGCAGATCTTTCCAATTTAAAACCATCTGTTCAGGCATTGTTAACTATTTGCTTCAAACTTAATAACTTCATTGTGGAATGAGCAATTCTGACATTTTTCACTTACAGTCTTATTAGCAAAGTGGTGGGTTCATGCTGGGATGTTGTTAGCAGGAGAGGTCATCATTTTCATATAGAATTTTTTGTGAGACAACAAAATGAGGATCATTAAGTAAAAATTCAGAAACTGGAAAGCAAGACTTAAATCAGTCAACTGTTAAAATATCGTGGGCACGTATCCCATATTCATAATGAATTCAGGTCTTTTCATTAATGCAGAATTTATCTTTGATGTGAAATTGCTTGCTGTCCTTGAGTTCTGTTAGCTGTCACGGTTGTGTGCATGTTTACAGTGTGGATTCCTTTTCTTTTCTTTTTTCTTCCTTTTTTTTTTTTTTTCTTCTGCCCACACCATTATTTTTCTGCTTCTGGACTAGGAGAGGCAGTTTGAACATGTTCATGCTGACCCAGAAGGTCATGGGGATACATATAATTTCACTGTGTGAAAAATGGAACCTGTATTTCCTTTGCACTTCCTTGCCACCTACTTTTTGATTGGAACAGAATTATTTGTGTGTTCCTTTCTGCTAATGGAGAATGAATGAATTTGGCAGTCATGGTACATGTTCAGCATCAGTAGGCTTTTTCAATGTGTTGGAAAGTTTTTATCAGGATTTTAAAGCAGAGGAATAAACAGATTTATAGCTAGGATGGCTTTCATTCAAATTAATCAGAGGTCTTTAATATACAACCAACAGCTGAGCTCTTTTCCTTACCCACTTTTCCACTGCCTATGATCTTTTGGGTGGCTTGGGAGGCAGATGAAAGAGATGATGCTGGAGTTGTTGAAAAAAAAGAAAAATGCTTTTCAAGGGGGCTAAATTCTTACTGCTTGTTAACAGAAAAAATATTTCTGCATCTTCTCTTTCTGTAACTCGTGTTTGTCAAATTGACAGTCAAGTCCCTTTCACAGACCAGAATAGTTATCATCTACATTATTGTAAGTGATTGTCTTACAGTATACATGAGGTAAGATTTGCAGGGAGAAATAATCTTTTATTAGAATGACTGATACTGCTGGAAAAAACAGGCTGTCAGGCACACATGCCTTTTGCCTTACTTACTGCTGTCTGTCTCTTGAAGGTTGACTCATGCACTCTGCTTTGGAAGAACAGTCATTGTCCAAGTGCATTTGGGGAATATTAGCAGGGGAACCTGATTAGGCTCTCCCTAATAGCGGGTAACTTTTGTAAATGGACATCACTACCATCATCTGGTGGCTGCATTAGGACTCAGACATAGGATATTGTAGGTAATTTATCATAGTTGAAAGGAATTTCACTCAGATGTTCTGATAAAGCTACAGCTTAGGGGTAGATGTGTTCAGGTAGACAGCAGAGGGACCTACAGGCTGCAGTATGCTTTTCCTTGCCAAGAAATGACTTCTGGGTTATAGGGCTGACTGCTTTGTCATAATAGTGGCAGTGATTCCACGCATTTTATTTCTGTTTTGTTGCCATTCAGCTATTCACTGAATAAATATGCCTCTGTTGGAAAATAAGTAGCTGGATAAATAGGTTAAGTGAAGCTGACAATTCACGATCTACAATAGAAAGCATTAATAACATTTTAATATAGTTACTGAATAATGGTTATAGTTTTATAAGCCATTTACCTCAAACTCTAAGTAAATTGTTAAAATAAATAAACATGAAGCTAAGAAAGGAAGCATGAAAGAATCTGAATCAAGGAAAAACAACAGTGGAAAAAAATACTTAATTTTTTTTGTTTGCAGTATGCCTCGCTTGAGCCCTTTTTGTTATATCTAAATAACAATAGTAAACAAATCAATACATTTAAGATATAATGGAAAGGGGAACAATGCACATGCTTGGCAAGCCCTCATTTTTGCAGCCGTGACTGTTTTTCTCATTTGCAGAATGATGCTCACTGTGAACAAAGGCTTCCTGGTTGTCATATGAACTTGACTAGAAAGCTATCCTGCAGCTAAAGAGATATCAAATATTAATATTTATGCTCATAGCCAAAGGTGTGTGTAATGAATAGGTCTTGAGTCTGCATATAGCTACTGCCTCTTCTAAAAGCCAAATACAATTAAAAAAAAATTACAGTGATAAATCAGTGCAATGTGTTATGTCAATAACTGATGCTAGGTAAAATCAGATACAACCTCTGGGTCTGAGATAAAAGATAAAGCCAGACAAAGTAGAGAAAATTGTATTTACCACAGAAGGAAGTATCTTCTTGCTTCTTTTTTCCTTTTTTTTTTTTTTTTTTTTTTTTAATTCGGAGTATGAGGCAGCAGGGGTTTTTGTATGTTAAAGACACATACATATGCTCCCTGCAGCTCCCTGGGGAGGGGAAGCGCAGAGGGAGGTGCCGGTCTCTGCTCCTGGGGAGCGATGGGAGCATGGGAATGGCACAAAGCTGTGCCAGGGGAGGCTCAGGCTGGGCATTAGGAAAATTTCTGTACCGTGAGGGTGGTCAGACACTGGAACAGGCTTCCTAGAGAGGTGGTTGATGCCCCATGCCTGTCAGTGCTCAAGAGATGTTTGGACAATGCCCTCACTAATATGTTTTAACTTCTGGTTAGCCCTGAAGTGGTCGGGCAGTTGGGCTAGATGGTCTTTGGCCGTTTCTTCCAACTGAATCCCCTTCCCCTTCCCCGGCATAGGTCAGTCAGCCTGTGTTTTAAATAAAGGGCATTGCAGGATATCCTGAGGTTTTGAATGAGTTAAAAGAAAGTTGTGCTTTGTGGCACAGCACAGGTAGATGATGCTGTGCAAGCCTTGTGGCATGCGATGCACGAGAACAATTTCTTCTTCCAGTTTGGATAAATAATGGCCAGAACAGTAACTGCCTGGAGAACGTTAACCAGCGTCTGTTCTTGCCATAATTACACGCAGCAGGGCTGATGCAACCTGACTTTTTTAATAGCTGTGCCTTACACTTGGCTTCCTCCTTTCCAAACGAGGCCTCAACAGCAGGACGCGTGTTGACCTTTTATCTTTCGGAAGATGTAGAACGTGGAAGGGAGTTCACTGGCTGTCAGCAAGCCATCGCTGCACCTTCACAGGCAAAAAGTGTGCAAGCAGCAATATGTAAATACTGTGTACTCACCTGGCGATCTTGCCGTTTACCTTTTGACTCTTGTTCACGCTATCCATTAAGATTGGAAGTTTTGATGATCTCCCATAAGCTCTGTCTTTTTCAAAAGAGATCGTCGCTCTTCCTGTAGGGTAACCATGGAAACAGACAGGGAACCCTTAAGAAAGTGATCGAACATGCTGTGCTAATTAATCCTACCCTTCAGTTTCTTTCAGTTGAAGGATGTGGTTAAATAAATTTTGCATGAGTAAGCATATTTGGATGTGCAGAAGAGTATGAAATATATAGCATTTTTTTCCTGCAGAAGGATATTTGGAAAAAAAGCAACTACTGGTAACTGTCATCTGTTCGCATCTGGAACATCAAAATAAGAAATGCGGTGTCTTGTTAGTGTTTGTATATATATATTGATAGAGTTGCTTTTAAACTGTAAATATACCTGAAAGATGAGGATATTTTTCATGCCTCAAATGTGATTTATGTTAATTTTGAATCTTCAGCTGAAAGTGTTTATAATTGGGAATGCCTTATTTATACAGAATGTTCTTCAGAAAAAGCAAACTTAGTTCCCTTCCAGAGACAAAGAAGCTCCTCCAAGGAATTAGCCTAATTTAGGGCCTTTGAATTCTGCACTAGAGGAGCTATTGACTAAAACAGAGGGACTGTTCCAAATATTTCTGTGCCAAAATTTAGCCTTTGTGGGTTGTTCAGTTCTGCTAAATTTGGCCATTTAGTCTGCAAAGTAGTGTTAAGTGCACAAGCAGGAAACCAGTTGGCCACTGCATAAAACATATGGCCTGTACCCATAAACCTTAAACATGGTGCACTGATGCTGTTTGATGTCAATATATGGCTTCAACTTGCTCTTACAAATTGAAGTTTTGCTTATAACTTTCTCCATTCCAGTAATGATCCTCTTATAACTGAGAAACCAGATGTGGCAGCCTCAAATGAGGCTTTGATGGTGCTTTGGAAGTGAAAAGCAGATTAAAGAAAAACATTTAGCTGTCCCACAGTCTGGGATTAGCCAAAAAGGGCCATCCTTTGAAAATTTGATGGATCTTAGTTAGCCTGGACCAGATTAGAGGTAAAGGAAGTCTAGAAGCAGTAGGCTGAGGAAACAGGATTGTCAGTAGTCCCAGCCAGATGGAAGGACAGGTTTCTTGCTGAACAGTCGCATATCAGGAGGAAAGGTGTATTTGGGTTGGCTACAGCACTTGCAAAGCTCTGTCTTGGACAGCAAGGTGGCAGAATCTGGCTGGCATGCACAAGTACTGTATTATTTGCAGTATGATTTCTGGTATGGCAAGTTACATATTTGTTCCTCCCTACAGGGCAGATTTCTTGAGTATGTGGGTCAAGCACTTTGTATCATGGAGACCTGCATTCCTTTATCACCCGATGGTTTTCCCCATATCACATGACATTGCTGGCTTCTTAAAAGTGCCTTTTCCCTGCCTGCCTGGGCCTTTTCTCCTACCAAAGTGAGGAAGAAGATTAGAGAGGAAAGAGTTCGCGACCAAATTCAGTCTTCCTAGGCAACAATGGAGGGATTCTGGAATGGAGGATCAGACAGGCAGAGAATGATGGGGACATTTGCCATCCAGGCTTCTCTAATCCTTTCATCATTCTTATTTAGCTTAATAATATTAAATCAAATTTGCACACTCAGGGAGTACTGTTTCAGTTTAGTCACATGGGGTGCGAGTGCTCAGAAACCTGAGGCTTGTAAATGTGTCTCTGTGCTAGGAATAAGAACTATTCATCAGTTACAGCATTTGCTGGTTTGCTTGTAGAAGCAAAAACATTAATCAGAGGTACTGCAGATAATGTGAGGTTACCTCTCCTCTTTGGGGTTGTGCTGCATTTGCCAACCTTGAGTTGTCTGCGTGAGCCAAGTGTTGGTCAAGCTGGTGACCAAGTGAACAAATGTAAAGGAGATGGAAGTCTGAAAGCTTGATTTAAAAAAAAAATGTTTATTTATATTTGAATATTTTTCTTTTTAAAGAAATTTTGTCATACAAGTCAAATTATTCCCCTACACTGGTCTAATTGCTATAATCAGCTGATAATGCAATCTACTGGCAAGATTTGCCATCATTACTATGGAGATATATTCACTGAGATTAACTGTTCTTAAATAGCTTTTCTGGTGTATTGGGAATAAAGGTGCAAAGGACTCTCATCTTCACTTTTATGTGAATTTTCATGTTGCATATTTCTTTCTGAGTGTGTGACTGCTTTTTGGTTTCTGTGAGGTGTTAGACATGACTGTGACCTTCTGTTTTAGTAGGTTCATTTTTTTGTGTGAAACAGAATTTGATAGTTCTTTTTTTTTAGGAAGACAAAAAAGCAGTGGTGCATTCTCCTGATTTCTGTTACTTGTGCATGTCCAGTGTTCCCAGTGAGGGAGTGGATGGTCTCAAGGCAGTAAGTGGGAGCAAATTATTTGGAAAAGGTGTTTGCAGGCACGTGGTGGGAACAGGCACCAAAGTCCTGAAAATCTTTTTTCCAGTTCCTGGATAAGAGAGGCTGTTGTAGAAGAACTGTTAGAAAAGTATGCTCTTTACTGCTGTTTTTAGCACATGAGAATCTCTCCTAAAATCTTTCCAATTTTACATGAGATATATGGCTATGTAGTTACGTGAATTATTCTAACTGACTGACAAGCTTGAAAGACAATTATTGTAAATAGTATATGTTTAGTAGGTCACAGATTTCATAGAAATGATTTCTGTTTCCGAGATTGTTGCACTGCCAACATACATTTGTTGAGAGAGAATAATTTTGCACATACCATTTTCTGATGTATTACAGCAATATTAATATTTATTTGAATGGAAATGTCTGAGAGTTTCTACTGCTTTCAAATATAAATTTGAATAAGCAGACTGGGGTTTGCAATGTAAACTGTGGAAGGTTTCCTTAGGCTCCCCTAAAAAAAAAATCTCGACTGTGTCACTGTATGTCTGGGAGTTCCCTTTTCATTTCCTTTTTCTAAATAACACTGAAATGAAAGAATATCGATGCCTGAGGATGAGTAGTTAATGGAAATGAACAACTTTATTTATTTGTCTTTTACTTAGGAATACCACGATGTGTCTTTGCATCTCTCCTGGGCCCCTGGGCCTGTCATTGTCAGTATGAAAATCATATTTTATTATTCCTTCATAATAATCACAGCTCTGTTTTGCCAGGTACTAAATGATAGATGCTGCCGTGTTCTTTCATTAAGCAATTTATATCAATACTTAAAGAAAAAAACACTTGCAACATGACATCATGTTATTTGATGTGGGCTCATATATCCTTTTAGGATCATAACTATACGGCAAACCATTTCTTTCTTGTGTTTTTATTAATTTCTTTGTATTTACCCCACAGGTCTTGCAAGAGCTAAATCAGTTCCAAGCCATACATATTCTAATGAAGTGGTAACCCTATGGTACAGGCCTCCAGATGTCCTTTTGGGATCAACAGAATATTCCACCTGCCTTGATATGTGGTCAGTATAGCATCTTTACCTGAGACTCTATGTAGGTGCTTTAGCTCTGATTTTGTTTAGAAGTGTAAAGCAACTATGTGGCAAGATTAGTGGTATGGTTAAAGCTTAAAGTTATAGTGGTATAGCTCATGTATAGTAATCTCTGTGTGGTTGACTCAGTTATTTCCTCAAAGGAATCCCCTCCTGCAACCCACAGCTTGGGTACCTGGTGTTGGTACACCTCTAGCAGAGCCAGTAGTGCTTGTCAAGAGAGTGGGTGAGTTGTTGTTGGTTGCTGTTCCTTAGCAAACAGCTGGTAACCATGAACGCTTACTAGTCCCTGACACGGTACATGGTGGCTAATACTATATTAGCAAAACCAGCTAAAAAGCATGGCTTGTTAGAGCATTGCATTTGTGACTGAAATGCCCAATTTTGCCATGTCCATCAGATCCAGCTGTAGCAAGGACAAACCCAGGATTCTCTGGATGCAAAAACACAGCCTCTCTTCTTTATCTGCTCCACTTGTTAGCAGTACATCAGTGTGTGACACATTGTTAGACAACTTTGTTTCAAACCTACAGGTTTTGTTTAGACCTGCAGGTTTGAAAGAACAGTTTACGTACAGGATACAGCACCTTGCTTTTGATAACATCATTTAATCCTATGCTGAACAAAGGAGGTGTGTGTGGTTTTTTGACTGTTAGAAACCAAGGTGGAGGTTCTTCATTTATCCTGTTGGTTTTGAGGTCACAAGACCTCTGTAATCTGTACACATTCTGTCATTAGTTAGAACATCAACTTTGTTGGCAGAAGCAATGCAGGCTGATTAAAGAAACAGAAATTTGGGAGAAAAATATTTTTATTTACAAAGAAAGTCACGTATTGTGGAAGAAGTTAATTTGTTTTGAATGTATATTTAATCCTTTAGATCTATACAACTCCTTTATTTTGAGGAAAAAGTATATGCTGAACGAGTTTCAAAAAAGTGCAATGATTTGTTTTGTAGCTTGCTGAAGTATCTTTATTTAACGCATGCAGTCTAAATTTAGAATTATGATTATGTTAAAATCTAGAGGTAACTGTAAGATAAGATAAAAAGGACCGTATGTTTTTCAGAAAAGCTTTAAAGGTGGGCGAATATTTCCAAAGGTAATCTTGAACTGTTTAGTAGTACTGAAACCAATGACCAAGCAAGAGTATTTTCTTTGCTGAGGAAAGGAACTAAACATGACGAGGTTGTGTTTGTTCCTGTAGCCAAGGTCAGAGACTGTGGAATGAAAAGCTCTGTTTTTCTGGAAATCTCATCTAGTTTTGCCCTGGAGTACTAGAAGTCTTGGCTCCTGGAGGCAGAAGTTAGAAGCAGCAGTATTGTTTCATTTGAGGAGGTTACAGAGAATAAATACTAGAATATCTAATACTGAAGAGAACATTTAATATAACTGGGCTTCTGGCTGCAGGGTTGGTTTATCAAGAGGCAGGAAAAGAGTGGGTGAACAGACATCTCCAAATGTGAACATTGTGATACTGCAACTCCAGAGAGGCAAAGGCAGCATCTACTGTATCTACTGTCTGGTTTTCTTCAAATCATTCTCTACCTCCCAGATCTAAAATCATTTTCCCCTGCATCTCAGCTTCTTATCTTTGCTAAAACTGTCCTGTTTTCCCAAAGATCAGTTCAACCTGATGTCTTTGCAGACTGCATGCAATCTCCGCATCCCATCTGCTCCTGACGATTTGCAGTCATCCCAGATACACCTCTGATGCTCTCAGCAAGAAGTTTGCCTTGCTTAGGATGAGGCAGGACAACTGCCTCAGAGGATAGAAATAGGAGGTAGACATAAATACTTCTTTCTGCTTATCTTCTTATAGTTCAATCAGCATGTGCTCAGTTTTTGAGAGTCCCACATCTTTTTGTATGTGTACGTACATGTCTGAATTTGTGAAATACAAAGACAATGAGAGAAAATATGGAAACCAATAAAGAAAATTTTGAAATGCTTTAACAGACCAAACTGCTCTAGAAGTCCTGAAAATTGCTTTTTAGTCAAAATAGGCATTAGAATGTTGTTCTTGTTGTTGTTAACATTTACCAATTCAAAAAACGATTGCACTTTTAAATTAAGTTTTTTTTTTTTTTTTTTAACCAAACAAAAGATTTTAAAACATATTTGATTCTCACTGAAACTTTTTCCATGAAGGAAAGTGGTTCTCTTAAAAGCTTAACAGCTCAAAAATAGGTATTTTAACATTGCTGCCAATAACAATTTTAGTAAAAGAGCTATTAGAAAGTCCAGTCAAACTATGTGGTGTTACTGTGATAGAGATCAAATTAAGCCACACAGCTAATTAAAAGCATTTTAAACTTACTATAAATGCAGAGTGAGATTGCCTTCAAAATGCCGTTTCAGGAATGCAGGTAATTTTTTATAAGAACTTTTAAAGTGATGCAAGAATACTGTGGAAGATCACAATAATTACATCTTCAACAATATCAATAAATGATGCCCTCTTGTACAGAACACTTCATATATGTCTAAAAAAGATCCAGGTGCTCAGGGACAGAGGGCAGCGAGCGTTGTTTCAAATGCAAGATGAAGTTGTACTGCTCTTGCACTACATCTGTAGCACTGATAAAATTTCTGCTGTCCCGTACAAACTGGTGAACTATGGAAAGCTTAGAAAAAAGTCCTGGTAATACAGTTTCTTTCACATGGTAGGAATTTATGTAAAGGCTGAGCTACTGCCACATCAGAGGTCAGGTTAGAGCAAATTTATATTGTATGTGACAGAAGATCTTTAGGTTTTTACTTCTATGCTTTGCTGGGTTGTCTGTGACAGCTCTTCCAGTGTGATGGTGAGAGGCGGCGTTCTGTGTTCAGGCCACTGATGCTTATTTGGCACATCTTGCAGTGAGCTGTGCAGGAGCTCAGGCAGGCTTGGGGCTTTATTCATACAATGGTTGTACATAGCTGGGCCGTAATTATATTAAACCTGATTAGTGATTTCCCAGAGTGTGGGAGGAAGGGAGAGACGTGGAGAAACCTATCTTCCATCAGATACAAAGATAATTTGGTAATTCGTTATCAAAAGTGTGTTTGTAGCATTAGCATTTTTATGCAATTACTGGCATTATGTCCTTATGGCAGATACTGTGTGCTCTTGTGTGTCCTTATTGATAATCTACATTATGAGAAAACTAGGCAGCCACTTCACTAAATATTTAAATAACGTTGAGGCACAAAGCACAGCTGTTTTTTCTGTTTGGAGAAAAAAACGACACAGGGCCTTTGCGATAGCCGTGATAAATGACATTTCATGGTGGTTCCCAAGGAATGGAAAGTGGGGCTCCTATTGAGTGGAAGACCAGCTGCCTGAAAAAAGAGTCCAAATATTAACCACTGGACAGTGGCTAGGAAGCAGGTGGCAGAGGCTGCAGGCTATTTTTACACTTCATTTGCCGGTGCAGGGCATTAGGAGAGTAACTAAAAGCTAATGATCCACATACAGTATTACATTCTCCTGCTTTCTTTTTAAATAGCCACCGGCAATAAAATAATATTAATGAAGACGTACATGCATTAGTGGTGTCAGGCTAGTGATGGAAATCAATGCAGTGGGCTTTGTGATTTACTGCTGACAGTATTTGATACAGTGGCATTGTGTGAATGTGTTACGCTACCTAAGACTGCATCAAAGAGTTGTGATAACCTTTGATATGCTTTTTTTATTTTTTTTCTCCTC
Organism: Anseranas semipalmata; assembly: GCA_013399115.1. NCBI lineage: Eukaryota > Metazoa > Chordata > Aves > Anseriformes > Anseranatidae > Anseranas > Anseranas semipalmata. Next base: position 740,190 of record VXAA01002963.1, on the reverse strand, counting down.
TTGATGAGGACTTACTAGGAGCTTATGAAAATGGCTTTGCATTGCCTCTGGTGTAACTTTTCCTAATCCTTGAATTTTACAGTCCTTTGAAAGTCAATCCAAGGAAAATAAGCTTCAATAGATAAAGGGTTTATGAATTACTAAAAACCATATATAAGTAATACAGAAACATAGGGAAAAATCCCCAAATGAACCTATTCTGTTTGTTCCTTACAGAAAGAATATAGTATTCGTAAATGAAGTAATTTAAACAGATTATTAAATCCTTTTTGGTTCTGGTAATGCATGTATTGCTACATCGGGGTTTCTTAGATCAGGGAGTCACTAGGGATGTTTTATTTTGAAGTGCAGCTGGCTATAAACTGTGTTTGCTAACAGCTGGCAATTTTTTGCATATCCTGTTTTGCTTTTAAAAAATACACTCTTAGTCACAATTCAGGTAACCTGGCTGTGGTATTTTTTAAATTCACTCTTACTAACTAACATCAGCTGTGCTTAGTGCTGTGAAAGAAATTGCTTATAACTAGGCCAGTCAAATGTTATGAAATTGCTTATTAAATCACTGTTATTTAACTTTGTAACATATGGATTGATAGACATGATCTTAATTCTGATCCTAATCTAGGGAAAACTATTCACATGAAGTTTTTCTATTCTATTTTTAGAAAAATAAATGCGTTTTTTCAGGCACACAACACTTTCCACAAATAGCCTGCTCTGAGCGTAGACTTGAGTGTTCACTGTAATTCCATGCGTGCTTTCATGAATGTTTGACCAATAAAGACCTATGACAGTAATTAAGATATTTATTATAGAAAAATGAATCTTGTCTTAGACACAGGTGCACCAAATTATGTTTTTACACAGGGGACATTACAAAGGCATCTTTATCCCATATCTGCTGTAAACAGTTTGCAGTGAAAGAAATCTGAGAGTAGGAGTCCCAGTACATGCTGAAGAAATACTGCTTGGGGCCCAAGAGAGAAAACAGTGTAGGGTAAATTAGTTCTTTTGCCCCTGATGTTCGTTATGATTGCAATTTCCACTCCAAAGAAATGCTAATCTTCAGGATTAGGATATTAAGGTGAGGGTGTTGCGATAACTGTCAAGGTATTGTTAATGAAACTTCTCTCATTGTCAGTGAGCTCTTCAAAAGTTTTATTAGCTGAGTTAGCTTTTGACTGGAAAGTTCTCATGGGGTCTAATTCATAGAAAGACTGTGTGTGATGAAACAATCTTTGCCTCTAGTTATTGGAAAGGCATTGCAGTTCCTTTCAAAAAATGACTTTTATAGCCATTTGACTCAATTAAAGAGACAGAATTCCCTTGCTCTTCATTCCGTTCCCCCAAAGTTTGTTTTCATAGTTCTGTTCATAAACAGGATCATACAGGAGCATGACTTTTTTCTGAATAAATCTGGCAAGATAAAAGCCTCTGTGCCCTTCCAGCATGGATATTACAAGTGGATTTTATGGAAGAGGTGCCACCATTGCTTCTTCGTGAAGAATCTATAAGATGAAGAAGGTTTTTTTTTTTATTTTTTTTTTATTTTTTTTATTTGTTTTATTATGGTAAATTTAACAGTGCCAACTGTGTGTAGTTTGGGAAAGTTTGTATGAAAATTCTGCTATTACTCTGAATTTCAGAAATCTTATCAGGAGGATTGCTGGAAGCAGTTACTTGGTTTTCATAAAATGCCTTCCCCACCTGAAGCCAAATTCTTCACACTGAAAACAGGCTTCACAACCAGACAAAAATCTTATATGAAGAGCCAGTATACATCTTTGCCATGAAGAATATGCTAAATGTCATCACCTGCAGTGAGCCTGTTAGAAAACATTGCAGATCTGTTCAGGGCAAAATGTTCAGTAGTTTTTAACAGTTATAGTAAGTGTTCCTCAAGTATCCACTTAGGCTTTCTATAATCTCCATGTAAGTATAAAATAAAACTCAGTTTGTAAAGAATCCCTCATTCCAAAGCGTGTTTGTAGTCTGTTTTACAAACCCATAAAAAAAAAGGAATAATAACTGAAGGAAACAACCCTAAAAAATCTTTTATAGATTGTGCCTCACCAAAGCTTTTATGTTATTTTCTTGTAGTATTCAAATACAAATAGGTTGTAGATTCTTCTTGTTGCTATAAGGATCTTTGTTACACGAGACAGGAATACAAATTCTTGAACCAAAAATATAAAACCAACCTTGCAGTAAGCAAGTTAATTTTAAGAGAATAAGATCTTGAATTACAAAAGTTGTGCAGGAAAAAAAAAAAAAAGAAAGAAAGAAAAAGGCATTTTTGTGTGGCATCTAACTTCATTTTTACAGGCACATTTACTATGTCAATTCAAATACAAGAGTAACTCATTTAGCTGTGCTATTAACTCTTGCTCCTTATAAGGCTGTGTGGTGACAGCCAGAGTCCCTGCAAATTAGGCAAGACAATAGAAGTGCAATATTAGATGGTATGACCACATATGGTCTCATCAATGCATCAATAGGTTTAGTCATGCTTTTTGTCATCAGAGGGTAAGCCACACATTTCAACATTAAATGGCTGTCACATTTACTTTGCAAGGTTATCCCGTGCTGTTCCATTGGGAAGATCTCTGAAAAAAAACTCTCAGAATTAGCAGCATTTGGCTTACTTATTGAAAATCAGAAGTCCTACAAAGAAAGTAGGAAAACTTGATTTGAATGTACTGAAATATGTTAGGTTAATGGTCTTTTGTCACACAAATGATTTCTGAAATGCTGCCTGAAATGGCATTGTATGCTATGTGTACAGAAATGATACATAATTAACATGCCCTTGGAGATGCATGCACATTACAGCCAAGTTAATTGGTTGTATTTCATATTTCAAGATGTAATCTTTGCATCACAGAAACTAGAGATGGGAGTGATCTGTGAGATCATCTTATCCACCCTACTGTTAATGCAAGTCTAGTCCCTGAAGAATATCCTTAAGTGTTCCAGCTTGTCTAGCTTCATGTGACTGTAACTATGGAGTTCCCAGTCCTTTGGGAGGCCAGGGTATAGCACAATTGTTAAGTGTATTTCTCTAACACAGCCTAAAATTTTCATTTCCTAAATGCATTTTCCTATTTCTGGTTGTACTATCTTGGACCTACCTAAGGTTCTGGGAACCATTAAAATTCTGATCAATTCTTCCCTGTCCTTCATTTTGCATAATTTTATAAACAGAGTCATCATGTTCTCCCTGTCCTCTGTGTTTTCTTTTAGCCAAGAATGACATAGTTCTTTTAATTTTTTCCTTACAAACCAGTTCTTCTGGCCTGTAAATAAGTTTTGCTTTGCTTAAAAATCTTTCTAACCTGTTTAATGGTTTGTGAGGTCTACATAAATTTAAAGGCCTTGTAGAGGCTTTATTTCTGTTCACATTCAAAGTGTGTGCATTTAAAGTTTGTGAGTCAAGGATCCTACCATATATTTAGTTTCTACTTGCTATTAGCCTAATACAAAACTCACTGAGACCTCTAAGACATCTAAAATACCATTCTAGCTGTTCGAAGTCTTTATGTGATACCATGGCTTTCTAGGTATTTCATATCAGTTCAATGTCATACTTTTTTCCCCTCCTCTCTCTCTTTTAGTATTCATTTAATCTTTTCTTTCTGTGGGCTTATTCTTCAGTGTGCTGGGTGAGTGCCATAAGCTTTGAAACAAAGCATAGTTTTCAAGTGAGACAAAGTGAACAGCAGTCCTCCAGCTCAAACCTGGAAGCTTGTTTATGTTTCTCTCAGTGATTTTAATAACCTTCTCATTTTTGTATTAGTTGTTTATTTAACTCCTCATTTCAGCTTATGGCTCAATGGTTCCACAAGAGTCCAAACCATATAACAGGATTCTTCTTTCCAAGCAGGATATTTTGCTTCAGTGATGTTGTTTGCAGTTCTTTCTTGATTTTTTTGGCTCATACTTGTGTCAGACCCACTAGAAGTGGAAAACTTTGTAAATAGATTTTGTAAAAAAAAAATATAAAACAATCTGGCAAAATCTTCATGTTGCTTTTACAGTATTTCTGTTCAAACAGCTAGCTGTAGTTTCTCTGCAGATAGCAGTACATGCCCTGAAAAGATAAACTGGTTCAATCAAATGCCTGCTTTCTGGTTGCAGGAATAGAGCATTAATCCTCTTTTCTTTAGTCTAAATTCAATTGTTCTATTTCTCATCTTGAATAAACAGCTCCTGACTAAAATCTTGAATTTTTCCTTGCATGAGATCCTGATGCTGTTTGTAAGTATTTGACTAAGATATATTGTGCCTATCTGTGCCTAATGAAGCACTAACCAGAGTGAATGATGAGTGGCAGTTTAATCAATTCCATTCATTCAGTAACCAGTAGCAGCATATGGAACATAAATTTTAACCTCTCTCTTTTATAAACACCTGAATTATTCCAAAATTGGACCAGAACTGTGCCTTCCAAAGTTTTCCTCCACTTTTTCAATGGATAGGGAGAAACTTTGTTTACCATGTCTATGCTTTAGGATGTAGAATTAGAAAATAGTGATGCGTGTTTCCTTTATTTCTTCAAGAAACCTTACTATCAGTTCTGTTTGTTTTGGAACATCAAATTATTTCATTATTCGGTAGTGGTCAAAGCCTTCAGAGATGAGAAAAGCAGGGCTTATCTGCTGACAATCTTAGTTATAGTAATTTACTTCAAAAAACAAAGTTAAACTGGAGATTATTGTTAGGATTTTCTGAGTTAAAGGACACAGCTTGCAATTTAAGGGAAAAGTGGTACAGTAGTTAGCTATGGGAATTCTTGGTTCATTCCAATATATATTTTTGGTTATTGAATTGGTATTTGCGTTGGGTGATTTTCCATGTGGTTCCTTACACAGATGTGGTTATATATCATACATAGTTGTTTGCATGTGGAAGTTGTATATGTATTGAAAACTGTAATTGAACAAGTTAAAATACATAACTGAATTCTGTGTCCTATTAGCAGCCGGGAGAGAGATTCTCTCTTACAATTATTTTTGCTGATAGAACAAACAACCGTTGAGCTCTTTTCATCCAGAAAAGAAGCAAATGCAAATTCATAATTTCTGTTACTTATCAGATGCAGGAAGTCCATAGGTTATCTGAAATTTGAGTTAAAATCCTGCAGAAACTTTCCTCAAGTCTTAAAAATCCATTCTTTGTGCTGTGTAATTTTTTCCCCTGATTTCCCAGTACTTCTACCAGTAGCTTAAACGAGTGGGATGAGGGGAACCCATGTGAAGTACCTTTTGGAGAGACTAGGGAAAAGAGCTGTAACAAGGTGGCTGTCACACTGGGGAGAGGAGGGAGCCTGTGGCTGCAGGCCCGTCCCAGGAGTTGTCAGCATTTGGGCAGTAGCTTACTGCAGTGGCTGTGAGCAACTATGTGTCCTTTTTACTCATTTTTTCCAGTTTTGTCTCCATTCCAAGCCCTTCCAGTGTGCCTCCATGCCACAGTCCCATCCCTGGTCCACTGCTCCCAAGGGTGCTCTCTCAGTGCCATTCCCCCATCCCCAGAATTTATTCAGGAACCTGAGTGTGCTGCCTGGGAAGCACACATACAGACAGAAAGCTGCTGCTGTGTCTTTATTGGTGTCAAAAGCTACCCTTCTGTATTCCTCCTATCTCTACACTTAGCTTTCAAACACCTGAGAAGTGAAGTATTTCTGTGTGTACATTGTTTTTCACAGCATTGATTTAAAAATAATAAAATACATTATTTAAATATTGGTGATGGAGACAAAAGCATTGTTGATAGCTGTTTGAGATAAATCCTTCTAATGTTGCATGCTTTCTTCTTTCCCTCTGTAGGGGAGTGGGGTGCATCTTTGTAGAAATGATTCAAGGGGTCGCTGCTTTTCCAGGAATGAAAGACATTCAAGATCAACTTGAAAGGATATTTCTGGTGAGTTCTGTACTGCTGAAGTAACATACCCAAGACAACAAAGGTTGATCAGTAAATGTTCATATATATCTTTTTTTTTTTTTTTTAATTAAGTTGCTGACAGAGCTAAGGATCAGAAGTCTAGTGCACTAGCTAGGTACAGTTCATATATTCATGAGGACTATGCAGTAAGTTCAGCTTTTGTGCAATATTATTTTTTCAGTAAATATTTTTCAAGTAATCCACAAAAAGGTTTTTATACAGCTGTGGAAAAAAAGTTTTCCAGATGTAAGTCAATAGAAATTCAGCCAGTTTGTCATTGCTCACTTTGCAACTGAACAAAAACTACAACTTTGATTGGTGCGCTATTAATGTTATACTAATATTGTAATGTCAATTGGTAGTATTCTTTTTTGAGATAGACGTATAAAGGGAAAAACAAGATAGGAAATGAGGTGAGAAACAGAATGGGAAATTGGAAATCATGATTATGCTCAAGTTCAAAAGACGTCCTTGACTACTGCTTCTGCAACCTGGTTGGGCCCTTCATGAGGTGTATGGATGGATTTGCCAATGGGGAAACTATTGTAAGAGCAGCTTCTTCCTTCAACCTGTCAATCTCTGATTTGATTCTGACCACAAACTTACGAAGGAAGCATGAGTATACCCTTGATTTTAAAGATTAATCTGTCATAAGCCATTTATTTCAAATGCAGAGGATTTATTTGGGATTCTTTTTTGGCCCATGGGGAGGAAAAAAAAATTCATATTGTGTTTATAAAATTTACATTCTTCATTTCACTCAGACTTCCTTGTATTATCTCTCTTTTGTTGGGACATCAGTGAATTTATCAACTGCTTTTAGGAGTGACTCGAAAAAAAAATCTCTATAAAACAAGACCTTGTTTGATTGTGATATAGAAATGTCTCATTTTATGTAAAATATTTTGTTACTCTGCCCACTTGGCTAATACCGTGAAAGTTCTCTGCTAAGGAAAAATAGCTATGCTGCAACGTACCCAACAAGAAGCAATTGTGAAGGGTTTCTGTAATATGTCCAGTTGCTTTTTTTTTTTTTCGGTTTGCCAGCTTGTGTATTTCAAGCTAGCAACTACTGGGCCAGTTTTAGCGTTCTGCTTTTTAAAATTGCTATGCTTCTCACTTATTGGGATGAAATTTCCTCCCAGGATGAGTTCTGAGGCCTGCCAATTTTTTAATTCTGTTTTCAAATTGCAGCTGCAAATACTGAGAACGGTGTTGAAATAGCAAGAGATAATTTACTGATCTTGTTTCTTTAATTCGATCTTTCTCAAACCTTAGAGGAAAAAGATAAAACTTTGGACTGGATAGTTTTATGGTCTGTTGTAAATCAGAGTTAATTTTAAAATCCCAATTAATTAGGCTTCCTAGTGGAAAAGCCTAGTTGTCCTTAGCTAAATAGTTTGAGTGAATGCCTTCCTAATGTACTCTAAGCATCATTAAGAATTTAAGTTATCTATTTAAAAGTTATAAAACTAAGGATTATTCTTGTTTGCTTTTATATTTGAACAGAAGGATTAAATTCATCCATTCTCAAGTGAATCATGTACAGTATGGTAGTTAATAGCCCTGAAGTACAAAATTAATCAGGTTGTTACACAAGATAACTAATACAATTAGCTTCCCCACAGTGAACACTTGCACAGCTGTGAAAGAACTAGATCAACCAATAAAAGATTTCTCCCACAAAGTCTTCCTGTATTTCACTTTTTCAACATCCATCAGTGATGTTTTTCTGGTGAGGAAGGGTAGTCTCTGAAAATGGCGCATGGTGCAGTCCACCTCCCACTGCTCCTTTTGTGCTGTGGCCTCTTCTAAAAGGTGCAACCCGCAACAAAACATGCGTTTGTCTGTGTCATATCTGTTGCCACTGTTACCAGCCATAGTTACGTTTCCATAGCCCTTCAGGGTCCAGGCTGCAGATCAAGACTTTTAGGGAATCTGTTACATTGTACTAGGAAAAGTTACTATATGGTTAGAAGTAATATTCAGGAAAACTGAACATAATTTAATGGAAATAACAATTTAAAATTCTTAATGGCTGTTTGTTTTCCTATTGTATAATTCTCCATTATTAGGTAAATGAAATTAAAATGTATTGTATGTATGCTATTTCAGTGATTATCAAGTGCAACTCAGAGATTCTGTAAATACTTTTGCATATCTCAGCCATAGGCATATCTCTGCCATAGGCATTCTTTACATATCTACATAGCAAGAGTAGATCCAGTGCAGCACAGCACATACATTTCTTCCTGGTTATGATTGATGTTTGTTTATGTTTAATAATGGCTTAATTAAGTGGTTGTATATAATAGATTAGGAAAAGAGATTGGTCTTTAAGTTTTCTTAAAGAACATATCTATTTAAGCATGTTTCTTGACTTTTATTATTTTAAGCACTTTTGGATTTTTAAAAAGAGGAACATAAACTGATTTTGTGTATGTTACAATAGCTTTTATAATAAACATTCTCAGGTTCTGTTACTGTAATAGACCTCAATAAAATAGCAAGGATTTATAAACAAGAATCTGGTCTCTGAAATGGAACAGCACAGTAGAGGTGCTGGCCCTATGAATGAGCAAGCTGCAAGTTGCTATTGTCACAGTTTGGATCTAATAATATGAACTCTTTTCCCCACATATATTTCAAAGTGCGGATAGTCTTTAAAAAAAAACAAACAAAAAAAAATGAAAACAAAAAAAATTGTATTTACCAAATAAAAGTGAAATCACACATGTAAGTAGGTTGCTTTTTCAAGGAGCTTTAACAGTGAATAGAATGTCTTAATGCAGAGGTGATTTGGCTTAATCAGTATACTGTTACATCTTTATTCATACTTTTTTCCTACTTATTGGGACTCAGGTTACTTCCTGGATAGAACTGCATCATACAAAAAGAGAGATAAATTTGTAATTACAGTCTGTAAGAGCTAACAAGTCTTGTGCCTCGAAGTACAACATTAGTGATGTGTTGTTATCATTCCCACATGTATCCCAGCATAACTGAGAAGATCCAGAAAACTGTTTCATTTGCCATTCTCTGAGATAAGCAGCTTGAGCTTTTGTTGCAAGGTGCTAGATCTGCTGGACCAACAATCTGATACAATAATCTCAGCACTGCTGGTTAGTCTTGTAAAATGTGCCCAAGAACGATGAAGCTTCAATCAGGTACACGCGAACAGTGAAACCATTCTGCCTTGGTAACAGAAAAAATATGTGAGGCAATCTGTTGGATCAAAATAAAGCTACACAAAACTGGGAGATGATATTTGGCTTCTGATACAGAGTAGTTAAGTTCTTTGTCAACAGTTTCTTCCTTTTGATCGTTTATTAGTTTACATTTCTGTAGATGCAAACTTAGAGGTTTTCTGTACCAAGGAGAACCTGCTGTTGTAAATATGGCTTTAATTATGTCCAGAAGTAAAAGCTGCACCAAATGCCTTCAAGTTAGCCTTGTCCCCAGGGGAATTGACGGCTTCTTGGATCTGGTGATGATCAGCAAGAATTAGTTGAGTGTTAAAGCTGCTTACATTGGGAAGCCTGTAGCCTGCCTGTGCATGCCCTACCCTGAGCCACGCTGGAAGCACCAGCTTGGTTACAGCTCTGGTTTTGATGTAAGGATATGCTTTTAAATGGTTTTAGACTTGGTATTCTTAACAGATTCAAACCAGATCAGTATTGAATTTCTTGTGCTAGCTTTATTTTTCTTCTAGAGAGAATTTTTTAAGTGGGAAGGTATTTCTGTCTCTTCTAATTTTTGTGAGGTTTCAGTGAGCTACTACAGATCAAAGTGAATTTCCCTCTCAGGCTCTGAAGCCCTCCTGATAAGGGAATAATCTGTGTGTTGGCTGAACTTCAGTCTTGGTGCCAACTACACTAAAAATTACATTGCACTGAGAGAGAAATGCACAAACAGTTCTGATACTTTGCAGATCTCTGCATGGGCAGGGCAACGACACTTAAATGAGGTTTTATCTGTAAATGAGCATTCACTCTGCAAACAGGACTGTTGAATGGGTGCACTACGCGGGAGATTTGTGCTGTAGGTGACAAGACACAGTGGGGAGCAGAATTTGCAGCCAGAAGCTCCTCTCCTTCCTGACATGCATTTTGCAAAGAGTAGAGGACTCCTCTCTGGTACTGGATGCTATTGGTCCATTGGGTGCCATAATGTACAGTATTAAAAAGCAATTAAAAGATAATATACATTTGTTGAGCCCAGCAGCCTGATATTCCAAAGGGTGATGCCAAAAATGCTTTCTTTGTAGAGCTGTACAGCAAAGACTCTCAAGAGTTTGCGATTTTAGGTAAATGTAACAGTGGAACTGTAAGTATTGTTTCTGGTATTGAAGATTTAAAAGGCTAACAATATATTCTTTAATATATAACTACATGCCTGAAGTGTCTTGTGTCATGTAATGCAGGATCATAGATAGTTTCCTTCGAGATTCAAATGGTAACAGGCATTTGTGAAGCTGTAGGGCTTTCTCCCTGTCATTCTATATCTGAAGGGTTGCTTCATGTCAGATAAGTCCTCTAAAGCCAGAAATAATATATTTTAACAGGCCTCACTTTCATTTAAGCTTATGACAGACACATAGGAGCCACACTGTGTGGTACGTTGTGTTAATAACATCTTTGGGGAAGCAAGCAATGCCCAAGGGAGGAGTACTTTTAACTATTGGTTTGGTAATGAGATGTTTAGTTACCTTTATTGGTCTTTTATTCCTGTTTCATTATTCAATACACATTTTTCTATCACTTGTTAAATACTTTGGCCCTGAAATACAGCTTGTTCATATTAGATGGAATAGATGCACTTGTGAGGCTGGACCTGAGCTGAAATTTCATTTTGTGTAGGCATGGTATCTTTGGTGTCTTGTATGTTACAGATGATGAATTGCATTCAAGAAAAATTCTTTATCTTCGTGAAATGGGTAGTTCTTGCTTGGTGGGGGAAGTTCTGTGTGCCTCCCAGTCTCTCTCCATTTCCCTTCCACCAATGACTTCATGATGAAAACAATAGCTTTTTGAAACTGTAATTAAGTAGAAACCTGATTGCTGATTTCTCTTCGAAAACAATGTGTAAGTAGAACCAGAGGAGTGCAATGTATTATATCCTGCTAATGAATTTACCTCTGCTTCACATTATTATAATACACAAAATATTTCACTTCTTTACGTCAACACTGAAATGAATTACATAAATAAAAGGCTTCTGGAGCTGTAGGTCTTCTCTTAAAAGTCATTAACACTCATTCGGTATTTTACAGTAGGTGCCTGCAGGTTTTGCACTGATACCACTTTTACATGGTTCTTCTCTGGGCTTTGTCTTATGCCTTCTGCCAAACTTTAAATGAAAATAATTCTAAACTAGCATGAGGTGAATTAACCTTTAAAGTGATCTTTAAAAACTAAAATAAATCTATCTATTCATCTGTTGTAAAGGATTGCAGATTTTTAAGAGATTTTTTTTTTAAAAGACTTTCAGCTCAATTTTCTCTCTCCAACTGCACTATATTGGCTACTGTATAACTACATGTATATTCTTTTTCCCTTATATTAGGGCACAAGGTATTTGATGCTGATTTGCATTTACCTCTTATAAAGAAATTCTGTCCTCACTATGACTGAGTAGCCATAGTCTCTGCTTTTCTTTCCCTTATATCATTAAACGCATGTGGTATTGGGCAAACAAACTCAACCTAAGATTTAACAATAGCAATCTTTTAAAAATGTAGGAAATCTTATTGAGGGATGTTGCATGGACAGGAATGTTGTGTCAGGACAGGGGGCTTTAAAAAAAAAAACAACACATCAGTTATATCTTGCACTCTGTTAACAATTCTGTTAGAAAAGGCAACAAGAAACCTCCCATTCATCCACATTTAAAGTCATAAAAACACCCAGAAGTATATGATGTGCATTTACCAGGGGAACTACCAGCTGGCAGGAGGAGGAGAAAAATGAATGTATGACCCTATCATTGACTTTCAAGGGGTGGCTGAATTTTGGGCCACCCAGTCACACAACCATGCTGGTTTTGGTGGCTTACTTTTTGACACAGGTGTCATCTTTTGTTTGTGGGAAATTGTTCTCATTCAGCCTGCTAACTCTGAGCCAAACCCTGAGCATGGTTGACATTGCAAGGGTTTGGCTCGTTATCAGCTTGGTAGTGCAAAATGTGAAAAGTAATTGGCTATCAGAAAAAGAAAACAAATTAAGATATGGTTCAGTGAAACACAATGGCTTTGTGGTTTTCTTTGGAATTGGAATGTTTCTTTAGTATCTGCCATATTTCAGTTGCTGAATGACAAATGGGCTATAATTATAAAGAAGTGTTTTTTCTTTTCCAGGCTCCCCTCTAGCCTTTGAGAGGGTGGTTACAGGCAATACTTTGAAAAAATGTGCTGAGACTCTGCTGGTGTAAATCAGTGCAGCTCTGGTTACTTACATGTGTCTCACTGCAGGCACCTTCCTTGTTGGCACCATACATCACGGAACCAAATTGTGCCCACGTAAAATCCCTCTCAGAGCAGGTTGTGTCCACATGTGTTACAGAGTTTATCATTTCAAACAGTTTTGGATGCAGGTGACACTGAACAAAAGTGCCATTACAAGCAATCTGTGGGTATTACAAATTGATTTGAAGTCTGTTCTGAACCACAGTGGGTCTGTTATCCAAAAACTTACTCTGGAGGACAATATTGTGCCATATAAAAACATAAACCCATTCATAAACCTGCTCTGATATTCTGGCTATATATCTACTAGGGAAGATAATAAATGGTCAGGTATCAAGTAGTCATATTACCTTCTCTTTCCATTTAATAAATAAAGGAGCAATGTTTAATACACCAGAATCTTCTCTTTCCCCTTCCCTCTTTTACTTATATCTGAACTGCATATCACATGCCAGAAGTGGATTTTCTGAAGAGCATCTTGATTGCCAAAATTGTTGCTTATAATCTGTAGTTCAAATTCAAACATCTTTCATGTTGAAAATGTTTAAAAATCATCGTGAGACAATTTGAGGTGATGTTTTTAGAGACAGGTTATGAGAATGTAAGATTGATGTGTCTTACCTGTCTGCATGTTTTCTGAAAGACTTCAAGCCTAATAGCCGATTTCTCCTCCCCTCCTAAGAACTGATAGAAATATATAGCTTTTTTTATCATTGTATAGTTTGTATTTCAGGGAAACATCCCCTTTCAGCCTGGTCAGTAGGAGGCATGCACGTGCCAGAAGTATAGTTTGCAATACGGCTAATTTGAATAGAGATGGACTTTAATACCTGTTTAAGTGTTTCCTGAATCAGTACCCTGGAGTATATCTTAATTTAGCAAGATGCTGAGCACTTGGCAAAAGATTGTCTTCAACTATCACTGACATTTATACAAGCTGCTGATCCTCAGTATCTTTCTATAAACTGAATGTGAATCTTCAGATAAGCTTAGTGATTTAAAAAGATTTCAGGTTTTCAAGACCTACCATTAGTCTGCCTTGATTAGGTCAGCTGCTTTTCTAATTTGGTAAATGGCTATGGTTAAATAACCTATGCATTTAATTTGACCTATATAGAAAATTTTATATAATCTCACCTGGGTTTTAAATATGTACATTAAAATGCTGTCAAGTAATTCCTGTGTCCACTGTTTGTGTATTGCCATTATGTATGTGATTTGCACAGACAACAGAAAATCAAAAAAAAAAAAACCAAATCTCTCCTGAATTCTTAATTCTAATTGCCTTTTTATTGTTATTGTCATTTTACTATAAGAGAAAAGTAACCAACTGAAAATAGGCTGCATTAGTTTGAAACTACCTGGGGAGTACTGGACAAAATCATTATTAATAAGTGGAGAAAAAAAAAAGAAAAAAAAGAAAAAAAATCTACAATATAAATAAATAAAAGAAATATATTCTGTTTCATAAGAAGATGTCCAGAACAAGAGTTTTCATTCAGGAATTGAGAGTAGGAGTTACCTGACTAGGCTCTTAATGCGGTAGGTATTTTCAAGTGTTTGAGTGTGAAAGAAACAGTTCCAGTGTATACAATATTATGTTTCATTCTTGTTGCTTTGGTTCTTCCTTTCCCAGTCTTCTGAGTTCTCTATTTAAAATAAGTCACAGGCAATAGCATAACTGAATTCTCTAGTTGTCAATTACTGGAAGAAAAATGCCTGGTTTTCACTATGCACTTTAGAGTGCATATATATATATATATATATATATATATATATATATATATATCACTGCATCGCAGTATTTCTGACAGTTGAGGTTTGTTTCTGAGTACATCAGAGAGAACTAATAATATATAGTGTGAGAACATAACAAGAATTATTCACAGTGCTTTTTCTGGGCACAACATGATCCAAATAGCTGTGGTGTATACTCTAAAACCTGTCAGTGATGGAGCAGAAAAGCACAAGGTAAATTCTTAACAAAGAGTGTAGTATTGTGCAGTAGGTATGTTCTCACATAAATATGGTGGCCTTCATGATAATTACATCCAGAGGAGAAATAAAAGGCATTTTTCAAGGCATCTATATATTGTGCTGAAAGTTTTTGGTAGATTTCTGTATCTTTTGTTCGGTGAGAAATCAGTTGACCACGTGAACTTTCAATTTGATTAAAGTTTACTGTGTCATAAAGAGGGACTTACGTTTTTAAAATAACATTTGCTCAATTCCTTTAAAGATATTTGAAGATATCCTGCAGTTACTCTTACTAAGATATTTTTTTGATGTGTTGTGAGTTGTAATCGTATGCCTGCAGTACAAGGCTGTGTGTTTAGGACACTGGTCTGAACTGATCCAATTCACATACTGCATGTATTTGCTAGCCTAGTGAGAATGGGCACAGCCCGCTTCCCAGGTCAAGTGTGGGGTGAAACACACATAGGAGACATGCCTGGGATGTGCTGTCATTAGCATTCAGGCTAACAGATGTTGTCACTACCGTCACACTGTCTTGCCTTCTCTTTTTCTCTCTTTCTAGTTCTTCATTCAAACACGCCTTCCTTCTGGCTCTCCCATTTTTCTGATGCAGGTGACCTCCTGCTTCCTGGAACTAAACAATTAAAAAATTGTCTAGACCTGTTTTGCTGGGTTAGTTTTCTGCAATGGTTCATCCATAAAGCAATCTGTTAAAGCCAGTATGTGTGGCAGTACCACTCTGTGATGGATGGGATTGTTTAAGGCTGCTGCCTTAAACTATCTCAAACCAAAGGCTTCTGGTAATATCTGGTTAACCATGGTCTGACCTCTGGCTGTATGCCTCTCCTGTCCTATACTGGCACTCCTGCACAGAAAATTGAACCCTTTTCTCCCAACTATTAAAAATCTATTTTTTTAAAAAAGGAAGTTTTTAGGTTTAGTAGGCAGAAACTGGGCAGTGCAGCATCAAGAGTCCACTGCTGTTTGTAATCTACACCCGTGTAAAAATTTTCTTATATTCTTAAGTAGCAGGCAGTTTTGCTGCTATGGCATTGTCTGTTTACAAGGGTGCTATTTTTGTGGCTCCATTTATACGCTGGCAAAAGCCCTGTTGTAGATTTGAATATGCCAACAAGAGAATGGTTTTGCCCATACTTAGCTGACAGCATTAGAAATTAATGAGAGCTATAAATAATAGTTAAAAAAAAAAAAGAGTAACAGTAAAAGCTGTATCTAAATTCTGTATATCTGTATTCACAGACTTTGCTAGTATAGTTTCTAATAGTGTTGTCTTCTGTTATATTCGGCTGCAGAATTTTAGTCCACAGCCCTTCAGCTCCGTAATCTTTCCACCCTGTGGGCCTCCTTTGCAGAAGATCTGCTACTGCATATGGTTCTATGAGATCTGAGAGGTCGTTGAGTCAGGTTTTGTTCTGAAAGCATTTTTAGTGTCAAAAAGTGACAGTGCTTAGTGCTTTTCCTGAGAGGTACCATTGTCAGGAATATAAATCAGCGAGTTTGCTTTAGACAAGTTTAAGTATGTTCAACTGGTAATATGGAACCATGTCTATCCTCTCTCACGCATTTTCATAATGTTACTTTCTGTTCTTGTGTATGAAAAGGTTATGTTTACTGTTACGAAAGCTACTGTTCATCAGCTCTTGCACTCAGACAGTGCATTCGCTATGTGCCTGAAAGGACTCAAGTGCCGGTGTCGAATAGTTCTAGGAGGAACTTGGAAGCACCTTTAAAAACAGATGTGCTTTAATTTTCTCTTGTATTATACACTTGGTTTATTCTGTTTTCTAGTAGCTTACTTCTGTTCAAGAAACATTCAGGAAGAAACACAGGGATAGATAAATAGATAATTTTATAAAAGGAAGAAAAAGAAGCCTTCTTCAAAATGGAATTAATTGTATTGTAACTCATTTTCATCATAGAACATATGTTTGTTGTTTTTCCTCCCCCTTCATATCCAGAATGTAATTGTTTTACAGCAACTGATAACTGTGCTCCTCTCATAAGAGAAAGGAAAGTTTCTTAAATTTTGTATCATTAAAATTTTGTATCAGTAAAATCAGAGGGAATGCAGCCAGGGTTTTTGTCAGTCCATTAGTTATCCTTCATATCTCATCTTGGTGTGCGTACATAAAACAAGTTGCCCTAGTTACTTAAAAAGAGGCCTCAATAATTTGGATACTCAAGATCCTGGGTATTTTGGTACAGTCTGCTTTGGTCTGATGACTAAGATATTTGGTGAATAACATTGCTGTGCTGCTGAACCAACTGGTTGGAGAGCACTGGTATTGCTCCTTACTCACAGGGATGGGTAGAGACATGGTCCTGCTGACCTCACTTTATCATACCACTTTGTCAACTGCTCAGCACTTCCAAGCAGTGTAATAGCTGTAGCCAGGGTAAATTCTCTTTTGTTTGTTTTGTATAGTTTTTCCATGAAATCCATGCAGTACACTATTGTATAAAGAGTATTTATCAGCCCAGTGAATGTAGCTGAAAACTCAGAATACTGAAACTGCTGTTTCCTACTGGAGTCGTCTCTTCTTTAGGCTTCCTTTGCTGCTGGTACTTTCAGTGCAGCTTCCTACCACTTTTGCCTTACGTTATCTTCTTCTTGCCAATGCTTTCATGTTTTTGTTGCTTCTGCAGCCTTTTAACTACCCTAATGATAAAATCCTACTGCTATTCTGCATTCATCATATAGTCCAAGAGATCAGCTGCACCTACACTGTTGAGAAGTTGATTTTTCTCTCTAACTTATGTGTTTAGTTACCCTCGTTTCACTGGTGTAACATCTCCATATGTGCTATTTCAGTGAAGTCTTTAAAGCTTACCTATGAAGTGTTGTGTTTTTTTTCCTTATAATTGCAGCATTGCTCATGTTAAAGAATGAAATAGTCATTTTAATGTTCTTGTACCTGACCCACAATCATTATTCAGCCTTTCATGTTGTCGGTATTTCAGGCCATATATCTTAATATATTGGAGGTGGTGGTTAAGCAACTATACCTCCATTCTTTCTCTTCCTCTCCATCGTTATTGACCATTAGTGGTTCAGAAGTTCTTTGTCACGTGTCTGTGGTAATTCTTTCCTTGATTTGCTTATACTTTCTATTTACTTATTTATTTATTAATCCATTTCTCCCTCTGTGTTGTTGTTGTTGTTTTGGGGTTTTGTTTTTTTTTTTTTTTTTTTCTGAAAAAGGGTAGACCACAGAATGCAGGTGTTAAGCAGCTCTGGATATGCAGATATGTTGAGCAGCAGGATATGCCTTCATTCGTTCACATTTTGTCATTGATTCTTTTGGTGCAAGCCCTCTGAATTCCTTTTGGCATTGTAAGCAGTACGTTCTACAAATTCTCTCCAGTCCCTTTCACAGCTCCCTTTCACAGCCTCCTTTCCTGGTGAGTAGAGAGGAACAGTTGGTTTTCAGCAGCTCCAAGGAAGTAGTTCCCTTTTGCCCAAAAAAGAGTCTGCAAAGAGCAAAGATTGCCAGTGCGGCTGGCTTGCGCGTGGCTTAAAGCACATTCAAATGGAGACAGTAGATGAGTACACCCTAATCCCTCTTGCCTGGTGTTTTTGAGAGCTCAGAAGTCATGGCCAAAGTTACTGAGTGAACTAATGTCAAAGAAAACAAATGGGCTCACTGAAGCTGTGAGTGCAGCTGCCTCTTCCGGTTGAGTGACACCTGCTTCCACCTTCATTTAAATAAGCAAAATGAAAAGTCTTAGGCCACCTGCCAACTGATTGTTAAAGCTACAGCTGCTAAATAATCAATAAATTGCTAAATCTCACAGTTCCTAATTTTCAGGAAATTTAAGTCTCAGAATTTGGCATTCTTTCAAAACTCACTTCCCATCTCTACCCCTCCCCCTTGAATTCCTCATCAAAGAAGTATTATTAGATTGTCATTTCAGAATCACATAGCATGGTGTTTATTTCTAAAATGAAACAACAGTGTAATATGACAACAGGTATGTTACTACTTAATGGCAAACAGAAATACAATTGGCTAAAATCACCTCAATTTCAGCCACAAGGTGTTTGGTGTTACTGTGGGTACCAATTCTCTCTCTTGACTGCCCAAAATTCAATCAGGGCTTTTTAGTCAGACTGGGGAAGGCTGCCAGCCTAGGAAATAGGTTTGCTTTTGACCCCACAAATTCCAGCTTTCTAGTCCTGGGGAGGAATACACGCATGGCTTCTTCTGAATTAGCAGGCTGCAATGCATGGCTAATCTATGGCTTTTGAGCCATACAGTGCTACAGAGCAGCAGTAGTCTATGTGCTGGAGCTGCGTCCATGAGCAGCAGGGCTCTGCTGGTGTTATGGAGAGACTGGGAGGAGAGGAGAGAGCAGTCCAGAAAGGACGTACTGACCATCCTGGTCACAGGCAGCATCCAGCAGTGGAGTAGTGGATCCCATGAGGAGTTCCTGTCATCTGCAAGCAAGTTCTGCACCTCCATGTTACTGTGGTTGTCTAAGGGTATTTGGTAAGTCTCCAGGTTCTTCCCATATGAACATTTCGACATGGTATCAGGAAAAAGAGCCCATCACACTTGCTGGACTTCCAAGGAAATGGCTAAAGAAGGTGTCAGGAAAACGGGGTATGTGTTCTAGTGAATAATTCATTGGAAACTTGCAGTGTGCTCTGGAGGACGGTGTGCTAGCTCATTAGGCTGCAGTGGAAGATACAGATTTTGTTCAGCCACAGCCTTCCCGTTAATCTTACTGTGTTCTGGATGAGAATTAGCATCTCCCTGGTATTCTGCCCTGAGCTTACTTAAAATATCCCAGCTGCATTTCTGGCCAGTGTCTGTCCATCAAGATAGGCTGGCATTTTCCCCATTATTGTTAGAATTTTCTATACTACTTGGAAACTTCCATTTTTCATTCTGTTTGCATGTTCTGTTCCTATGATTCAGAAGGATAGTCAGAAGTATAAAACTCTGGCTTTTTTAGCAGCAGAATATTGCTGTTTGGGATGAATTCCGAATGCACCAAGCATCGTGCTGCAGTGTGTTGTAGGTGGCACACTTGAAACTGAATCACTTGAAGAGTTTTTTTAGTGATAAGGTTAGGTGTTTTTAAAAGTGATTTGAACTGGGAATTCTGGTAAGGTTCAGTGCAGGAAATCAGCAGGATATTTAGACATCCAGGAAAAGTGCACTTATGTCCGCCACATATACCCAGCACAATTGGAGTTCATTATTAATGCATTCACTGTTTCAGAAATGTTGTAACACCTGGACCCACACATTCTTCAAATGGCAGCATGACTGGCTGCCTTCATTTACTGCAGATTGAACAAATGGCTGCTTAAAAAAAACTTGACAGAATACCCACTGCTTCACTGAGCACCATGTGGCTGCATGAATCTCTTCAAGATTGAGATTGTTGCAAGATCAAGACCTTAGCTGGCAAAACAAGGACTGGGCAAACTTCTGGATGGTGTGATCTGGTTCTAGTATCGTGCTGTTCTGTGATGCTGAGCACCAGGCTTAATATATAGGTCTTGGTATATGTTATATCCCCAGAATTTTTAGGTGAGAAAAAGAATTTTCTCGATATCACCATTTTTTTTCCAGACCGCGAGCTCAGGAGTTCACTTAGCCCAGCTACGATATTCTATCTGACTTAGTACAGCAGCTTTCCTTTGCACTGCAAATGTGTTTCTGTCGTGTAATGAGCAGCCATTGTGCATGCATATGTTGTTGCTTGTGCATAAGGAATGACAGGTCCTGGTGCGGTGTCATAATGAGATACACTCGTTCCTCAGATGTGTTGTGACTGGGCACCAGGCCAGAGAGGAAGGGTTTCCAGTATCCAAGAAGTACAGTGCTTCACTGCTCAGAGTGGGATTTTGCTCTGGGAAAATGTAGATTGGTTTCTATGAAAACTAAACCATTGGGTCAGGTCCTGGTGTGGTGACAATCCTTGTCAGGAATGGATCTGATCCTAAACGTTCTGATTTGTTCAAATAGTTTTAGTTAAACAGTGGCATACTGAATAAATGCCATTTTATTTTAAATAACAATGTTTTCTTTGCTAATTTTAAGATGATTCATAGGAATTTGCATGATTTCAGTCTGTTAATTATCTAAATAAGCTCTCTGGCATTAAGCCCTTAGGTATCCCAAGGAAATGGTGTATCTTTGCCCATGCCAGTGAGATTGGACACTGTGACACTTGCTAGGAATTTGTGTGTGTGTGAACTGAGCCAGCTTTATGGCCTTCAAAAAGGGTCTGTGATCCAAAAGCACCACTACTTTTCTGATAAGCCAGCATTTCCAGGAAAAAAAATAAAAAATAAAAAACACACCAAAAACCAAACCAAAACAACCCTGTATAGTACATACCGGATATTCAAATGAACCAGCTGCTGAGCCAGCACAGTGGGATTTCTGGAAGTACGTTTCATAAAAGCATCACACAGGATTTTGGCTTTTTTTTGTTTTGTTTTGTTTTGTGGTTTAAAGAAAAAAGTCAGTTAAAAAAAAAAAATCCTGAAATCTTTAAAGAGCATAGTTAGAAGAGGTTTGTCTGTGGGTGGGTTCTTCCAAAGGCCTTACAACACAAACAGGGTGGCAAATCTGACCTGCAGAGTATATACCTTTCTGTACACAGTAAATCAGAGCAGATTTTAGGGGATATGTAAACAAACATGACTTGTGAGCTAAGAGGTCCTTCTGACAATTACTGTCCTCCTTCTCCTTTGCAGTGAAGGAAACAATTCTGTTCCCAAATGGTAAGGAAGAGACCTATCGTCACATAAAGCAGAAGCAGGTGCTTCTTCCCATGTTTTAACACCAAAGTCTTCCTTAGTGAAGTCGTTCCATCTCTGCTATTGGATTGCTCACAAGTGACAATGCTAGAAGAGCAAACTTCTCTCCTTGGAAGAAGGGAAGAGAAGTCTGTTGAGGTCACCTGTAGTCTTATACATGAGTTTTCTTCCCAGTGCTTTCCCAATCCACAGCTTCGAGGCGTACAAAAGCTTTCAAATTCTCTTCTCTTGTTATTAAGACTCAGTCTCATCCTATCAAGCTGCTTTATAGTTTCTGCAGCTCCAAAGCAGATACTATAGTTTAAATGTCAAGGATTTTTTATTCTGACAATTCGATTATTTGTTGGTTGAAGGAGACTCCTCAGCACAGGTGGCTGGGAAAGCTGGAGGAACAGGATCCCAGTTCTGCTGCTTCAGCTCATTTGGGCCTGGAGCAGCCCTCACAAAGGAGCCCTCTTTAAACTTTGGAGATAACCAGTGTCTCCTTTTAGCATGTGCTACAGTTTCTAATTAAATTGTTGCATGTTTTCACTGGTTTGAGGGAAAGTGCAGTCTCTCTCAGGAGTTTGCCTTTTTTCCCACCTCTTGCTGCTACTTTCAGGTCGTCTGTCTACGGTTTGAGCTGTCATTGTCCTTAACTGCTCAGCCAGGGGAGAGTTTTGTTTAATTAGTAGGTCCTTTCTGGAATAAATATTTTACTTTGAATGACAGAAATAGCTCTGTCAATGAGATGACTTCTAGAAAAGAATTATATCCATAATCCAATCTAAACTTGAGAGAGAGAAACCAGAATCATTTCATCTAAATTTTACAATGAGACAAAAAAGCCAGTGTGAAACAACTTGTACTGGGCTATAGCATCCTCTTCCTAAAGCTAATCAGCAAATCTCATCACAACACCCTATTTTAGTAACTTTCTGCTTTCATAAAGGTTCACATGGTGGAAGAAAGTGTTTTTTGATGAAGTGATTCTTAATAAAACATTGCTGTGAATGAAACAAACACTAAAAGCAGTAAGAAAACAAGATCTGACAAACTTCTTGTGAAAACAAATTAAGGACTATATGTAATTTTTGCCATTCATTTTTTGAAGTAAGGTTTCAATATTTTAGATCTCAAGGACAATGAATAGGTCCTTATTTTTTGTGAATTACGTCAAATAAATATATTGTTGTCATCCTAGCTGACAGACTTTTTCTGTAGACAAAGGTGGGATCTCAGAATGACCAGTGCCTTCCCCAAGTTAAAATATGTTCGTCCTTTAACAAATGTGTAAGTGCATTACACAAACGGATAGATTTATTGTCCCTTAAGGAAACTGAAGAGCTAAGCTCCTGATGTGAATAAAAGACTGGTACTGAGATGATTCCATCTCTGTCTCTATCTTTTGGATGTTAAACTTGACACTCAGCTGTCATCCATTGTGCCCAGCAGAGAGTAGAAGGAAGCGTAGCTGCAGTTGTTAGTCAGCAGAGTCAGCATGCATAATACACAAATAGTTGCTGATTTTTTTCTTAACCCATTAGGGAAAATGCTAAGCTGAAGGACGAAGTTGCTCCTTCACTCCTCATTACTACGCTTTGTGCTCACTGACATTAGCAGGTGGTAATACAGCACTTTCCCCAGTGGTTGAAGATGTGGATAAGGTCTACCAAACAGTGAACCCTCAGGAGGGGAGTGCGGCACTAGTTGGATCCCCTGGGCAAATGGCTCATCACCAGGAAAGACTGAGAGAGAGAGAGAGAGAGAGAGAGATCAGCTAAGCTTCTCTCTTCCAGCTGGATGGGAAATTCCATGTTCAGAGCAGTGGGCTCTATGAGTGGTGGAGCAGCCATAGAGAAACCCTGGAATTTGCACTGCTTCTCAAGAGCTAAATCTAAAACAGTGACTTACTTTTGTCCAACTAAAATGAAAAAGACACCTAGGGTTTTGACTAAGTTGAAGTTTCAGTACGAATGTATGGTTTGGCAGAAAATAGCAGATTTTTGCTGAAAAATAGAACATCAGAAGCTTTCAAATCTCATTAAAAAAAAAAAAAAGAGAGATTGCTGATTTGGAAATGGCTCTGCTATACTTATTCTCTTACTCTCTTTATTAAGTTCAGTTCCTCAGACAGATACAGTGTGCTCTGGTGTCTCACAGCCAAGGACATGCACTAAATGCAGTGTGTTTTACTCAGCAAATAGGAAGACTGGAACTGAAATCTTGACCTTTGGAAGGAAAAATAAAGTAAAATAAATAAAAATTATATACAGCTTGTAACTTGTTCTAGTTAAAATTCTAGGGTCTTTTTCAACAAAAGCATCTTTTTATTGAAGAAAAATATAATTCACTCTCCTGATATTTTTTTGACTGAACTTTATTTATTCACCAAGTTGACCTAACATGAAAAGACTTGAAAGTTCAGCAAATTGCTTAGCCTGATTTCCATAAATTTTGTCTAAGGAAAAGCATCTCATTTGCATGCTGATCTTGTTTTTCATTCTGCTCTGTTGCTAGAAAACCCTGCATAATAACACTGGCTGCACATTCTTTGTCTTGTTGAAATCCAGACCATTGCCTTCCATGAGTATTGTGATATTTAACAAAGAGTTAAAGCACTATTTCAAGAATATACAGCTTCATATATTCAGAAGTCACAGTACAATGGAAATGCTTATTCTTTACTAATTATGCCAGGACTTGGGAAAGATGTGCACTCCTGCTCATCTCACAAGAGATTCAGATGGTTTCTCTGGACAAATTGTTACCCAGAATGACCTTATTACATAGCAGTAACAGGGAATGCTTTCGAAGCAGAATGCAGGACAACATGACTAATTGTGTTGATGGACTGGTATAATGCTCGCCATAAAATAATGATTCCCTTGGACACAAGGGAGCACGTTAATTACGTGAATGATGAGTCTTTGTAAAATCAGATGGAAAAAGCCTGCGAGACTTTTTCTTTTATCAAAAAGTTATAGCAATGGAGTAGACCTTAATGCATTTGTGTTGTGTTTCCTGGGCAATCTTTCTATATTATGCTTGTATATGGAGATTTGAACAGCAGGTTCTGTTTTCATAACTTTACGTATATTGTTGCTGCCAAACTGTAAAAATGTCAACTGGCAGTGAGGGTATTTGGCCCTTAGTACCCTCATGTATTGTAAATCTGTTATTTTCATATAAATAGATTTCTCACCATGCAAATTAGATCAGAATCTGATCCTGATTTTGAACAGCAAATTTCAAATGACAAATTAAGGTCATTTTATCTTGTTTGTTAGGGAATAAATGAGTCCAGAGTGTTTCATGTTATAATTGTGTGTATTGTGGAACAGCAAAACCCCAGGAGGGTCTGGAGTTTTCATTACAGGAGCCGTAACCCACTTGGCCTGTGGCAAACACTAAATCGATTCCAAATTTGAGAACTGTAGATTATTTTTGTGTAAATAATTCAGTTAAAAAAAATAGGATATGAAAGCATACAAGTTGAATGTTTACCTTGCTGATATGCAAATTATCAGTAGAAAAAGTGCACAAGTTAGTCTTATTTTTTCCAAACAATTCCCTTATTTCTAATCTTAAACTGGGGCTTGAATGCTGTGACAGTGGTTATTTTTGTGTTTTTTGGAACAGGCACAAAATTGAAAGAAAGAGTGTGAAAATGTAGAAGAGACAGAACGCTTGGTGGCATGCCTAGGATGAGAAGTGGTTGCCCATGAAGGGGTAGTTGGGGCTGGGAGGTCAACCATAAAACAAACAGCTCTGGTGTTAGGTGGCTGTCCCAGGCTTTTGTATCTTCTGTAGCTTTAACTTCCACCAGTAGCTGCAAGGTTAGGCTTGTTCTCTGGCACTGGCTGGGTAACCAGTGGTTTGCTACAGCCAAATTGCTCATGTAATTGGTTAGATGCCTTTCTGTAGTGCCAAGATGTTGCCCTGTTCAGGTCTGGACAATCGCTTTTTGCTAAGGACAGTGTTTTCGTGTAAAAATAGAAGGTTGTTGGGCTCTCCCTTCCTCCTCTGCTTTCTTCTTCGATGTCGGTCCCTTAATAATCGTTTGCAAGCTGCAAACCAAGGCAGATCCTTCTCCATGGTGGTGTTATGTGGACTCCACATTGCTCTGTTTGTAGCAGGTGTCAAAACTCATTGCTTTAAATTGCCTAATCCCATCTCATCAAATGGGATTGAATGCTGCTTAGAAGCATCACTTGTGGAAGGTGCTGCTTACCAATCACTTTATGTTGACATACATGTGGGCAGCAAGTGTATGATCTTATTAAAAACACAGTTGTTTCCCTGTTGCCTTCTCCTCTTTGTTTGTTGATTGATAGTCACATATTGTGAATTTCTGCATTGTACATGTTAAAAAGTGTATGGAATAAGGATGATCTTTATAGTGTTTGTACAAAGCATTGAAATACAGTGTCTGGATCATTGCCTGAAGTACCAGCTGCCCCTACCTGAAAATGGTAGGCATTTAGATGATAGAAAATCCTGTTTGTTTCTAAACTGAGTGCTACCCTTGACAGAAGGTATAAATGTTGTAGGCAGTCTGAGTACTCCATTGCACAGAACTCGTTCATAGCTGGCTCTTAAACACTGTAACAGCAGATGTGCTGGAATATTATTAAAGAAATGGATTGGAAAGCTGGTGAAACAAACAACAACAACAAAAAAACCTGAATCACACAAAACTATGAGTCATTACAAAAGTGATCTCCCATCAAGCCTTCTGCTGCTGGGCCTAATGTTACTTTGAAAATCAGAATAATTTGTTTTGTAGCTCTAAGTTCTACATTAAGTTGGTCTGATAAAGATTCTACCTTTCACTGGAAGTTTCAGATTTTGTTAGCGGGTTTTAATACTCAGCTGCACAATGCCTTAGCTGCCTATGTCTCACCTAAAATAAGAGATGATTACAAACATACATTTGGAAGGAAGTGGCTAATTTTATTATATTCATAGCATTTTGTGAGAGAGTATTCCTTTGACTTACTAAGGGGGGCTGCAAAGTTGGTGACCGTTTTTCTCAATTTGAACTGAGAGGATTGAAGAAGCTCTGTTTCTAATCCACGGGCTCCCTCTCCTGGCCTGGTAATGCTTGGCGCCAGCAGCTTCGTCTATACGGAAGCCAGGTGAAAGTTATTTGCAAAAGCAAATTGATTTAATCATAACATAGTGGGTCAACAGCATTTCTGAACTTCTTTTATGCTTAATCAGAGCACTATTCTCTCCCTAATAGCAATAATGAAGTGAATACTGGTGTTGTGATGAATCAGGGTTGGAGGGCCAGGTTTAACTTATTCAAATGCTGATTAAGTCTTGTTTCACAAGTACTGAAAGCGATGTTCTGCAAATAATATTTACAAATACAATCAGTGAACTTGCATCTCCAAATAACCACATGAACATATACTGTCTAATTGAACTGATAGTGTCATCTTTGTTTCTCTGACACCTTGGTGCTCTGCTTTCAATTCATGCAAACAGTTCAATTTAGATGTAATTTCTTGTATTTGAGGTATTATGCATAGTGTAGAAGCATCTTTGTGTTATTATTCTTATATTAGAAACATGTTAATAATGTAAACTGCTTAAGAAACTTGAGGCCTTAGAGTCATAAAACTCACCTTGTAGGAAAGAGTTGCCTCTATTTAAGAAGTCACCACTTCTACCTCAAGTTTTTAAGCCAATTTCATAATGTTATGAAATAAATTTCTGGCACAATGAAGAGACTTTCATTTGTGCTCCAGCTTCCTAGTCTTGCTTCTAAGAATTTTTTAAGCTTTAATTTATAGACAAGAACAAATGTTTACATAGCTAGCTTGGTGCTTATTTTGTGCTGGTGTGAGTGACCACACAATGTCACAGTGACGCAAGCTGTGCAGGTCCAAAAGATTTATCCAGAAGATCTGCAGTGCAGGTAGGGGCAGGGCTGGCAGAGGGTTTTTGTACATTTATGACAATGCAAAAGAAGCACCATACTGGTGTGAAATGCTTTCACTTTACAATATCAGCCTTTTATTCCAGGGCCTGAGCTATTGCTATTTACAATAGCAAATATTGAAAACAGTCCCTAGAATTTTCATTTGTGTTAGAAAACATATGAAGATTTGTAACAGGAAAACACTGGTGAAATATCAAATTCCACAACTCAGAATACCACTTCTAGCCTGCTATTTTAGATGTTCCTCTCAGCTCCGCTTAAAGCAAGTGTTGTCAGTTATGTCTCATGAAGCAAACACAGTTTTGGAAGAGTTAATTATAGCAGTTCTCTGAATTAACTTATTATTTATGCCAAAGACACATGGGGTTGAACTTTACATGTGAGCAGAGTATATAAGATGCACATGAGAAGTGTTAAGCACTTTCCTGCTGAAAGTTAGTGTCTGATTTACGCTACAAGGAGGACAGTTGAAATGAATAGAAACAAAACATAATGCATGAATAAATAATGTAACAAATTTCTAAAAATTTACTGGTTTTTTTGTTTGTTTGTTTGTTTGGTTGGTTGGTTGGTTTTGCTTACTACCTCCATTTAAAATGACAGCTATTCTATGTGCATTCTTTGTTCATGCCATGCTCTTGGTCATCTGCTTTACTACCTGTGTAAATCTTCTATCCTGACATCTGTTAGGTGTCTGTTCAGCTTATTAAAGTTTACAGGGATCGAAATTATTTGAGGTAAAAAATCTAGTCTCTGTAACATCAGCATTCTGTGACATACAAATAGCTTGAACTTGTCAGTGGAAACATGTATCGGTCAAACAGGCAGTCTAACACAAACACAGCACTGTTACGTCCTTTACTGACTCCACTGGTACCTTGTAACCATGGAAAATGTTTAACTTTTTGTACCCCCAGTAATTAAGCCTGTTTAAAGTTTAGATTTTAAGGTTCTTTGTGCTCTTTGGAGAATGGCTTTATGCATTGCTATGAATTGTCAAGTATTTTCCATTAAAGTGGTGTGGTTTTTTTTCTTTCCTTTTTTCTTTTCTTTTTTTTTTTTTCCTTTTGTGCACAGGTACTTGGAACGCCAAATGAGGATACGTGGCCTGGAGTCCACTCTTTACCCCATTTCAAACCAGGTAGGTCTAAGTACCAAGTTCATCCACATTTTCCTATTCCTGGAAATACAGGTCACAGATAATTACATCCATGGCCATGGTCTGGGAGCTGGCATGTGAAGACATCCCTTGGTATTTTTGGCAGCTCTTAATTTACTAAGGAACCTCTACAGTGATGCTTCTAAATGACCTGAATGCAATGCAGAAACCATAATGTGATTTTTCTCGCTGTTCACCTCTTATTGTGCTCAAGGGGTTGTTTTTTTTCCTTTTGCTTAATTTCTTTTGCTTTCTTTTGCTTTTTCTCCTGTATGTTACAGAATGAGCCCTGACCTGCTTGCATTCTTCTACCATGTTTTGCTACTGAGTATCATGCCTTGGTAGGCTGACTCCTGATTAGCATTTCTTTACTGCAGACCGCTCTGTACTTTGAGGAATACTGAAGGGAACCAAAGAATAAGGGAAAGACTTAGTGAAAGCTGAAGCTGCTTCTGAATCATCTGTTAGTACCTTTCTACAACAGTTTTTTTGTGTGTGTGTTGTGATCTGAGTTGTCACACTCTACGACCATTCTTGAAAAGCTGTTCTACCATCTGATACATTTGTGTAAGAAGAAGCAAACAGTTTGTTCCCTAGAGACTTAGAAGTACATGGTCAGCTTCGTTATGCTACATATGTGTGCATATATATGTAGTATAGTCTTGTGACCTTTTGATTGGCAATCTTAGAAATACTGTTTTTCAAACATGCTAAACCAGAATGAGTAAGATGCATGTTGACTGATGGGGTGGTCAAATATTGGAACCAGTTGTCCGGAGATATTTGGTATCTCCATCCTATTCAAAACTTGACTGGACAGGGCCCATGCAGCTTGAGTAGGTTTGGACTAGGTGACCTCCAGAGGCCCCTTCCAACAGCGATTATTCCATGATTCTGTGATCTGATTTAGCATCTGGCTAAATAGTATTAATTAATGCAAATGGTAAAGAGAAGGGTACTAGTTGTTTTCATATGAAGTACTTAATTGGTTCCCAGTATATTTTAGATGAGTCTTCAGTTTATAACTATATGACTGAAGTCTGATTTCGGGCCTGTCCTCCATCAGTATAAATGAAGTGGGTGACAGAATTGACCCAGGAATCACTTTGTCTTCCTTCTTGCATGCCTAAGGTCTCTCGGTAGACTTGTGGTTCTGCTTTACTGCAGATGGTAGTCCCTTCAGCTTTTGTCATGAACTGTGACAACTTGGCCTTCTGTGTCATTTAAGACTAATTTCCAAGTCCTCTTGTAAGTCAGATATAGAGAAAAAGATTCCTCTTTAATTCCAGCTTGTCTTATTTGTTAGATTCTCAGTATCATAGTGGCTTCTCCGGGACAGCGAAGAGGTGGGAAGTGAGGCAGATGATTTGAAAAGGAAAGAGATCTAGGCAGCTCTCAAAATGAAAGTGAGAGAAACAAATATATTGTCAGGCTTAGTCTGATAATAAAGCAAAGCTTTGAGAAAAGGGGAGGCAAACTTCTTGCTTGCACATTGTTTTTCAGTCTCTGCCCTAGTGCAGTGTTATTGCTGCATAGTCAAATCGCTCTCTAGTGCTCTGTAGTGAATTAATAGAGAGAACTTTTTAACAAATACAGTTTTTCACTTCCTAAACTAATGTGTCATTAAGTATTCAAGCTTTTGTGTTTCTTATTCATGGTGCTGATTAACAATTGGGTATATATGCAGAATCCTTACAAAAATATAGTGGTTTTTAACAGCATTCCAAAGATACTGTTTTTATCCAAGCAGAGTAAAGGAAAGGAGAAAACCTGGAGATGTTGGTGTATGCTCTTTGGATTTGTTCTTATTCTTCTGTGTTAAAGGAAAGTTTTGAACAGCAGATGGCAGCCAAGAAACTTCCTGGTTTAATTTTTGTTTGCCTTCCAAGTGTGTTAAGGGATGTGGGTTTATTACCGCAGAACATCAGGAAATAAATCCACGGTAAGCACTTCATTAAATCTAATTTTTAGACTGGCATTGTGTTAGACTTGCTTTTATTTTCTCCCCAGACTAGGGATTTTGTCAGCTATGAATATATAATAGTTATAAAAATTCAGAATGGGGAGAGGATGAAAGATGCCTCCAAGACGGATAATGGTCACTTGGTATTTTCACGATTTCTGCATGGTGTACTCTTTGTTCTCTCAGATCCTTTCCACCTCTGTGAAGTATGTAGATGTGCAAGTCAGAGTAATTATTATCCTGGCTGGCAATTATTTAATGATTCTAGGGCCTGTTAATGCAAAGTGCTGAGCTCCTTAATTCCCATACACTGTGGAGGTCTGAGAGCACTCCAAAGGAGAAAGCCCTCCTCTGTAGTTGCTTGAAACACATATTACATTCTACACGCCCTTTGTACCACCCCCTTATCCTGCATGGTCTTGGCAGGGGGTGGTGGTGGTGTATTTTTGTTCCTTTTCACTGATTTTAGGAATTATAGCAATAGAAAGAATAATCTAACTGGACAAGCAAATTTGGCTTATGTACCTCAAAACCAAGTAATTGGACTTTATGCTGGTACAATCATAGAATCATTAAGGTTGGAAAAGACATTCAAGATCATCTAGTCCAACCATCCCCCTACCACCAATACTACCCACTAAACCATGTGCTTAAGTACCACATCCACCCTTCTCTTAAACACCCCAAAGGATGGTGACTCCACCACCTCCCTGGGCAACCTGTTCCAGTGCCTAACCACTCTTTCTGAGAAGAAATTTCTCCTAATTTCCAACCTTAACTTCTCCTGGGGCAACTTGAGGCCATTCCCTCTACTCCTCTTGCTAGTTATCTGCAAGAAGAGGCCAACCCCCTGCTCACCACAACCTCCTTTCAGGTAGTTGTAGAGAGCAATAATGTGTCCCCTGAGCCTCCTCTTCTCCAGACTAAACAATCCCAGTTCCCTCAGCCTCCCTCCTCATAAGACTTGTGTTCCAGACCTTTCACCAGCTTCGTTGCCCTTCTCTGGACGTGCTTCAGGGCCTTGATATCCTTTCCGTAGTGAGGGGCCCAAAACTGAACACAGTTTGGAGGTGCGGCCTCACCAGAGCTGAGTACAGGGGGATGATCACCTCCCTGGTCCTGCTAGCTACACTATTTCTGATACAAGCCAGGATGCCGTTGGCCTTCTTGGCCACCTGGGCACACTGCTGGCTCATGTTCAGGTGAGGATCGAACAACACCCCCAGATCGTTTTCCTCTGCACAGCTTTCCAGCCACCCTGCCCCAAGCCTGTAGAGTTGCATGGGGTTGTTGTGAGCAAAGTGCAGGACCCAACACTTAGCCATGTTGAACATCATCCCATTGGCCTCTGCCCATCGATCCAACCTGTCCAGGTCCCTGTGCAGGGCCTTCCTGCCCTCGAGCAGATCAACACATGCACCCAGCTTGGTGTCGTTTGCAAACTTACTGATCCCTGGGGAACACCACTTGTGACCAGCCTCCAACTGCATTTAACTACATTCACCACCACTCTCTGGGCCCAGCCATCCAGCCAGTTTTTAACCCAGCAAAGAGTGTGCCTGTCCAAGCCATGGGCTGCCAGCTTCTCCAGGAGAATACTGTGGGAGACCGTGTCAAAGGCTTTGCTGGGGTCTAGGTAGAATGATGTGGAACTGTGAGAGCAGCAAAACACATCACCTCTGGGATCACACTGGAATACCAGCACCTAAAGCAGGCTGTGCACAAAGTGCTCTGACCTATGGACTGTGCTGGATTTATACTGTTTGCTTATGCTGTTAGGGTCATTGGAGCTGTTTAGTCAGGAATACCGGGTTCTCTGTTGCTATTTAATAAATAAATAGAAAAAAAATGGTGGTGGGGGGAACGAAAAAAGCGTTCCTTCATGCCATTCTGTGCACAGAAGTTTCCTGGCTATGGCAAGGCTGATTGTCTCCATCCACAGATGCTCAGCCAGCCATGATCCCCTTCCTGTTGGTCTGAAATTGTTGTTACACCCTAGACAAAAATTTCTCAGTGGATAGGACTGAAAGACTCTTCTTTCTTGACTGACTTCTTTGGAGCGAAAGTTGGAGGTTAATGCTTTAATTTATTTCTTAGATTAATATATTTAAGATAACTTAATCTTTTCCTTAGCCCCAGACTGCAGGAGGGAACCTGAAATGTTTCACCAAATTTGAATTAATTCCATTATTCTTTAAGATTTGTGAAATTACTGCATTTGGGTATATATGATATGGGGTTAAATAACTCTTTGTGTGTCTTTGTGCGGACTGTGAGTTTTAAGACAGCGCTGGTGATGAGGATATCAACATCCACTCAGGAGAAGTTTTGATGCTATAAAGTGAGCTGTGTAAGCATAAAACAATGGGATTTGAACAGAAAGTATCAGTAGTAAACAGTTACTATAGTTAAAAAAAAAAAAAAAGTACTGGGCACATTAATTGTCTGTGGATTTGGGAAGACTAATGAGAGCAGAAACAAAATTTCACTATTTCTTGTATGCGTAGGTTTAAATAACTAATTTTCATGCTGTGATTTGATAGGACACAGTCCACTGCTGCAGGGAGCTAATCACATTTTACTAGGAGAAACAAGTAATGACTGAAAAACATGGCGTTAGTCTCTCTCCACTAGAGTGGCCAAAGGTCTGATTATGCTGGGAAGCAGCCAGTGCATAAACGATGATCTCTGACATCTTAATATGCAGCAACTTTTCTGATGCTGAATTGGAAATGCATTTCTAAGGGTAGCCGTGAGTGGTTCTACATCAGCTAAATTCCTAACCTCAGTAATTTTAACAGCCTGTAACTGTGAAAGTAAAATGGTCGTAATTTGTTTTCTCATTAAAAAAATGAGAAAATAATTTATATTTTATCTGCCTGCTTTGAGATCTCTGATTGCTTTCGATCTCACAAATACTGAAAGTAATAAGGCAGATATTTAATGCTAAAGTTGACCTATTCTTTGAGCTTTCTCTGCTCCTCAGCCTCAGTCCTCACAGTTTGTGTTTGCAGATGTGTATACACACGTGCGCACAAACACACATTCACACATGTCCTGCTTAGTAAATTACTTCCATGGATGATATAAAAAATGAATTTGAAAATCCTGAAATATGTCAGAAGGCAGGATTACTTCTGTGATTCACTTTGAAGCTGTCATAACTACTATAATCTTGAATGTGTCTTTGGGTATTCATATACCACTAAAGAAACCCAGCCATTCAGAATCACTGTGAATATAACATATCTGCCCTCAGATAGAAGGCAGTTTGAGTAAATTATGACAAAGTTGATGGTTGGACTTGATTCTATGATTTTAAGTTGTTGTTTCAATAAATTCTTGAGGCTTGAGAAGCTCTGTGTTAGAGGTTATTGGTCAGAAACACTATAAATGATGAAAATTACTCTCTGACACATGACTTGGAGAACAGGTTTTCACTGTTAATCTTTTGTTACAATACTTTAAGAAGTGTGTAGATTTGCTGCACTAAAACAGATTCAACCACTGATTGTATCGCTGGACCAATGTCTCCAAGAACGAAATGGAAGTAATGCATCTACTATGTTTCATCTGCATGAATGGAGATGGAGCAGTATTCCAAAATAAGCTCCTTCCTTACCAGTCTCGTGTCTGAATCTTCCTTGTTTTTGTGTATTATTCTCTCCATCTTCATTAAATCTCCCATTTTTAGTAGTCTGGAGTCTTATCTTCCTTTTTCCTCCAGCCATTTCTCCTGGATTCAGAATTCTGTTCAAATAATTGAACAAGATAAGCCTTTCATATCAACATCTGCACTTAAATTTCCACTTTTCCTATGTCCTTAATTAATGTCTGGGACTGCCACTGTGTAGCCTCCATCCTGGGAAGTTGAATAGATATTTGTCAGAAGATACTGTCAGTGAGCAAAGGGGGAGAAGGTAAGATGCGGTCAGAACAGAAGATAAATGAGGTGATGGTGGACATTAAGAGATGTTAACTGTCAAGGAGAAGAAATAACTTGATAGTAAGTAAGGCAGAGAAAATATGGGAATGGTTTGCAATGTTCAGTGTGCCTCAGTTTTCATACATTACTGTTTCTAGGTGAGAGAAAGTTAAATATTTCGTCTTGGGCTGATGGTGTGGGAGCCTGAACCTCAGTTGTTCAACAGACTATCAGATATAATATAAAGTAATATACCTGAAAAGGGTGCCTTTTATGAGACAATGGAAACATCTACTGAGCACTAGTTTTTAAAAGAGAATCCATAAGGTGAAGATGAAAAGAGTTAAGAGAAAGAGACTCTCCTTAAGGAGACAGCAGAAGACCAAAAGAAACTAGACAGGGAAAACATCATTCATAGGAAATACTGCATAATATGGAGTCTGCCAGAGATTGACAGTCACTTCATGGATTTATTAAAAAAATCCTGAGTATGTGACTGACAAAACCACTGCAGAGCTGGTGTTCTGACTGAGGAATTCTGATTTGCTTCCCAGGTGATCAATAAATATAGATTTGGTTTAGAAATACAATCTGACTACCTGCATCTTAACAGCTGATTGACAGCCAAGTTTTTTCAAAAGATTAAGTCTTCACTTAGAGTGGGGTTGGATTGAGAGAATAAACTCCTCTGACACAAACCCGTGCAAATACTGTATATGAGGACATATGGCTTTTCAAACTTGCATAACTGTTTTTCCTACAGAGTTTCAGCAAAGCCTGTCAACAATTTGTTACACGCTGAATCAATATCTTGTCTGTTTACATCTAGACTGATGACAAGTGTTCCCAGGCAAAGTGGGAGTCTCTACTGTTAAACTGTTAGAGCATTCTTGGGCGTGCATTTAGCTCATGACAACTTCCAAATAATTAATTCCCACGTGTGTTTTGGGAGTTAGCATGGACTGGGGACCATTCCCAGTAAGAAGTGTGCCTCGCAGCTATATTGGAGGGCAGAATTGGGAGTGTGCTGCAGTAGTATGGACACAGGACAGCAGCGGTGATTTGGCCAGGCAACAGTCCCAAGCACATTTAACTTACTGGTATGGATGTAGTTAGTCTTAATGAATTTGAGTACTTGACTCAGAAAGGAATCTGAAAAGAAGAATTAATTTCAAATTTCGCCCTTTTTTAGTTTTGGCAAAACTGTAATATTCAGTGTTTCCTTAAGTCTCTGGTATCCACAACCCACGGGAAGCAGAATTGTCAATGTTTTCATCATTCTTTAAATAAAATTGCATCCAACTGAAAAGTTAAAGTAACTCATGTATATGCAAGGGGAGACAGTGTGAGTGCTGCTAAAATGTAGAGCCATTTAATATGGCACTGTAATGCAGTCCAGTGCTTTAGACAATGCTGGCTAATCAAATTACATTTTCTGTTCATGCTTAGTCAAGATTCTAGAAACAGCTTTTCTCCTTCCTCTTTGCACAACCTGTGCTCTGCTAAAGCAGGTGCTTTTGGAAGAGAGAGGAGGAGAGGAGAAGCAATGGGGATGGAGGGCGGGGAATTGAAGTAATTTTTCTCAAGATATTTGGCATACAGAAAAGCAAAGTTTAATGATTATGATAAAACCCCAGTTTCGATTGGTCTTCAGTAAAAATTCTGCAGCACATTGGTACTGCAATAGGACTTGAAAATTTTGCTTGTTGGCATAGATGCTTGTCTTCATGCCTTTAGCTAACATAATGTTAATATTTTTAGGATCAAATCTTCAATAAAAATAGCATATCTGAGTCTTACATAACACAATACAGCGTCAGTCACTTTAGACTTTTAATTTAAAGAAATATAAAAAAAACGTTTAAAGAAATTGTGCATTAGACTTTTCAAAATATTAATTATGGTGATGTTTAAATATTTGCATTTAAGCTAATCACATTTCATTTTAAATAGAGAAGAACATTAATCAAGGAATGCATATTAGCTAGAATGTTTTGATTAGCAACATAAAAAATGCCTTGAAGTCAAACTGTATTTTAAGTTCTCTGGTTTAGACTAGAAGCTGATTATCAATAGTGTTAAAAAGGAGCTAAAAATCAAAATGTAGTCTGCTTCTAATTCCTTATGTAGCTTTTCTTACCTATTCTAGGTTCTTTCAAGGCAAATGTGCAAAAAGTATAATAGTTCATGTGTTTTTCTGACAGATAAAGGAGAATAAAACCTCATCGTGTTTTATGTTACTTAAAATGCAAGTGCTTATTTTTTCAATTCTCACAGCAAACCAGTAGTTCTTCAGTGGTCTGCTAATAAGCTCACTAGTGAGTTCTGCTGAAATTCTCTTCTGTTTGAACCTGCCCTTGATGCAAGGCTGTCAGATGGAGCGTGTTTATCAGGCAGATAATGATGTTTGCAGTGGAGAGCATATAGGTATATATGTGGGCACACAAGTATGCGTATATAACAGAGTTGCTGTAGAGCAATTGTCTAAAGGAAAGACGAAGCAAGCTTTGTAGAAATGCTGCTGTTAATAAGACAAGTTAATACAGTTGGGTGGAATGGATGAGCTTTCTGGCCCTTTTTTTTTTTTTTTCTTTTCTGTCTTCAAGCTGAGTACAATTTAAGAGCAGTTGCTCTCTAAGGGCATACTTTTTGATGCATCAGGTTTGTCAAATAAACCATCTGAAGAAATTTCTTCCCTCTCCTACCTCTGGCTGCTCACTTCTGCGTCCATTTTGTAGTTATTTCTTCCGGTAGCTTCATTGATGCTCCTGTTTGTGGGGCAGAGTTGTAAAATCCTCCATGGCACAACAGGCATTGAGTAAACTATGCTATAAGGTCTGGAATAAAACGAAACTCAAATCTGTTTACTGTCAGAAGAATAACTACACAAGAATAACTTGTGTAACTGTACCCAATGTCTCTGAGTGGGTCAATTTTGGTGCTCCGCAGAACAGTGGATGTTGGCTCCAAGGCTGGTCTTTTGGAAGTGTGGATGTAGTACATTAGCCCTCTCTTTGTCTATGCTGTTTTAAAATCTTAAGAGTAAATGGTATGCTACAGGAAGACCATGTGATTGGTACTTCTTTCCAGCAAGGAATATTAGTATTGTATTTTGTCTTTTTTATGTGGTCCTATGTAGGGATCTCTTTACACAGCATTTGATTATGAACACACCACTTAATCAAGTTTTAGCTAACCTGGAATTCTAAGAAGCAAATGGTAAAACACTTTTAGGTGCTGTGAGATTTAAACAAAAAGTGAAGTCTCCCTTCTTTTGTTATACATAATGAAAAATCACCTTTGACTAGTGAAATTCGGCACCCTAGTGAAAAGCCAGCTCTTTAACAGTGAGAATATGGTAGCTAGTAAGGATGACAACTATATGTCTGGGTTAAAAAATTCGGAGGCTCAAGGTTTGTTTCCTGAATTTGTTCCCAAAAGATTTGCAATTATTTAAATGTTTGCATAAAATAAATTAAAATCATGCTTTTTACTTGAAATTTCAGATAAGCTTACCATGTTGGTCTTCCAATGTTTTTATTAAAAAAAAACACATTTAATAATAATAGTATTCAGTAAAGATTTTAACTATAAAGATTCAAAATACACCTTAAATCAAATCTTGATCTGTAAATGTACAGTTTTTCAGGTTTCTTTAATCTAGATGTAGAGAGTAGGCATCTACATCAGCAAGATGGTGTGCTGTGCATACTTGGCAGTGACTTGTATGTACTGAAGCATGGTTATGTTGGTGAGTGGTGATGTGAATATCTGTATGAAATTCTTGCTTGTGCCCATTTGCCTTTCAGTTCTGAGGGAGTGGTAGTAAGTTTTGGCTATATAGGTTTCCTTCCATAAGGTTGGACTGAGATTTGGACCACCTATGCTGCTGCCTTTCGTAACGTGTGTCAGGCAAAGATTTCTTTTTTTGGAGGAGCACTCGAGGTAATTCTGCAGTCTTACAGGATCTGACATACAGTCAAGATCTACTGCTGCTGTTACTAATTTTTATAGTCAAATCAATGGGAGCATCTGGAATATAAATACCAAAACAATATTCTTGAAAGTATTATAAAATGTAATTTCATGCGGTTAGTCACAGTCACATATGTGTAGCTTTAGGTTTGTTTGTATTAAATCCATCTAGTAACAAAGGACGGAGGCATCCATATTGGTGTGTGAGAGTAGTTCACTCTGAAAAGTAACTCAGAAAAAATCTTGGGGATGTAATTGTGAGACAGAATTCCAGTTCTCAGT
This sequence comes from Anseranas semipalmata, assembly GCA_013399115.1. Classification (NCBI taxonomy): domain Eukaryota; kingdom Metazoa; phylum Chordata; class Aves; order Anseriformes; family Anseranatidae; genus Anseranas; species Anseranas semipalmata. The sequence continues at coordinate 701,772 of VXAA01002963.1, read as the reverse complement.
AATTGGACACAAACAGGAGATTCTCAGATAAAAGTGAGGAGGTCACATTACCTCCTTATTTGCTTGTGTTATGACTATCAGATTGGTGTTCACAGGTATGTTATATTGCATTGACACGATTCAGGATAGTTTTAATCTGGATGCCTCAGGTGTGGTAGTTTATTTTGTTGTAATGTATGCACACAGCAGATTGTAATGGAGTCTCTGGGTAACAAAGTACCCAACAATTTCTCTTTTTCCCTATTTAACCCTTATATTCTGCACTCAATGCAGTATCAAGACTTAAAAGAAAATAGATTTTAAAACTACCGTAATGCTTATCCTTTTTATAGTTCCTCAAGCTGCCAAGTGCCTGGGATAACCAACAGTAATCAGTAATTGTAAAGTACTGTAGTGCTTGTAATTTACAAAATTAAGGATAATGTCAGTAGTGTGGTATTCAACCTAAATGCTTCTCAAGCTCACATGAATGGATATGGTAGTATTTTTAACAATGAGACTTATCAGAAACAAATTCCAGTAAATTAAGAAATACGTACAAGATTGGCAATAAAATTAGCTTATTTTGGAAAATATATTTATGAAGCAATACATTTTTCTGCTAGTAAAATGTACCACGTGATCTGTAAATATTGTCATCCTAACAACAACTTAAGATTTCCAACACTCAATGACATACCTCATAAAGATTCGACCAAATAGTTTTAGTTTAAGTACTGTGTAATGACAGCACATCTGAGAGTCACTGAGAATTATCTCTTTTTAACTAAAGATCTTGATTCATCTCATAATGCAAATAACATAGGGAAGGTGATTAGGTGCTACTTTAATGGTCATCTATAATAGTCAAATATTTTCCAAGTGCAGAAACTTTTTGTTGGCAATACAAAAACTGAAAGTCTTTCAAACGTTTGTTTTATATGTTCATCTACACCTAAAAGACTTTAATGGTATGACTAAGTAGTTAGCATATGGGGTTTTTGCTAAGGAAGTTATCTGAGTAAATTTAGATACAATATTACAGAAATTATATTTATGATTTATATCAGTGTTAAAACTAGTTATAGTGATGTAGCTTCCACTTTCCAGTACACTTGTCAGATGTATCTAACATGGAGTGATTTCATTGCTTTAACTGCATCAGTATGGTTAAAACAACAGAACTAGATGTGAAGTGGCCCTCAGACAAAGTTTGCAGGTCTGCAATTTGCCAAAAACTTTTGATAGCAAAGTCAATGAGAGTTGAAGTTTTTGCATACATCTTTTTAGATAAAGAAAGAAAAGAAAATGTGTATAAGAAGCAAAATCATCCACATCGATGCTAGGTTTTTGAATACACCACAGTTTGTAACCATGTTTTGTTGCATCTTCAGAACTGACTGTATTGACGTAAGTGAAGTATATAAATACAGGAATTCAACACACTCCTGCACTCCACTCCCCCCGAAAAAGTTACATTTATAGTTGTTTTGCACAGTAAGGTGTGTGTGTACATATATATGTAAAAATGCTGTTATAACTGGACAGTACATCTGTTAAATGTAATTCCCATGAGTGGAGTGGAGACAAAATTAAATGTTTTTATGGTTTTATGGAGTATTTTGCAAGTTTAGCATTTCTTCACAGCAACTAATGCCCTCACACTAGGGTAGATGGCCAGGGTGAGTACCAGTCTACGAGGTAGGATTTTGGTGTGATGAGGCTTTATGGAAAATGTTTTTATATTCTCCAGCTGGATAGCATTTGTTCCTTCCTGGGAGGCACTTATGTCCTGTTCAAAGGAATAGCAGAGTATGAGCTCTTCAATTCTGCAGTAGTTTTCATAGCATTGTCCTCTGCCAACCAGAGTCCTAATGAAGAGCAAGCATCTTCTTGGATCTGGGAGGGAAAGTACTTATATCTGAACTTAAGAACTTAATGTTTGAGCAAAGAAGCTGCCAATGTGCTTGTTACCTCTGCTGATTATTTGTATGTGTTCTTTAGAAAATGAACTTTTAAATGGCCATCGTGTTTTGCGTGTCCCTGCGTGTCACACAGACCCACACTTACTCTTACGCCCCCTGGGAAACATGACAGTGAGGTCACAGAGAATTGTATTTGTGATGAAGAAAAATAAAAGTAATTTTAGATTTTAAGCATCTTTTTTTTTTCCTAGCAGACAAAAGTATTTTAAAAATAATTATTTCCTTTTCTGGTGATGCTGTGGTAAATTAGTTTTATGTCACAATGTCTGTTTTTTTTTTTTTTTTACAAGTATTTTGTTTATGTTTTGCACGGCAATTGCTCCTATGCTGTTTTTCTTTCCCTGTCTTGGGACTTGAGCTGCAGTAGTTACATAAAAATGATGAAAATTGAGAGTAATTGAATATATTTGAAAAAAAAAAATCCTGGTTTTAGCATAAATAATTGAATGTGCCTCTTCTTTTTGTTACAGAACGGTTTACACAGTACAGCCCTAAAAACCTTAGACAAGCATGGAATAAGTAAGTTTTTTTTTTTTTTTTTTTTTTAATTGCTCTTTTGACTCTTCAGGGATATGATTCATGCCAACCTCAGGTTATCACAATTAACTTAAAATGGCTTTTACCTTTTTAATTATAGTACAAACATGGAATTATTGAAGTACTATTCTTTTCCGCTTCCTTCAACTTTGAATGTTCTTTGAATTGCTAGCTTTCTGTAAATAGGGGAAAACTACATAGCATAGAATTTTATTCTTGCGGATGTCAACTGGCAAGGTTATCAAACTCATTGAAAGATGTTATTGCTTTCGACCATCAGTTTTGAATCTTGTTTTCTCTGTTCAACTATAAAGGTTAAAAAACTTTTAAATAATGTGTTTCTAATCAACTTTGAATGGAATGTTGTTTCCAAATAATCATTCCCTTTTGCTTCAGGTCCATCTGCTTGTTGCTGTGAACTAATGACCATACTGTTATATATTTTAATTATTTTGACTGAAAAGGTCAATGTGAATTCGCCTCATTTTTTTTCCTTTTAATGTTTCCTGAAATTTGACACATTAGATCAGATGGAGACTAATATAAAGGTATTGTGCTCAAAATCCAGAAAGGTTGCCTACTAAACCAGGAATGCCTAACCAACCACCTGTGTAAAGTTTACTAGAAGATTTTTCAGCACATGAAGATTCTGTGTAGACAGAATATTTGGGCAGTACTGTCTTGAGTGATTAACATGTTTAATATTTTGAAGAAAGCATACACAGTTTCAGTTGAATGAGTAGGATAACAGCTACTTCAACAACTTGTCTGGCCAGAAAAACACCTTATAATTTTCTCTACATTCTTTTGACCAATTTTTTTTTTTTTTTTTTTTTTTT